>CM071639.1:17992131-18592131 GCA_036419045.1 Scirpophaga incertulas | reverse complement strand
CGGACGTCTGCAATCAAACGGCTGTATAAAACAAATCATTCTATTTAGGCAACACTGTGTTGTTAGTTAAAACAGTATCCCGGGCATTGATATGCGATAAAGAACTAGATGACCAAACATTTGTTCCGTAGGGTGGTTACTATGTAGCTAAATTTTGATTAAAAGTGCAGTTATTTTGATAATGAAACAATATATCTACCAGTTTCAAATTATTAAATTTAAAAATTTGAAAGTAACCGAATTACATTATCAGTCTACTGACTGAGGCTTCGTACGTGGTAACTACGCGGAATAACGATGATTTACAAGTATCACCGCTTTGTTATCCTTGAATCAATGAAGAGCTCAAATCTATGTTTATAAATATTGCGACGAACTCACGCAAATTAAAAACATATGGATGTCCTATTCGTTCATACTGGCGATCAATTCTTCTACTATTTCTTTTGTTACTGCTTCGTGTGACTACGTACAATTACAGTATGTGACTGCGTACACAGACAATAGGAGAAATAGTGTAAGATAAAAACGATACACAAGTTTTGCCAGATAAATGTGTTTTCTTTTCTTAACTTAGGATTAGTAGGAATTACTGCTATAATATCGTATGCGTTGCAATTTTCAATTAGCGACAATGCTATGGTAGGTATTGAGTGAAAAGATCTATCCCCGTTGTATGAGTAACGGAACTAGATATGTTAAAGCATTTATCGTATGATATAACCGCCACTATGAAATGTACCTATGCTTTGTATTTTGACAGCACAAAGTAATAATTCGCTCTATTATATCGCGTTGCGGTGCAGATCAATTCTATCAATATTTGTGTATTATATATTTAATATCTACTTTCCTATTAAAATATCCTTAAAAATTGTCATTCATTGTCAACGAGTGCATAATAATTTTTCACAAATTTTTCGATTATTTATTATTATCTAGATTATGTATCTAGTTCTTTATAGCCAGTTAGTGGTCAGTAGCAATCATTGGGGACGAGTGGTAAAGTGAATTATGACGCAAATCTCGCTTCGGGTCAACTTGGCCAGACACGGTGATGTCAAAGAGATTGATGCATTATGACTGTATTGAAAATCGACTTTGTTGTTTTATTATACGGTTGAATTTACTTAAAAACAAGCTCTCATCACAAAATGCAATGCAGCAGTTTAATACTAGGGCAGTAAAGTGATCAGTTAATCTTATTTTAACCGACATGAGTAATTAATTAGGTTACACTGATTGCATGAAAATTTAATATATAATTAATTTAATAATAATTTAATATCTAAATAATAATAGCAATATTTTTTCCTCGTGTTCCTTGGTTTCTTTCGTACCGATTTAACTATTTAGGCTTAATATAGCAGTCGATCATAATGGAGTCTTTTTTGACATCTACCTTCAAATATTAAATGCAGTCCATATGATTTTAAATCGCCAAAAGTATCATTGATTTATGAATCAATTTAATTTCGTTTCACTACAAGTTTTAATCTCGTTTTAGTATGGTGAAATGTTTAATTTCATTTAACTATTAATTCTCCATCAAAGTCAACGCAGCAGCGCAAACAGTGGTGCTGCTCAGAATCTAAAAGGAAAATAAAGCAAACACTGTCATCCGGGAAAGTGATGGCAGTAATGTTTTGTATTCTGAAAGACATCACCATTTTCTTAATATAACGTGCTATAGTAAGCGGTTCGCGCCGCTAGTAAGGTTATTTGTCATAGAATATTTTCGATTACTTTGATCACAGAACACTGACATGTATTTTATTTTTCTATAAATTCAGTCTTAACTATATTCCAAATTCAAAACTCTTTTAATAGTTTAAATATAAATCTTATTCATACAGGGTATGTGAAAACAAATTAACGTTTTCGTCTATATATACTACGTGGATGTTCCCTCTTCACAGAGAATATGCGTGATTATATTTATCTAGAACAAAATTAACTTTTAGAACCTTTCATTATTTATTACAAGTAATTGTAATGTGAATTATGAAAGTTAAATAATATTTCAGCTAGATATTCTAACAAAACGCAGACAGTAGTAAAAATTTGAATTCACGAAGCTTAGCCCGTTGGTGAAGAAGGAGCTTAACTTGTTTGCAGCCATTGATTTTGCACGTCCACGTGCACGATACAAGGCAAACATCTTGCATTCAAACATGCTCTATGTACAACTTTCGCCATTATTCGCGTAACTTGCAAAAGTCCATAGATATAAAATTTTACATCTTTGTTAGTTGTGTCTTTATACTTGTGTCTTTGGTTTAAGTTTGACGGGTCCCTATTACCTTATTTTTTATATAATAACCTTACTGAATTAATATATTCGAATATGAATAACAGAGACTTTAATTTTTACACACATATCTATATATATATATATATATATATATATATATATATATATATATATATATATATATATATATATATATATATATATATATATATCAAACTAATGGAATAATAGTTGTAGATTGTATAAAAATAGATCAAAATTATATTAGGTGGCGTGGGTGTTATTTCTGAGAAAATATGAGATTCAAATAAAATCACCCGTGGCAAAAACAATTATGCGATATGCTTCCATTTTATCCCTATCAACGTGAAAATATATAGAAGACAATAGATAAACCTTATTTTCGCGATATTTTGCGAGTTAATTACGTTGGACGCTTCTATTTTCGTTTTTCTCGGTGTTGATACATACACTCTCACTACTGTTTGAACTCGAAATATGAAAATGAAATAAAAATAGATACGCACGCATTCCAACCGGGACTTTTTTTTCATAACGCGGCACAGGCGTAGAATGCCATACAGTCAAGTCAGTTTAAGAAAAATAGCTGAAAAATGAAACTAATATTTATCAATAAAAGTGTTAACTACAGTGGTATCACTCAAAGATTCGAAATGATGTTTCGTTAAGTATTTGTACTTTCGTAGTTTCTTTGTTTAAAATTATTAAATAATAATTATATATATAAAATAAAACACTTTTATTCTTACTTATAAAAGTCTTATCAGAAAAGATCAATTTCATCAATTATAGGTTAATAATTATTTTGCTTCGTTGCAGATGAAACCTTGACACTGTAGTGTTAAAATGTTAAGTAATATTTTTATTTATCAACTATCATGCTATTAATCCTCTATAAAAGAATCTATAACAATTAGCTTATTGCCAACATTAAAACGCACAATGAAATTATGATTATATCATCCAAACGCGTGATATTATGAATTTCAAAAAAAGAACATTCTCATGCAATGACATTTACACCACCAGAACGCAAAAATTTTGAAAAAAAAGAACAATAAATTGTAGACTAATTCGTAATTTCAGATTCTCGTCT
Source organism: Scirpophaga incertulas (assembly GCA_036419045.1). Lineage (NCBI taxonomy): Eukaryota > Metazoa > Arthropoda > Insecta > Lepidoptera > Crambidae > Scirpophaga > Scirpophaga incertulas. The sequence continues at coordinate 18,588,760 of CM071639.1, read as the reverse complement.
TATCGTGTTATTTCCCGCCATTTTTTCACTCAAATATTGGAAATCGCAAACAAACAATTACTTTGTGCGTTGTTTACAAAAATGAGTGATTCTAGCTTTGATGACACACCACCAGATATTTCTAAAGCAGCAAAGGAAATTTCTAATAAATTGTTACCGGAAAAATCTAGGAAACAGTATGAAAAGTCATACACCGAGTTCATGAATTGGAGAATATTAAAAAGCAGTGGCTCATTTTCTGCAGATGTCCTCTTATCATGATTGTAGATAAAGTCTTGTATGCAACTGTTATAATTAGGTATTAAAACACTCATGTGATACCTACCTACCTATTATCAAACCCACATTCGTGTTTTAATACCCCTGATTATACAACAGTTGCATAAATAACTATTACCTGACAGTGTACGATGTACGAACAGTGTACGAATTTACAATGTACGAACTAAAAAATAAAATCAATTTTACAAACAAATTATATATAAGACTAGCTGTGCCAGTGACTTCGTCCGCGTGGAATAGTTATTTTGAGCATCATATTTATTTTTGCAAACAACCATCTCAGCTGTACCCGATCTTGACAACGCGATATATCCAAATTTGATTACCATAAAAACGTTTCTAGTGTGTTAACATTAAAAGATAGACATATACTGTCGCGGACATTTTTTTAGATCAATTTAAGAGGAATATTTTTTTCATACATATTTGTTTTGGTATCTAGAACCGTTTTCGCGGCGCACGGAACGAAAGCCCTCAACGATGAATAATTTTCCCCGTTTTTTCCACATTTGCAATTATTTCTTCGCTTTTATTAGTCACAGCGTGATGTTATGCAGCCTAAAGCCTTCCTCGATAAATGGTCTATTCAATAAAAAAAGATTTTTTCAATTCGAACCAGGAGTTCCCGAGATTAGCGCGTTCAAACAAACAAACAAACAAACAAACTCTTCAGCTTTATAATATTAGTATAGATATACGAACCTCTTGGAGGGTGATATGAGTATAGTGACGATCTTTGCGTTGGGCAGCAGCGCGTGTGCACGGCGCGGCACCAAGTCACCGTCGAAGTACGTGGCCGACTTCTCGAAAGTAATCTGCGACGTGTTACCCAAGCTCGGCGGGAAGAAGTTCAGGTACCTGTGGGGGAGAACTATCTTAGGGTACTATTTCACTGTAAGAATGTACACTTCCCACTACACAGTGGGCACACTAATTGCAAAACTGACGGCCGAGGGGTTGACAATCTGTCCAGGTCCTAGAGTGGCAGGCTTATGTCGCACGCCATGGATGTTTTGGCCGCTACCTGCACCGCATCGGACGTGAGCCGACCCCTGAGTGCCACCACTGTAGCGCCAGTGAGGACACCGCGCAGCATAAGCACGCGGTGTGCCCGGTCTTCTCCGCGCGGCGCGCTGAGCTGGTCGCCGTCATGGGCGAGAACCTCTCCCTCCAGAACGTGGTGTGTGCCATGCTGGAGGGAGAGAACACGTGGGCGGTGGTGAACTCCTTCTGCGTCGACGTCATGACGCAGAAGGAGGCGGCGGAGCGCGCCAGGGAAGACGACAATGGCGCACAGGCATGCCGCCGTAGGCATACGGGGCGAAGGATTCCTCCTGACGGCGACCAGCGGGACCCCGGCGCGGGAAGGCCGGTCCCTGCTATACAAAGGTCGCCGTCAGTCGACCGGTCTCCCCTCCTCTTTAGCGGGGAGGCGAGAGGGGCCCGCACAATGCGGACCGACGCCGACGAGGTCGTGGAAGTATTCTCACGAGTTCTCATGACTTTGTCACGCTGCGATGCAGCTCTCCTTGGCGTGTCCCCCCCTCATCTGATAGGGGGGAGGACCCGCCGACGATCGAAGCTCTCGCGGCAAGGCAGTGAGGGGCATTGATAGGTTTTTAGTCGGTAGGCCGCGCACTTAGCTGGCACTCGGCCCCCAAGTGCGCGGAGAGTCCGACATAACGGGTATGCGTAACGCATTTTCTTAACATTAAAAAAAGAAAAAAAAGGCTTATGTCGCACGAAACAGCGTCGGTAGATCTCCTACAAGGTGAATCAACGTTTTGGTTAATATCGCAGGAAGAGGCCTTGGAGCCCAGCAATAAACCGAGACCGATTAGAAAGGTTTGATTGTATTGGACAGAATACAAACAATCAAATATTTTTGTCGCATCGGATATAGAGTTCAACCAATATCGTTTACTAAAATGACGATGACGTCTTTGCAATCGTAGAAATCGGACTGAAGGGCAGCCAAGTCCAATATCCATTCTTAGGAACTAAACGTACATATACCATTTTCCTGTTTCACCATTTCAAAGGACTCAACACCGGGAAATTGGTCATTGTGCAAGACAACTGATTGGATCCGGTGAGATATCTATCAATGTGTATATATTTGCAGATCAAACAAGTTCGAAGTCGGGATATATGTGTATTGTTCACCTGGTAATGGTAGTTACTTTGGACAGCAGTGTTGTTAAAACCACTTATCATTGGTATCACAAATAGTGATTTTGAAGTTTTGATGCTATTATGCAAGCATCGCTAATTAGCGGCAGTAATTCGAAAAGCTATCGCACATACGAATGAGTTTAAGGTCTTGCTCTGATAAATTGTTTATTTATCCGTTAGCTTCAAAATCAATAGCGGCAACATATAAACTGCAAACAACCCCTCCGTACTTACGCGGCCAACAAAGTTGTTTTTAGTTTCAAATGCGAACCGTAAACTGGTTAATAAAATCCGGCAATACGTTGTGAAATTGATTTCCGCGGCGTACCTCAATTACTACTTTAACCCGCACGGGAAGGTCGGTATCAGAACAGGGAATTGGGGAACAAAGTTTTCTGGACTCGGCCTCGTGTGTTCGATTCATTTCCGTTTTGTGTCAATACTATTAGAATGAAATAACATCACTCACTTCCGAGTTGTTATGAATAGAATAACTGACGTTCATTCGTGTAATCGAAATTATATCGGCGCCAATGATATTTCATTTCATATATTTTAGACTGCACTGAATGATGACATACCGATATAGATTAACATCCGACGTATAGTTTATCGGCCTAAACGACATCCGCTTGATGGTCTCAAAGCGAAAATAATGTGAATGTCTGAAAGCAAACATTATTACAAAATATTTATTTTGTAGTACGATAATTGTAAAGCAATTATATACCATGTGTATAGTTGTTGTTGCTATCAAAAAATTGTAGGTCCTCGTAGGTTAGAGAGCTGGGCAAGTGGAACGGGTTCCACTTGCCAACTATGAGAGTTTTCTAAGAATCATGTAAGACTCAAGAAATTGTTCTTTAAGAATTGCAGTAGCTGCTAAGTGACCGCTTTAGGCAGATTAAATACAAGCTAAGAGCTATTCCCTAAGAACGTTTACTGCTAATCTATCTATAGAAGCCAAGGCATGATAAAATTAAGTAGCAAATTGAAAGATGACATACCAATCCAGTCCTTTGAGATAATTGTTGTTGTTGAAAAACTGTAGCTCTTCGTAGGTAGCGGGGCTGGGCAGATTGGACACGAGCGACGGATGCATGCCCAAGAACGTGTAGAGTGCGGTGCTTCCCGTCTTCTGTGGACCTATAACAAGTACTCGAGGCAGAGTACCGCACCACTTGCTCTTCGACCAGATACGTCGGTGTCGCACATCGTCGCATGGATTCTGCACGGAACAAGAAATACATGAGATGTAGAATATAAAGGTCAGTTGTATAAAACTCACATAATACAAATTATAGTGTACGGTGTTGGTCAGGCAAAATATTTATCGTTTTATTTCACTTCCGAAAAAACTTCCAAACTGTAATTTGGAATCATTTTAATGTGTCAACTTTTAATAAAACTTAATTAAATATTTTCCTTAATAAGTCAATAATTTAATTAAGCTAACGTTACATATTGGCAAATAAATATGAAATATTTATTAAAGTTTGTTCAAATTGTAATTTACAAATAAGGAACAGAAAAGGAACAGTCAATAAAATGTCAAGTTTTACTTGCACTATGAAAACTGAAACTCGAACTGAAACTGAAAGCTCGTAATAACGTCGTTATTACGAGCGACATAAGCGCTGTCTCAAATTCAACGTCATGCTATCGGAATTAAAAAGTATAGGCTTTTGTTTTAAGTCCTACTAAATAACATTTTTATTGATAAGCTAATAATGATTTACATTTTTTTAAATAGACAACAAATTATTACACTAGACTTAACAATTTAAAAATTTACTATAAGACTTAACAATTTAAAACGACCAACGCAATACATAAGACTGCTATTATAACGTGGATTAGGTCAGAACTTGTCGTTCTTATCTTGGGGCAACTAAGCATGGTTCGAAAACTTTCGAACCATGACACCTGCATTGTAATACCTGTCCAAAGAGGTGCAAATATCATAAACTGAGTAGCTGGGTAGCATTCGTTGCAGTCGATTTTAACAGAATCAATTTTTATATGGAAACTTTATACAGCACCTCTAGCGGAGACGTAAAGTGCTAAAATTGTACTGTTTTTTTTTCATTCAAGTCGTAGGGCCCATATAGCCAAGGCTACGGCTGAGTTTAGTCGGTAGCTTATGCTGGTCAGACCGTTCTGGCCGGCATGGAGTGCAATATAATCATCCTGACACTTGCGTTGCGGTGGTATCCTAGGCACGTTTCGTGTTCCTTATGACAATTCTCAGAACCTTTCTCCGGAGAGAAAAAAAAACGATTTGGTTACTAGATTGACATGAATTCGTAGCTTATTAATACGTCATTGTCCTCAATCCTATCCAGTCCAAAACCTTAAATACATCCTCCAGCGCAGCTGTGAACAGTTTTGACGATATCACATGGCCCTGTCTCAAACCTCTCTGGAGCCGTATCGGACTCTAGTTCTGGTCCTGAAGGCGGACTAACATTGTGGCATTTTCTTAGTGACTGTAACACTTGGATGAATCGATAGTCTTTACGACACCTCTGGAGAGGCTGATGCGCTGCGGAGGTCTTGACGGAGTAAGAGGCTGTTTCATAGATCACCACGCCAAGCTTAGTAGCAGGTTAAACTTTTCGGTGTTCTGTATAATGTGCCGCAAAGTATGTATGTGATCTATGGAAATATAGCCTTATCGACAACCAACTTTTTCAGTAGTTTGAAAGTTGTCGAACCTGCGCGCGAAATGATTCGTGATAACTCTCAAGAACAACTTAAGCTTGTGACTCAGGAGTGTGATGGATCTGTAATTATTCAGTTTGGTTCCATCCCCCTTTTTGAAGAAGTGCCACTACACCCCTGTGCATGTGTTTTTGGCATTTTGACTACAAGTATAACAAGCTTCTAAAGGGCCTTTTGGACTGGTAGTTCACCCGTCTTTAGAAGATCGGCGGTAACTGCATCGATTGTATCCAATGATTGTATAATGCATGATTGTATTGAATCATATACTAAAATAAATTATGATTATAAGAAAAGAGGAGACATTAAATAAGTCCAAAGTTTCTTGTTTATTTTTTCGAGAAGGATTTACCAATTTGCGAACAGGTTATTTGATTGTTTTTAAGTAGCTCTTTGTGTTGTTTTAATTTTAAATTTTTGACATCAATAAAGCAATACATATATTGAAAAAATATTCATTACATATTGTTTTAAATGAAAAGGGAACTTCGGTAAAATCAGTAGGTATATCTATAGAACATCACTGCTCTAAAGCGTTAAGCGCCAATAAAGTAATATTCAACGCTTCGCTATTTACTGAGTACGACATAATCCCATAAGACTTACTAGGTCTTCCCTAAATTCGGCCGCAGAACTCATTAACACAAATCTTAATTTTGCTATTAGATAATACAAATTAAATTACATTTTAGCATTGACATTTTCAGTTGAATCCGCTCTAGCCTCAATATACTTATTCGGTTCTTATCCCCGTTAACATTGAGCAATTTGAACCCAGAGAACTGATAACCATATATTGAATCTGCTGAAATATTATTTCATTCCGATTCAATAAACAATGCAGCATGCATTCTACGGCACGAAATATATATTTCCATTTCCTCATACCCCGTATCTACTTACATCCGTGATATTACAGATATTGCGCGATTCTCACGAGACAATAAAATTTTAAAATATGAGCCACGTTGATATTGTTTTACGGGCCATTATTATGATCATAAACAAATTGGAACCATAGTAACTCTGTTCATTCAAATTATACAGTACTAAGCTTTGTAAAATTGATTAATAGATACAGTCAAAAACACGTCAAGTTTTACGTTTTTCACAAATACTACGAAAACAAAGCCTTAAAACTTATTAGTTTTATATGCTAAGTATTAATGTTATTAGACACATGTTAATATCTATAACGGGTTCTTTATATGTGGGCACTTAATGTTGAAATAATATCAGAAACCCTGCCAGAAAAATTATAAATCTGTGCAAAATAAACGGCAAACATTAATTGAAGGGGATGTATAAATTGGTTTATATATACTGTGCGTATCGTACTGTTTATTTTACTATGTTAAATATTTTTAATCTGTAGGCATTCGAATTATTTTGCTAGTTGCGTCTAATCGTTTATAACTTTAATAGTATCAGAGTAGTCGTTAAAAATTAATGACTCCCATAACAGATGTCATTAACTATACATGTTGATTTAATAAAATATGTCAAGGTAATGCTTACGCAAAACACCAGATACGGGTAGATATATATATAGATACCTTCCAATTTAATACATAACAAAATATTTCCATGCGCGGGGCATATTGCGAAAGAAAATGTTTATGAAGGCATCTCATTTATGCATTATTGAACGATAGCAACATCATTGAAACATATTTGAATTTTATCGGATGCATGCAAATTATATGGATCGGTGTGGGTAAAAAAATACAGTGCGTAGTAACACATTCAGTATACCGACATACTGGTAGTTACAATTTCAATTTTAATGTTTTTCTATAATACAAGTCTTGCGGCTTAGTTATAGAGATAGATAATAAAGAGCTATGGCAGCTTCCCATACATCATTTTATTCAAAAATAAAGTAAGCGTCTTTGAATGAAATATACCTTTTTTGAAAGAGCATGTCGTGCTGATTAATCCCAACTAATATTATAAATGCGAAAGTGTGTTTGTTTGTTTGTTTGTTACCTCTTCACGCTTAAACTACTGGACCGATTTCAAAAATTCTTTCACCTTTGGAAAGCTACATTCTCCCCGAGTAACATAGGCTACTTTTTATCCCGGAAAAATCGACAGATCCCACGGGATGCGCAATAAAGGCTTCGCTCAAAAACTACTGCACAGATTTTTATGCGGTTTTCATCAATAGATAGAGTGATTCTTGAGGAGTTTTGCGGCATTTTTTATCTCGGAAAAACGGATAGTCCCACGGGAAGCGCGATAAAATCTTCGCACCATAAACCGACTTCCGCGTATATGTAGCCGTGGGCAAAAGCTATGACCCTTAACCCTCTATACACCCAATCCCGAAATCCACGCGGGCGAAGCCGCGGGCAGAAAGCTAGTAAGAAAATAAAATCGTAATTTAAGGACTCCAGGTTTTTGAGCAATTTTGCATAGAAGTTTTATAGGTTATGCCTTTATTAACCATATTATTTTGCGCAACAACAACAAAAACGCAACAGATTTAGTGTATTAATACATATCGTCGTTCATATTGCAATTAGATCTATGTCAGAAATGACAAGTTTACAGGAGAGTAAAAAAACTGTGTACTGAAAAAAAAATCTATTATAACACTAAAATATTTTTAACTAACGTTTCATAACTATGACTTCGTCTTTCGGTCGCGCTCAGAATTGTTATCTAAGCATACCTCAATAATTAAAAAAAAATACCAATTTTTGACATAAAACAAATTGCAATATGAACGACGATATGTTACAAGTAACACACAAAATGCGTGTGCTCACAGAGGATCTGTCGTGGCTACGACCGCGACCACTCATTTTGGCTTCAGAACCTTATAAACAACAATATCTAAGAAACAGGCCAAAATCAGAATCCTTAAGCACACCCAAGTCACAAAAGCAATATCACAGTCCGAGTCGTATTATTAGTGGCGAAAACAAGAGTCCTTAGGCAGTCCGGGTCAAAAATTATAAAGAAAACGGGGGAAAAAGCAGCGAAAACACACGAACACACTCGAGCGTTGGCGCAAGGGAGCTGAGAACTTGGTTACTTACTAGTCTGTGGAGCTGAGTGATATACTAATCTGTGTGAGTGATGAAAAATAAAAACGAAATGTCAAACGTTGTATTTTTTTGATAGCTCTGGATAAAAGTCTCTAAGCCAGCGCCCATTTTCATGTTAATTGCCAAAAAAGTTTTTTAATACTGAATTTCATTGAAATAATTTAAAATCTGTATAAACATAAATACACTAAACCAAAAATTACATTAGCTATAATCTTAAACAATTTAAACCTCATATTTTACAGCAAAAAGTCATGATTTTAATATTGCAAAAAATAATTATTTAGTCTGGTAACCTTGTACTAAAACATTGTCATGCCGGAAAAGTAAAATAGCTACTTTTAATTAATTACTTTTTAACCTGGCCTTACCCAAATGTGCCAAAATCATCAAAAATAGTTTATGAATATTTTATAATCATTGGTTGCTGTGAGTTCTTAAGACGCTTTCAAAAATAGTGAATAAAAATCTGCCATAGCTCTTTTATTATTTAAACATTTGTTACTAGTTAAATATAACATTATATTGGTTTTGTGTAAGTATTTGCATCAATTTCGAGGTACGATACCTGTTTTTATTTCATCACTACACCTACCAACTTTCTAATGAAATTATCGATTACATAATACACAGAGTTTTCACGTATTATGGTTCAGTTACACGGATTGATCGACATGATCCGAACAACTTTTTTAAAGATTAAGCTTAGGAGAACCACGATATACAACCTGGTCATCTGTATTTCCACACAAAAATGTATAGTTTAAACTTTGATGATGTATATTATTATGTTGAAGATGTAGACAAGTGCAGTGATGTAACATACAAACGTACAAAGGGTTATAAGGCGCTATCTTTCTTTCTTAATAGTCGTAATATCATTTGTTACTTTAATATTAATTTCCAATACTTATGTAAGTCGCATAATAAAACTCTTTGCTTTACCTACAATGAATGACCTTCTGAAATGTTTTTGTTCAGGTTTCCTTGATGCAATGTTCTCTTCTCGAGAAGTAAGAAAGCTTTTCTTTGAAAAAAGTCTTAAGAAATAAAACAGGCTATTTGCTAATAATCGATAATGTCATTTATTTCCACTAAAGACATTTCACACAATTATTACATATGAGTATACTACATATTTTTCATGAATGTATTGGGATTTTAATGAGTTAGTTGCCTTAGGTAATTAAAGGAATACTTGCCTGTAAAATAGTAGAAGAATATTTGTACAACTAGTTCATCACATAAACAAAATTCCAGCACTTGCATGAATATTTGGTTTCCATAATTATTATTAAGTAATTAAGTATAAATAATTAAGTATAATATTTCTCAAGTTTCAATTTACATAACGTTGCCTATTGACACTCATATAAAAATATTATTTTATTTTGCTGGTAATTATAAAAATATAACTACTGTAATAAAAAAATTCAATATAACATTATATTAAATAACTAGCGGACCCGACAGACTTCGTCCTGTCAAAAAGATTTGTACAGTGGCAGTTTTTTGTTCCTAATTATTTTATAGATAATGTCGCATAGCCAACCAAATCGCAAAAAAAGTCTAAATGACCTATTACATTTTGTGGCTATTCAATTTTGGAACGTGACATTAAATCCTCCAACGATGTATTCTGTGCTCCAACGCACGCACGCACACTATTTTGATAGATATGATTGAATTTCAACTATATGTAGCGTTAATAAAGCGCAAATTGACTCTTTGATGTTAGGAACACACCTTCATTGCTTAGACAACAGTGAGTGCTTGCAATATGAACTTTATACAATAACAATAAAGCTCAATTCGACTGTACGTTTTAGTTAGAAAACGTTTGCATGGTAAAATAAAAGGGCTGTTTTTAGGGTATTTCCGATAATTATTCGAATTTTCCTCATTGTAAAAACCCTCCTTGAACTTCAACGAACATTAACAAAAAAGAATTGGCTAAATTGGTCCAGGCGTTGTTGAGTTATGAGCTTACCAACACATTTTGCGATTCATTTTTATATATAAGATTATACAACAGTCATTGTTAAAAGTAATTTTATCTCCATCAATTTTTTTTATTCTCACAACAGACATCGTAATACGTATCAGTGGTGTAACATTGTTTTCCTGACAAGTTGTAGGCATGCCCAAAGTATTGATAAGGGTTCGTCAAAACATTTTCATTTGATATGGGATTACGTCGGCCGAGCAATGCTTGACAGTAGCCATGTTACAGATGTTGTATTTGTGATGTTTCTCTTTTTCATTCTATCTTCACATATAGCACCATAATATAGATTTTTAAATACCGTCAAGGATTGCTTATTTCTCATACGATAATAAAAAAATCGTCTTATTTTAAGTTAGCTTTAACTTTGTTAAGTCACTCATTCTTGTAAGAAAATCACTATGAACAATAAAGGCAAAACCTAATTTATATCCGAAAATAGGCAACTATTACTTTTTATAAAATTTCCCGCTCGAAAACACCTGGGGACGTAATGACCTAAGCAGCAACCCTTCGGTTGCCGTTGTCATGAATTCGTTTAATGTGTTCGGGCACCGAAGGGTAAAGTACCCTCAATTACATTTGGAGGAAACTTTTCACCCGTATACACGCACCCGTTTTATTAATGTAAATAAAAAAATGACACTCCTGAAATCTGGGCTGTGTTTCGAAGAGCACTGTATTGTACACACATTGCATGTTTACCTGATTATTTTTTTTTTTTAACATAACAAGATGTACTTTAGAAAGATTATTTTATAGATATTAGATGAGAATCGATGACATCCTCTAAATCACATAATATTATGATCGTTGACAGCAAATTTAAACCGGATGCGATACTGTTCCAACGTTTGTCCCTTACGAGAAGGGAAGCTGGCCATCCTCATGGATACAAGCGCAACCAAATATCGTGGTGATTACCTCAGACTCCTAACCAATCTATGCCGCGAGACCGATGTCACCTAGCAACCAACCTCTGCCTAGACGCCTTGGTCCTAATGACCTTTTGACTCGTAATGAGAGCAATCGCTCTTTCCCAGGAGAAGGCGCGGTGCTGAAAAGTGACTTACGCCTGTTTTTTGTCGCTGGAGAGAAGAGACTGAGAGATCGAGCCCAGGACAGCTCCGCAACCAAGTGCAGCGAGGATTATGTTGGACTCTACGCCGGCTGAGGCGGCTCGTCCAGCGTGAACTATCAACTAAACTCAGCCTGAGCCGGTGGTCCTAAAGACCATAATAGCTTAGAGCGATGGTGGGTGTGCGTACTTAAGCTGCTAGAGGTCAAGCAGCTGACCTGCTCTACGCGGACATTTAACATTACCGCTATCTCTGTCGTGCACGACTATTGGCGACCGGCACTAACGCCTAGCTATACCTCTCCGTGTACAAAATTCTCTACGTTACAAGTTACAACAAGCCAGTTGGTTAGACTTACACTCTCCTTACAACGACCATGCAGAGGAATCGTACAGTGACATTAAAATATGATAAAAAAAACGGACAATAGGTATTTATATTATTCTATAGAGCAGTGGTTCTCAACCGCCGTTCCGCGGAACACTGGTGTTCCGCGAAGCTGTCCCAGGTGTTCCGCGAAAATTTTGAATATAATATAATAAGAAACAGTAAATTTTTTTATTACTATAAAATAAATACTACATAGTTTTGTTAATTATTTGAAATTTAGCAAAAATATTCAATATTATTCTAAATTTTCGCGGAACAGTCAATAATATTTTACGTCGTTTGGAGTTACTCCGGGGAATACCACTAAATTTCTAGTGTACTCGATAACGCAGGGAGCGCTACGTAGTGTTGATTTCGTGCTGTTTCTCTTTCTTCGTACGTAAATAACAAAAGCGCAATTTCGATCTGCGGTTCAGCCATAATTTAATATAAATATCTAGTTTTCGTGAGTGTGTTTTTTATTGTGTATATATATTTTATATTGTTGGAAATTGGTAAGATGAAATGCAAGTTGTGTAGTTTTAACGGTATTCTTATCTTTTTTAGCTGCTTATTTTAGCATTTATACAAGACTTTTAAATCTGAAATATGGACAAATTTTTGAAAAGAAAGACTGAAAGTGAGGTTAATGTTGGGGCGAGTACAAGCAGGTCTTCTTCAATTGAAGGAGATATGCAAGGCAACAAAAATGCCGAAAATAAACGTAAAAAGATATCCGAATCAGTTCGGCATTATTCGGAAGAATATCTGAAGTTTGGTTTTACATGGAGCGGTAGTCAAGATGTTCCTATTCCGAGATGTATTGTATGTGGTGAAAAATTGGCTAACAGTGCAATGGTCCCAGCTAAGTTACAGCGACACCTTTCAACAAAACATTCTTGTCTAACTTCGAAAGGTAAAGATTATTTCGAAAGATTGCTGAAAAATCAAGAAGTGCAAGCAACATGCTTTCGAAAGAGCGTTACAATTTCGGATAAAGCGCAAATCGCTTCTTATAAAGTGGCAGAACTAATTGCATTGAAGCAAAAGCCGCATGATATCGCAGAATCGCTAATTTTGCCCGCATGTTTAGAAATTGTTAAGATTATGTTTGGCAATGAAGCGCAGCGAGACGTCCTAAAAATTCCCGTTTCGGACGATACGATAAAAAGAAGAATTATAGATATGTCAGGTTTTATAGAGAACGCAGTGATGGCGAAATTAAGTACACAAAATTTTGCGCTGCAAATTGACGAATCCACTGACATAAGTGGCAAAGCCCAATTAATCGGATTTATTCGCTTTGTTGACGACACTGAAATAATAAATCAGTTTTTATTCTGCAAGGAACTTATTGGTCACGCAACTGGAGAAGACATATTTAATTCAGTATCATCTTATTTGGAAGAATGGAAATTATCCTGGGAAAATTGCGCAGGAATCTGTACTGATGGAGCTCCAGCCATGCGTGGCAGTATTAAGGGATTTTGTAGTCGAGTTAAAGCAATAAATTCAAATATAGTCTCTACTCACTGCTTTCTGCACAGGGAATCTTTGATTTCGAAGAGTCTACCAGCAAACTTAAAGTCTGTTTTGGAACAAGTCGTACATATGGTGAATTATATTAAATCGAGACCATTAAAAACCCGTATGTTCAAACAACTTTGTAACACCATGGAATCCAAATATGAATGTTTGCTTTTGCACTCTGAAGTGAGGTGGCTCTCAAGAGGAAAAGTGCTAACCCGAGTTCATGAGTTGAAACAGGAATTGCTAGTTCTTTTTAGACAAGAGGGTAATGATGTATACGTAAAATATTTGGAAAATGATGCATGGTGTACTAAGCTAGCATATTTAGCCGATATCTTCAGCTACTTAAATTCAGTCAATACATCTCTTCAAGGAAAAAATGAAAATATTCTGACATCCACAAACAAATTGCTAGCTTTCCAGAAAAAGCTTTTGCTTTGGAAAAATCGTATTGCTCAAAATCGCAAATTTGATATGTTTCCGTTATTAGCAACGGAAAATATTGTTAACATTAACGAAATGATTTCAAATGTGGCAGAGCATTTGTCAATATTGCAAGACAAAATAACTCATTACTTTCCATCTCTTAATATTGAAGACTTTGATTGGGCGCGAAATCCATTTGGTGAATTTGATATAATGAACCAAGATTTTTCTATTCAGGAAGCAGATGAGTTTATTAATATATCAACGGATCGAACGTTACAACTAAAATTCAAAGAAGAAGGAGTGGAAAGGTTTTGGATTTCCATCGAGAATGAACATCCATTTATTGCAAAACGAGCGTTGAATATCTTGTTGCTCTTTTCGACGTCCTATCTGTGCGAACTTGGATTTTCAACTCTAACAAATATTAAAAGCAAAAAAAGAGAAAGACTTACCAATTTAGAAGAAGAAATGAGAGTAGCGCTCTCTTACATAAGACCCAACCTTGAGGAAATTTGTAAAGGTCGTCAAGCGCAAATTTCTCATTAAAATAAGTTACCATGTAATATATATCTTTATTTCAATTAAATATTAATCTTCCAATTATTTTGTGTGATTTACATTAGATTTACAAATTTTATGATAATGGTGTTCCGCCAAAATCGAGACCACTTAAAAGTGTTCCGTGATCCCAAAAAGGTTGAGAGCCACTGCTATAGAGAAACCGAAATGTAATAACAAAACTTGTGTAGGTGGGATAATATTCAGTGGTTTAGCTTTGTTCACTCCTCACAGCACACCCTAGCGGTGTGCCCGGCGTTCTCTGCGCGGCGCGCCGAGTTGGTCGCCGTGATAGGCGACGATCTCTCCCTCCGAAACGTGGTGCGCGCCATGCTGGAGGGGGAGAGGACGTGGGCGCTAGTAAACTCCTTCTGCGCCGACGTCATGACGCAGAAGGAGGCGGCGGAGCGGGCCAGGGAGGCGGATCCCGAGGCTCCGGCATGCCGCCGCAGGCGTGCAGGGCGGAGGAGGCGCGAGTTCGCTCGCCTTTCCTCCTGTCGGTGACCAGCGGGGACCAGGCCCGGGAAGGCTGATTCCTGCTATTCAAAGGTCGCCGTCAGTCGACGATCCCCTGGATGTCCCGGGGGATCGACGGCCCCCCCAGCAAAACGGGGGGGTGAGAGGGGCTCGCCGCGGGCGAGCCAATGACGCCGACGAGGTCGTGGAAGTGTACGTAAGTGTTCCCATGACCTTGTCAGGCAGTGATGCTGCTCTCCTCGACGTGTCTTCCTCCTCGTCTGATGAGGGGGAGGATGCGTCGACGATTGATGCGCTCCTGCCAAGGCGTCCCTGAGGGGCATTGTCTGGTTTTTAGTCGGTAGGCCGCGCACTTGGCTGGCACCCGGCCCCAAGCGCGCGGAGAGTCCGACATAACCTCGCGGTGTTCCCGAGCCGCGGGGTATGCGTAACGCATTTTCCAGACATTAATAAAAAAAAAAAAAAAGCTTTGTTCACTCCTATAATAGTAGATCTTATTTTTGTATAGCATAAACAGGTATTGTACTTGAAGGGACCTAGTTGGCTTTGATTGTTTGTCTATAAAAAGTTTTCTAGGAGCAATTACGTCGAGGACATATTTTGCGAAATTGGATTTCTAAACTGATTTAACAAGCATACAATCTTAACATAATACGACCTACGAAACAAATGAGCGACAACTGCGTACTTGTCAATTTAGTTTTCTATTAAATAATAAAAGCCCTCATGGTAGCTAGTGGACACCGAAGATTAAATTTCATTCCCAAGACGCTTCAGGGCCGTATGGTGCAAGTGTATCAATGTCAAAGCCGGGGCAACTTCGATCGTCGTCGTAGACACATCACTATACACCCTAAGTCAGCTCTGATCAATGTTACCCGCCTCAGTCATCAAAAATCAGACCAAAATTGGTTTGCATTTTTGACGAGTCCACCGCTATATTGTAATCAGTCAAGAGACGCTTACAAGGTAGGTGACCGGAGTCTTTTCCTATAGTTCAGTTCTCATTACCATCAAAAAGCAAAATACAACAGCTCATGTAATTTTAACCCTTTTCTGATTAGACTCAATTACATGGCTCAACTGGACTGAACTCAATTGGAGATACACTCCAAGCACACTTTGATTTAATTCGCTGAAATGGTCCCAAGGCATTGTGTCGATTGTTGAAGTGTAATGACGTCAGTACCACCGAATGATGTTATATACATACAAGAGGTTGAAATCGCATTAGAGCATCGAAAATGTGGCGTGTGTGCCCGCCCTTTCCGCCGCCCTTTGCTGTAATTTAAATTAGGTGCACAACAACAGCTAGATTGTAAAGACGTCGTTCGTCGCTCGCTCGTCGTTCACTACTAATCTTGTGAAACATATAAAAATAAGGAATAACAGACAAAGCAGAGTCGATTTTTAATCGTCGTACAGCACTATAGAAAAACATTACTTCTGTGATTGTAGAACTCACCCCCCACAGTGGATTGAGCTCGTCGGGTCTCAGTTGAAAGTACTTCTCGGCGAGTGCGAGCGGTGGTGCCGATGCGAGTCGCACGTTTGTCCAGCAGCGCAGGAACTTCACCACCGACTCGAACGTGTACAGAGCGAGCCGGTCGTTTCCATAGTTCGACATGTGCGTCATAAACACGTTGATCTGTTGAGGAGGATTATCATTCAAATACCCATGTAGCAGGATCATATAGCAAACTGCACGTACATTAACTATTACAAAATTCGATAATTACTTTTATATTTACGTATAAATATGATCCCTTATCATTAATTTAAAATGACCTATTGTTACAAGTTCAGCTTCCGGCACGCCGCCCCGCTAAATTATAAATTGTATTACCTCGATATATTAATTAATTATCACATAATTATCTTATTATAAATTATTAATAAATTATAAAACTAATCTAAAGCCAATACTGACAGCCGTAATCAAATTATTAATCATAATCTAATATACTGAAAATGCCACTTCCGGTTTACGGAACCTAATTTTTATTTAAAAATCTATACAATGTTTAATTATATAATTATACTGCTTAGTAATAATTTTGATGCAAATTAATAACTATTGTTGTATTGCATTGTATAATATTGTTAATAAATCGATTAATAAGTTGCTTGTGTAAAAGTATAAAAGCCAGTGTCCGCCATTTTTAGAGCATTATAAACTGTCTGCTGATAGCATAACATCGCAACGTTTATTTAACCCTGTGCCGTGTACACTATATAACATGGGTACACTCAACAAGTAGAGATAGGAGAGCGTCCATTTTCTCTAGTCTTAAACACTTATGCATTTTCATTACAATGTTATATTAAACTTAACCAATCATTAATGTATAGCGATTATATTTTAAAATAATATTTTTATTAATAATACTTTCAAGTGTTGTTCCTATGAAAAGTAATTTATTTCTCAATTTCATTATTTAGTAACTTCCTTTTTAAATAAGAAATATTGTCAGCGATTTCGTATTAGTTTATTCATACATAAAAACGTTTTGTTTCTAAAATTATTCAAATGCGTGAGTCTGTATACATAATATAAGAAGATCCACGCTATTATTAAGAGAATGACGTAACTTTTTGCTAAACACTAGATGCTTAATGCTCTGAATTCATTTATCCAAAAGAAACTCAACTAATATTTAATAGAAAGCTATAGAGGGTAATTTGAAAAACATGTGTTCACTCGTCGACAAGTAGATGGAGACTAGAAGTCGCCAAGAAGCCTCTCGAGCTCGAGAGCGCTCGGATAAATTCGGCTGTTGTCGAACGCACGAACGCTACATAGCACACGTAGCGCCATCTGTTTTTCGACAGCGATAACACGCAAAAATGACGGATAGCAATGCCCGGGTCAATAAACTATTGACACTCGCTTTTATACCCTCCGTAGACATATTTTTTTCATATCTTCTACAATATATTATTTCTCTATAAATCATTGGTGAATTTGGAAGTATTGAAATATAAATCAAACGAACTTACTACTAAAGCCTACGACTTTAACATTTTACAGAATTTGTAAAACATAACGTTTGGAATATGAACACACATATTATCAAACACAAATATCAATCTAAAAGCTGCACTATAAATCTTGGATATCAAGCTTATGGTAACGGGATGTTCCGTATAGCAAACAATTCGCGAAAGAGGATTTGCGGTATGGCAAGTGGACCGTGAGAAGCATGACTAAGTGAAACGAAATGTACCCGGGATATATTCAGCATCATTCATTTCACAAGCCGCGTAATTTTATCAGAACATGATTCCGAATGTGGGTCAGGCTTCAGTTAAGGTTACACTTGGCAACAATTTGATTCAATTTATTTCACGCGGACTGATGAACTTTTAAAATGCTTTGTAAAATGGCAACTGTTTGCCAGGCGCTCGCACAGAAAACATTACAATGAAATGTAGCAACTTTCATATTCAAACCTTATTGTTTACTGAGAAAATGATCCCGTTATTTTTATTTTATTCAAAAGGGTCTTCCACGGTTTCGCTTACGACACGTATGAATTAGCAACAGATACATTAACACAAATTTAGCTATTTTAATATGCTAGAAAAAAATGCGTTTTTTATTTCTAGCTTGTTAAAATAGCATGTCAAAATGCAACCTATGGAATCAAAATAAGTCGTGTCAATTGTTTTCGTTTATTTCTTTAGTGCATTTACACGTTAATAACTTTTATATGACATACGACTTATTGTAGTTATTTTATATTGCATAACATTTTGTCCATATTGCGCAAGTTTGAACTTATTTATTTAAATTGAAATAACCAGGTTTTTTAGTTTATTGGCTAATAACTTCTTGGAAAACAATTTTCATTGTTTGAAAACTTTTTCAGTTATTAGTTAGTTTAATGTTTATTGTGATGTGTGTAAATGTTTCGTAAAGTTTGATTTCTCGCTTATTAATTAAGGAAAAGTTGTACAAAGTAGTCAACTTGAGTATCTTTGTTTTACCTATTTCTGTCGAAAAGTAACTGTGTTCGCTGTGTTTCGATATAAATGGTAGTTTTTTATTTTTAAAAGCATCGCCCCACTCTAGGATTTTTATCCTGTGTTGTTGGTGAAGGCTTAAATATCTTTTAAAAATCTGTCCCGTGCGGGAATTGAACCCGCGACCCATTGCGTAGTAGCCGACCATTCAACCGCTGCGACAAACATGTCGCCGGTAGTGTGAGTGAAATTACTGGATACTGTGACTTTACTTTGCATCTTATGTCACATCTTGAGAACGTACGTTGTGGTTTTAGTGGGGGTTGTCTCACAGGAACCACATATTTTGGCCACTGTAACCAATAACCATTAGATGGGGTGTCTCCTAGTTTGTCCATATATAACGATTAAAAATAAAATTAGCATACAAAACGGTTATTTAATAGGAAAAAGCCTAATATATATGGCGTGGAACGATTTGTGATTACTAATATTAAAATATAGGTATAGATATAGTCTGTGCGGTGACGAATTAAGAATACAGTGTCACCGCACCCTATCGTGCTCCTTTTCGAGGTAGTCGTTATAATTATCGAAAATTCACTGCAAAGTGTCCGGGCAGTAGCTATAGACCCGCTTTCTATTACATGGGTCATAATCTAAATTGGCATTTGGTGTTCAATTACATTATATTATTACATCTATATAGCATATGTAGTACTTAGCATTATTATTAATATTTTTTTTTTCAATATTTATTACGAGTACCCAAACTATTAGCTGAAATATTGTAGAGGTAACATGTTAATCTGCTACTTCTTCTAGTTACTCTAAAGTTCATAGATACATTTTTCTGTTTCTTATGATATTCATTGTTCATGTCGTGTGCATATTATTGGATGTCAGTTTAGTCTTTTTATTTGATTTTGGATTTTGTTATGTCTAACAATTTGTATCTGTACCTTATGAAATAAATAAATAACATATTTTCGTTTTAGTTGAAAATTTATCTCCATTTATTAATAAAGTTTGTAAATCTATTTATCAAAAAATAAACAGATTTTTTTATAGT
The DNA here is from genome assembly GCA_036419045.1 of Scirpophaga incertulas. Taxonomy (NCBI): domain Eukaryota; kingdom Metazoa; phylum Arthropoda; class Insecta; order Lepidoptera; family Crambidae; genus Scirpophaga; species Scirpophaga incertulas. The sequence goes on along the minus strand of CM071639.1, from coordinate 18,569,038 downwards.
ATGTTTTGACATTCTGGTTTAATGACGATCATAAAAGTAACATGTGAGGCATGTATATAAAATTATTTATTATGTATGTAAAGTTATGATTGCTCGTTCATAAAATGTCCAAAATACGCACCAACAAAGTTCGTATTAGCTTTCCTGAGTCATGTTATTGACGGCCGGTGATAAGGGCGACGAAGCTTCTGAGCACACTATGCAAAGTGGCACGTGTCTTTCCGCTTGTAGCTTTTAAGCTCGATACAAAGTAAGAACTTATTTGACACCCTCCAATATTCATTCCCGTCCTTGATTTCAGACAGCTGCGTATCAAGGAACTAAAACAAATGGTATCGGACAGCTAACTTAATAAGTTATATATGACACTGAATAATGACCAAAAGACATTGAACAATGGTCAAATGTCACTTAATGATAGGCAGTTGTCCCTGAACAATGGGCAGTTGTCAATATCCCTTTGTTTCAGATGTGAATCAATAAATCTTATTACAGGTTTTTAGTGTTTTGTTGAGTTGCCTACACAATTACTTCAAAATAGATTGACGTATATACCAGAGCTGTCCAAGTGTTATTGCTTCGAGGGCTATCAGTTTGATATTATAAGATATTTCCATACCTTTGTGTTGAGTTAATAAAGAACACACAGATATCGTGTAATCTATACTAATATAATAAAGCTGAAGAGTTTGTTTGTCTGTTTGAACGCGCTAATCTCTGGTTCGAATTGAAAAATTATTTTTTTATTAAATAGCCCATTAATCGAGGAAGGCTTTAGGCTACATAACGCTGCGACTAATAGGAGCGAAGAAATAATGGAAAATATGGAAAAAACGGGGAAAATTATTCATCTTTGAGGGCTTCCGTTGCGTGCGCTGCGAAAACGATTAGATACCAAAAAAATATGTATGAAAGAATTATTCCTCTTAAAATGATGAGAATATCCGCGACAGTTTTAATGTTAACTTACTAGAATCGTTTTTATGGTGATCAAATTTGGATATGTCGCGTTGTCAAGATCGGGTAACAGCTGAGGTGGTTGTTTGCAAAAATAAATATGATGCTCAAAATAACTATTCCACGCGGACGAAGTAGCACCGCTAGTGTTTAATAATAATCATAATTAATGTTTAGTAGAAATATATATAAACAACTATTACTAAGGTTCAAATACTAAGGTACAAATTTATCATACAACCGGGGCACAAATTCGGAATCACAGATATGGCGACACCTTGAAATTGATCATCACCATAAAGGAAATAGATTACACTTGAACATATTGCATTTGAAAAAGAATAAAGTGGAACAAGAAAAAAAATTATACTAAGAGAAAACGAGTAATATTTCCCCCCATACAAACGTATGAAATGGTGATTTTGATTTTTATTCGTAAGTATTTTCTGTCAGAGCTGCCGATTTCTTTATCGTACTCTATTGGGAAGGCAGGAAATCCCAGGGTGCTCAATTCTTGTACGCCATACCTGTAGGATACTACCGCACTCGGTCTGTTTGCGGTCATTCTGTTGGACTCAGGGAGAAACACAATCTACCAAATTATACAGCCTTTTACACGGCTGAAGGAGGCACTATTGGATATATATGACATGGATACAAAAATCAGATAGAGTCACAATGTATACCGAGTACTCACTGGATTATTGATAACAGTCTGGAACAACTCGCCACCCTGTATGGAGCGGTCGAGCCGCTGCCGGCCCCCGGGATACCTCTCCAGCAGCAGTGTGTGGGTGAAGAGGCCGCAAGTCTGACGCGGTAGAACCATCACGCCCCTGTGACGGAACCCGCGACGTAATCTGGAGTAAATAATCTTATATTATAATATTATACGTTCTCAAAAACTACGGTTTATTCACAATTTCACCAGAGAGAAAGTGCTGCACATAATCCTCCCCAAGGATCGGTCCTGTGCTGCTGGCATTTGACGCTTTCTGAATTTTTTACCACATGGTTGGTTCACCTATTGGGAGGTCTATAAGTGCTACGTTTGCAAACGTAGGCCTGCTATTCAAGGACCTTTCCACTAGTCCAGCGGGCAAAGTGCTCTGTTCACTGCTGCTTAAAAAATTAAACTGATACAAGACACTGAAGTTAGTTATCTCCAGGTAGGTAGAAAGACACGATATAAATACAAAAACTACTTGCCCAAGTCTACTGTGGCCTAATAATGGTGAATAAAGCAATTAAATTTTTGATTGGTTCAAATAGCGCTCAGTGGTCGATTTGGTTTTAACACAGCATGTTGAAGATCTGGGTTAAATTCCCGCAAAAGTTTTAATAAGAATTTTAATAAGAGAATAAGAGAATTTTAATAATTATGCTAGCAATTCATAAAATAAGTCTAGAATCATTGTGTCAACAATTAGTCGTGTGATTAATCTTACTTAACTACACCAGAAATAACAGAAAATCTGGTTTTTCATTGTAAAATTTCAGTAGGTACATATTTCATCAATTCCAATAACTAAGAAAAAGTACTTAGAATTAATCCTCGTCAAACATTTAATCTATCGGAAACCAAAATCTGAACGGAATCCGATTAAATGTTGTTAAGATAGGTAAAGGAAAAAAACAAGCAGATAAAACAACTTTCGGATTTATAATATCAGTAGGTATTGATTAATTAACTTCCAAAATTCAAGTTTCTCTGCGGAGTTTGGTCGAATAATTTATTTTACTCTTTTTTAACAGGATAAAAATACACACGGTTTTCGATATTTTTCCGTGGTTGAGTACCGTATATTACATTTTATATCACATTAATTATAATAAAATCCTTTTTGTTTTAAGTAGAAAAATAATCGATCAATATCATATTGATTGGAACCTTATCAAGGTGAACAACTTTCTCTGATTCGTTTGTTAATCAGTCTTGGAGTGGAAGTGACAAGTTGTTGCTACTTTCTGTAAGGATGTAATATCACAAAAGGATGCAGCGTAAAAGGGAGCAGGAAAACTATTCCCAAGTTGCCTCCCTTAGTAGAAGGGTGAGTGATAGAAGGCGAGCAGTGCAGCCTGCATTTCATCACCATTCTGGGTTTTACCTGTACCCTACATGTGGGGTAGTAGTATGGCCTATGGGGAGAGTTTTACACACGCGTGATGATCAGCCCACATCAGCTATGTTAAGAATAAGCATTCCTTACATTGAAAAAAAAAAAGTGGTAACATATTGATTGTAAAATATTGGAACATTTTTATATTAATCTTGCAATAGACGCAAAGTTTCAAGATGTTAATATAATTCAACTGATATAAAGTTCAAAAGAAAGTTGTAGCGAAGTCTGAATTAGTTTTAAATTAACGGGAAAGTTTTAATACGCAGACCCGATAAAGAATACTAAAGAGATTAAAAATAAAAATTGATATTAATATATTTCCAGTACTTAGTTAACTTGTTCTTTTTTTATTTATTTACCTTTAATAAGCTTTAATATCCATTGATTTCAGTTATTTAATTTCGAATACAATAAAACATTGCAGATGTTGATTCGTTACAGTTGTACGAATCTTGTCCTTAAGTAGCCAAAATACTTCTGTTTTCGCCTCATTAACAAGCAGCCACACACCAGTCCAACAATCTTTTATCTCATACTGTGAATGATAATTGTGTCAAGTTATAATCACCGAATTTGCGGAGTTGTGGAGTGTATAGCATGATTTCATATGCTTTAATTCTTTTTTCGTTATATTGTGTATTCATTATATAAAGAGCATGACACATTATCAAGACCCAAACACCAAAAAACCTAACCAACCTCACGTTAATTTCCAAAGTAATCCACCTACACTTGAGGAAATAAACGAACAAATTAAGAGAAAAACAACCAAGTCAGCTCCAGGCCCCGATGGCATCCCCTATATAGTATACAAAAAATGTCAATCAGTTCGTAAGCATCTCTTAAATATATTCAATAAAATCTGGACAAGAAAGCAAATACCAACATCATTCGGTAAATCAATTTTTGTCCTCATCCCAGAAAAAGATGAAGTAACTCATCCAAAAGATACTAGACCGATAGCACTAACCAATACAATTTCCAAAATTTTCTTTAGTATATTGCAATCAAAAATGACACAATTTATGATTAATAATATGTATTTTAGGCCCAATCACCAGAAAGGGTTCCAGCCCGGTATTTCTGGCTGCCTGGAACACAATAGCGGAACATTAGCGGAAAGACTAACAGATGCCAGAACACATGAGAGGCAAATAACAGTCTGCTGGATAGACCTTGAAAATGCATTTGGTTCAGTACAACATGAACTAATGGTTTTTGCCTTGAAATGGTATAACTTTCCCACCATAGTTATTGACATTATCATGTCATATTATTCACAATTAAAATTCACTATAGCTTTTAACAAGACCCACTCAAAACCTTTAAATTATAATGTAGCACTATTCCAAGGCTGCTGTCTGTCCTCTATAACGTTCAATATAGTTATCAATATTTTAATTGACAAATTAACAATTCATGAAAAGAAATGGGGCTATCGGTTTAAATATAATAACAAATTCACAGAATTCATCCTAGCTTTTGCAGACAATCTTACAATACTGACTCCGAAGTCCCAAACAATGTCAGAAGCTGTTAAGTGAGATAGATGAGTTCTGTTCGTGGAATAACGGACTGAGGACAAAACCAACTAAATGCCACTGTCTCTGTCTTGGAAGACGAAATACTAAATATACCTCATACGATCCGGGACTATCAATAGGGGGACAATGTGTAAACACCATTGCAGAAGCAGTGCCCTTCAAGTTCCTTGGTAGAAAGATAGATAGGACGAGCACCATCTCTCGAGATAATAGTCGAAAATTTCCTAAATGACCTTAATAAGGTAGACCAACAGCCTTTAGGCAATATCAAAAAAGCTTGGATATATGACAATTATCTTGTGTCACGTCTGACCTGGCCTTTCCTTGTATATGACATTGGTAAAACTTGGCAAAATTAGATGCAAAGGTGATAAAGATATTGAAGTCATGGCTTGGGCTAGCACACGCAGTTGATCCCTCAACTTTATATAGGGATCAAAATAGTTTCGGGATGAAATTAAAAAAACCATCAGAACTCTACAACCACCTTAGAGTAACTAAAAGACATGTCTTGGAAAAATCAAAGACAAAAGTGCCAAAGAACTCGAGTCGAGACTTCTGTTCCACAAAAAATTTATGACTGGAGCACAGACTGATAGAGTCGGGCTGGGTGCAAGGAGTGTAAAGAAGGACCAGGATATAATAAAATCGTTTCTACGACAAGATGAAAATGATAGTTATAGAGTGCACGCAATGAATTTAGAAATGCAAAATGAGTGGTTAACTATAGGTGAATACTCCGTCCCGTTAGCCCTGAAGTAGCGCACCTTGCTGTATGATTGGTCTCCTGCCCTATTAAAATTCTATCTCAATGCCTTCCAACTGACCCTCCCTGACCAGAGCAATCTAGTAAGATGGGGGAAAGCCTCCGAAAAATCTTGTTTTAATTGTGGTGAGGCAATAGACATTCACATAAAATACAGCTAGGCATCTATTGGTAGGTTGTAAGGTGCTCCTAGATAGGGGTCATTATTCACGTCGCCATGATAGAGTGCTTGAAATCATACGCGAAGCAGTAAGTCTTTGAATAGCTAGAGCCCGAAAAGGACTGACCACAGACAAAAAACAAATTAAGTTTGTTAAAGAAGGCTCAACTAACAACTCAAAGAGCAAACTATTGTCAATCCTAGCCTCTGCCCCTGACTGGACTATTTTAATGGACACGTATGAAAAGCATTACAAAATCCCAGAGGATGTGTGTGTTTCCTCATCTGGACCAGACATTTTCTGGGAAACGAATATACCCAAAGACCACGCGATAAAAACAAATAAATACTACGATCTCACTAACGAAATAACTAAAAATGGCTTTACGGTCAAATTATACGCGGTAGAAGTTGGAGCGAGAGGTATACCAGCAAAATCTCTATACAACTTACTAAAAGACCTTGGCCTGTCGAGAGCTGCAATTAATTCAACTCTAGAGAGAGTATCAAAGGCAGCACTCGCAGGCTCCTATCAAGTCTGGCTCGGCAGAGGGGGAAACACGAGCAGTGAAGGTGAGCGTTGATGCGCATCAAAAGGGGGCCCCCCTTAAACCTACACCCGCGTCGCAAGTCCAGGGAGCTGCTCGGAGTTTCTCTCTTTGTCACACGATGGACCCGGCACCCGCACGGTGAATCCATGGATTGCTAAGATATTCATCTCTCTATAAAGAAGGTGACGCAATTCGTACAGTTTCAGTATATAGTCCGAATGAGGCATAGCAAATTAAGCATAGTATAGTATTACATTTACCCGCTTTTACGGATATTTATATAATTACATTGATTGCTCACCGAGGAGCTATCAATAATATTTATGATTTATGTTTTAGACAATATTCCATAGAGAAAATGTTAATAATAAAATGTTCCCCACAAGAGCTAGAGGCGCAATTCTTTTTTAAATGCGTTATATGGGAGAAGCTTGATGTATTCTGGTGATTTATGAAAAATCGTAATAATCATTGCGCAATATTTTTTTTAGGTTGTCCTAGGACGTCTTTTTTTTTGGAGTCTAATCAACCCCACATCCCATACTTTGTACATAACGATAAAAAATATTAACACATTGTAAAAAAAATTGGTCTAAATAACCTTTTTATCATTAACAGTAAAGTTACTTTAAAACTTACTTTGAATAATAATTTATTGCAGAAAATCACAAAATAACTTCTTTAAAAATTTCTTTTATTTTTGCGCGCGGGAAGGATAGAGATGTTGGGAATGTAAAAAATACATACCAACAACACCTGCATCACTTAAAACTGTGCCCAAAAAAAAGAAATTGATGAAAAATGCGACTGTCCCTATTAATTTGACAACCCACTATATGTTAGGCCTTAATTCTTTGTTACTGAAATATTTTATCATAAGCGCTAATGTTTCCGTATTATTTAATTCTAATCTCACGAGTGACCTAGAACGAGTTTATGTGAATGTCTAATATTGGGTGACACTAGACATGCTTTCCTATTTCGAGAATTTCTAGGAATTTTCAATTCATAATTCAAATTATGGTCTGCAATAAACTGTATTGTAATAGATAGAGCCCTACAGCTGCTACTGTGCAATTAAAAACTTTCACAAATATCGAGTTTCCCCATACTGTGATTCTGTACCTCAACACCGATTCAACACATGCACAGCAGGTCGTAGATGTAATAATACTTTCAAATCGTACCTATTAGCTTTCCTCGATAGCATATTGGGCTTTCCCATAGTAAAAATAAATTTTGCCTTGACAAAAATTATACTAACTTCGCAGCAAATAATCAAAGTTAGACCTGAGGTTACCTCTTGATCAAGAAATCCAATAATTTAGAAAACTTTAAGAATCAGGGACATTGTTAAATAGACACTACCAACCACCAAATATAGGCATGTTTTCAAATTATATTTTTATGAATTGTATTTCCTATATTATGTAATGAAAAGTGACTTCATGAATTATTAATATTGAAGTCATTTTCCAAATTGACGACTCTGTATCTATTTAATACAGGGAAAAAAACAGCCCTTGCTGAGTTTCTTGCCGGTTCTTCTCAGTACAAGGTCTCCCGCCGTAGATTTGCAAAGCGATGGCGTAGCTTTTCGACTTTCACAAGTGCTTGTAACAGCCCAGACTGAATAAATGATTTTGTATTTGACTTTGACCTTTCTAAAACTACTGTAAGATTTAGATGTGACATTTGGATATTAACATTTATTTCTATTTCCGAACAAATCAAATATGATTTTGGCCCCCACAAACACGGATTACTAACATAAGTGCCATTTTATGATTGACTTTTATCGGGAACTGGCAGCGTTTAATAAATATCGCCAGCAAGCGGAATGGTCAGAAATAATGTCCAGACAAAAAGGAGAAGAGCCAAGACTTTTTTCGCTTATCTACAGCGATATATGGATACGATTCAATTTGTAGTAAGTTTACCAAACAAAGGGAAATGTATCCCCTATTCCCGTTATATATAAATTCCCCTATACAGTGTTTATCTTTAAGGGACTGTATCGACGAATCTTAGAGGATGTTTTTGCTGACACAAAATTGGTTTGTTGGGTTTTGCGATCGCTATCGGCGCCGTTAGCATTTAAGAGTGAGCACAGATACCGCTTAGGAACATGTTAAGAGATTAAACGATTTTCTTTTGTAATATTACAGTAACATTTTTCGAATAGTATATTCATCGAATATATAAAAAATACCTGAGCTATTGTCAAAGAGATGTCATATAGAAGTTTGTATATCAAAATAAGAGCGGTAACATACGATTGATACTAATGCACAGCGTTATGCCACAGCAGTCACAGCAAACGGAAACTATTTAAATTGCGAAATATTGGCAAATTATAAAACTGTCCGCCATATTACTGTAAGGATTAAATGTTACCTTAAATCACTTAAAACGTAAACACCGTCGCCTATAGAACATATAGTTATTTTGATATTTGCAGCAAATCCGTAACCAACAGAAAGCTATAATGTATGTCGCCAATGTGTGATAAGATGTAGTAAGGACTAGTAATTTCACTGCCTATCTTTTCTAGTACAGTTACATTTTTTGTTGAAAGACTATCAATAGATAGTCAACATAGATTATCTAGTCTATATATTTATAGTTAGATTCATCTGAAATTCAACGTTCTGGGTTAGAGATGGATAAGAATAATGTGAGATTAGAATTAAATAGTAGGGAAACATTAGCGCTTATGATGAAATATTTCAGCAAAAACGAATTAAAACCAAACATACAAAATCTACAAAACAAAAACACAGTTTATATAATAAGTAAAATATCAATAACTGAATATGGATGATCACAGTCACATTACTGTAACTTTTATAACATAGAAAGTATACCTGTAAGTATAACAAAGTTATTGGGAATTTTGTTTACACGCTCATACAAATTGTGCGATTTTACCAAGATGTCACGACTACAGTGTATTATGCTAACACGTTGCTGTATCTTTAAAAGTAATAATCATATATATTATAGTCTGTTTCTTCTTCAATGTTTCTCAATTATTACTCATAACATATATTGGCTAAAAATATCACCTACCCAATTTTCTCTGTTAAGAAAAATACCTGATGTGATTAACTTTTATTGTTAAGTGATCACAATTAGTTTTCAAATTAAGATTACTTCCACAAGAGCCAAACAAACTGATGTTCTGATTTTCGGAACTGGAAATTGGAACAGTAGGTTTCCTATTTACCTATTAGGTATACATTTTTTGCTATTACATAATTATTAGGTAACAAAATTCTTCCTATTTCTCACTCCTAGCTTAAACCTCAAATTAAGGTTTAAGGATGAAAGACTACAACAAAAAATACAATACATTGTAAAAATGCTACAACGTTATGCTTAAATACATTGCAATACAGTTCTCTTCTTAATGTTAACAGTACATCAAATTAAACTATACGAGTTTATAATGTTTTGTGAGTTTCGGATGTTAAATTTAATGTCGTCGGAATAAAATAAAATTATATATATTCAAAAAAATCTTTATATAATTTTAATTTGACTAATGATTGACAATTTTATTCAACTGAGAACAATGTGTCTCTTATCTGCTTAGGTTAGTAGAAATATTTCAAATAGATGTAAATTGTATTGGTACATCCATGTATTGCCATTTACTTTAGATACTGTTTACGCATTAAAAAGGTCGACATAATAATTCTGGTAATATTGCATATTAGTGCGGCATTTAGGTATACATGCACAAAGTTCGGTTAGGTATTACAATTATAGGAATTTCATTATCGGCAGCGGCGTCGCGGCCGCAACGTGTGTTTGTGGCGAGGAGTTTGCAGCGGCGCACCCGCAAACAGTTCCGGGCGGACTGGACACGAATTTTTGAAACAATAGAAAACCAATTCGCATTCGAAATCGTAAGATTCGTATACGAATTACCGAATTCACTATTTCTGAACTTTCATTTCGTGCGTTGTGCAACGAGTGGTTCAACTCACTCGTTTTTTATTTCTACTAGTAGAATATCACGCTGAAGTGACCTTGACAGTGATCCGTTTCACGTGTGGGTCATCGCCGGTTTTTTGTTTTTGTTGTTGTGATATTGAATTTTTCTACGTGAAACGGAATTTAACAAAAAAAAAAAAAATGACAACACTGAATTCGAGTGATTTAAAAATCAAAAAAATTGAAGCAGTAGAAAATAATTTCGCGCACGATTTGTGTTCGTATTCGAATTCCAAATTCACATCTAATGATTCAAAAATACGTCTCCTGAACGGTGTCCGAATGCAATCGTTAGCGATTCGGCGGCTCGCGTTCGCTGACAAATGAGCCGCATTGTGCTGCCCGCGGAACTGAGCCGCATAACTTTGGCTATTGCATTTGGCATTCACAGTTATTTTACTTGTGAGTCTATCATAGCTAGGCTAGTAATTCCGAAATGAATATTTCTAATAACTGATTCACTTCTATACTATGTTAGAATTAACAAGGTGGGTTAATGTACATTTCTTTCAACTACCAATTTATTAAAAATAAAATTCAAGTCGATAAAAACAAAGTTTAATTCAAACGATAACGACACGTTTGGTGCGTTGGTCAAGTGATCAGCTACTTACCCAGCGTATCGCGAATTCGAAATATTTTGTGTAATCTGCAGAAATTTGTTCTGGTTTGAGCGAAATTATATGTTTGTAATTGTACTAACAACATAAGATAAAAATAATAGTGTGGGGCAACGTTTTTTAAAAAAAGCTCATAAGTTTTAAAACTTACAATTATTGAAAATTTCATTTGATGGTGTTTATACATGATTTAAAATGGCTATAGCTGTCTTTTTTCATTTCTCTAAGCTTTCTTGCTAAATATGAAGTATAAAATTTTCACCATGTCTTTATTTTTATTTAGCAAGCTTTTTTATTTTCAGTCAGTATCTTTTCGATCTAATGTATACATTTATATAAAATTTAATATGAAAAAATAAATTGGTTTATTTTTTATTTGAATCATGTTAAATAAATAGCTAAAAAAATGTAATTTTATTTTGACATACAGTTATGAGTTCAAATACGCAATAAAACAATTAATTGATAGATTTAAAAATACACAATTCAGCAATTACCTAGCCGGTCTCAAGTGCGGATATTCCTCTGTGCTGGTAACCTTGACGTCCCACACCTTCCTCCAGGCCTCATACAGCGGCTCGTGGACCGGGTACACGCCGGAGTGATGCGGCGACACTGAGTAACACGAGTTCGTCGGGATGCCGTGTTCTAACGCAAACTGCTTGTTAATCATCATCTCCGCTTCCAGCTGTGACACGTTGTTGTAGAGATGCGGCTGCTGGTGGTTCCACATGTGACAAAACCTGTTTTGAACAATATATAGCCTTAATTATCATCACGCTTAAAAGAAATAGAGTGTTACGTTTAATCAGTAATACATTTTTTACATCGTCAATTTTAAGAATTGCATACTTAAATGACAGTCGACAGAGCACATTGTTATTGGTAGAACTGACGGCTTTGTTGCGAAAAAATACTTCAGTGTTTATATGCCGTAAAATGCGCCGTCGAAAGGCTACCTCATAAGGTGGAGCAATGATTTGGGGAGATCGCAGGAAGATGGATATTAGCAATACGGGACTTTTTGATGCGGAGATCGTGGAGGGGACGGCTATGTTCAGCAATGGGAGTCTCTCGGCTGAAATAATGATGATCTACTAAGGCCTAGTGTGGATTTGAATTTCTTCCTTAACTGGAGGTACATAGGTTGGTACAAGGCGATTACTCTCACCATAGGCGTGTTGGATAAAGGTATATATACCCGAAACTTGCATAAGATTATATGCAGTGTTTATTAACCATCAGACGATGAGGATTCGTGACAAATGTTAACAAAGTTATGAACATATCACACAATACCTGTGTATACCAACCAAAATTTTTTTTATTCTTCAAACCTATGCACAAAATAGGTAAAATTTATCATTTTACCTAAATTATTTCAAAATTTATGTACAAGGTAAAAAAATTAAATTACAAAATCATATTGATTTACACGTATTTTCGTTCTATAAGTTTTAAGAATCAATTTTTATAGATAGTTTTATATCTAATTGATTATATATCTATAGACAGCTATAAAAACGCTGAATAGCGTGTAGGTATAGGAAACTGGAAACGAACAAATCGCAATTACACGCACCGAGACACCTCTTTTCACATTCTCAAGCATTTCCCAGACGAAATATATTAAACATCTGGGCTTTACTTGGATCTCATTCTGTTAAAATTTATAAAGGAAATCTTAGACGCATTCCCGTTTTACATACAGTTGAAAACATGAAAAGACAGCAAAATAGTAATATCTGTTTTGTTGGATATCCCTTTTATAATATAGGCTGTCTCGGTGTTGTATTAAGTTCTTGATTTTTGTTCATGTATAAATTACCTCTACTTATGAGAATTCTAATAATGAGAAATTCGTACGCGTTTATATTCATAATCGTCAATCATAATCGTCGACAGCCGATTCACGAATGTATTTCACCAATCGATTAATATTGGGTCAAATAATCTGTAATTATATTTTTAATTCAACATTAAACCAGACCATAAGACCTAGAGCATAAATAATTAGTTCAATTTTCAATCTCGTCAGCTATCACGTACAATTCCACTGCGTCATTTTTATTGCGTTTGGGAGAAGCTGGCAACAATGACATAATACATTACTGAGAGGAGTATGGATCAAAGAATTATTTATTTTTTTATTCCGTACGGTGGCAGACGAGCAAATGGCCCACCTGATGGTAAGTGGTAACCATCGCTCATGGACATCTGCAGTGCCAGGGGCACAGCTGAGCCGCTGCCTACCTGGAGAGTAATACTCTTTTTAAGCCTCGTTTGAAGTTATACATATCGTAGCGCTTAGGAAACACCGCAGCTGGGAGCTCAATCCAGAGTTTGCATGTACGCGGAAGGAATGAACGCTGAAACCGAACTGTACTAGACAAGATCGGTTCCAGGTGATATGGATGAACTCTACTGCGGTGGCGGGTGGTGCGATGGTAAAAAGGTGACCAAGGCACCATTGCAAATAGTTCCTCAGAGCACTCTCCGTTAAAGAGCCTATAAAGAACACACAGAGAGCCAAAGTCTCTCCGCTGCTCCAAGGTCTCTGGTGAGGCCGTAATATTGGGATCACCGATGATACGGAAAGCACGCCTTTGCAGGGAGTCAAGAGGGTCGAGTTGATATTTGGGGGCTCCAGCCCAGAGGTGAGAGCAGTACTCCATATGCGGCCGTATTTAAGCTTTATAAAGCATCAGACGCTGACTGGGCGTGAAGTACCGCTTTGCTCTATTGAGAACACCCAACTTTTTACTCGCCATTTTGGCTTTGTCCTCCAAATGACTCCCGAACTGCACTGTGGCTGAAATTTCCACACCTAGAATCCCAATAGACTCGGACATACGAAGAGCGACTCCTTGAAACTGAGGCACTACGATAAATGGGTCTTTCTTCGCAGTGAACGCGCACACTTGTGTCTTCGTGGGGTTGAACTTGACTAAGTTCTTTGCACCCTATTCCGAGACTCGCCCTAGAGAGTCCTCGACTTCAGACACAAGTTTCAACCGTCTTTCATGAAGCGAAATCCGGGGGACGTTCTGGTGGTTGGTATACCGCATATCACCCGTGCTGTCATCTGCATAACAATGTATGTTCTCAATGGACAACATATCGTTGATGTGCAGAATGAACAGTGTTGGGGAGAGCACCGAACCTTGTGGAACGCCAACATTTATGGGCATGGTTTTCGAGCAGCAGCCATCAACGACGACCTTAATGCTCCTACCATCCAGGAAGCTGGCTATCCATTTGCAGAGTCCCTCGGGGATTCCATATGATGGTAGCTTCGCCAGAAGACCTCTATGCCAGACCCTATCAAACGCCTTCGCGATATCTAGTCCTAACCAAATACAGGAACAAACAAACAAATATTCACCAATTGGAAATAGTCGAACAATCAGTGGTTGGCTGCCGAAAGAAATAAGAAATGCTGCGATTAACAATTAGGTAGATGACTATATTTTTATTCTATATATATTAAGAGTACTCTTAATATGTATAGAACTTTTAACTTATCTGATAAATGATGTAGAAAACCAACAGTGTACCTGCGCTTATTACTTTTAAGCTGTTAAGAACATATTGTAACATGTTATGGAACGCTCTAAAATGTTCCATACTAAATACACTGCAATCGTGAAGTTATAAAATCGCCTAGTTAGTGGCGTATCAACAAAATTATCAATAATTTTGTTATTTTATACGTTTATGAGTTTAGTTACATTACTGAAAAATGTTACATTTAAAGTGTGATAGTTTAGAAGTGTTTATGTCATTTATGGTCAAAAACGTTGTTAATGTTTTATGATATCAACATGAAATTATTTAAAAAATAAACTGATCGTTATTTTTGAGATGAAAAATCTGTAACAACTAAGAAACCGAATTAATCGGTAAAAATAATCTGTTAAAAACTATGAAGAAGTAATTTTAGAAGGTGTTGCAAGTGTCCATAGGCTCCGGCAATCGCTAACCATCAGGCGGGCCGTAGGCCTGTTTGCCACCATCGTTATATAAAAAAAAATTAGATCGTAGTTAGTGAATTAATGTTATGGAAAATTTTAGAATCATAGCGAGAGATATAAAGTATCGTACGTGATCGCCATAACTCATTAGACCGGATCCTAAGACTCCAAAGGCTACAGTAATATATATATTACTGTAGCCTTTGGAGTCTTAGGATCCGGTTAAGCTTGATCAAATGGCCAAATGCCGTTCAATATGTATTTAAAAATATCATTTAAATACATTTATAGAAAACTTCATCAGAAATGTTAACAAAAAGCTTCGTTACGCAGAAATCACGTGCGCGCACAAAAGTTGCCACATTAATTTCGCACCAAATACAGCGTGACCTCTTTAGATTCCGCGCCCCTAATTACTAACAATGGGCCACGGAATATCTGAAACGTTATGTAATAAACAAAGTTCATTCGGATCAGATAGCACAATCCCAAAGTTGGGCCGTGTCGAAAATTTTGAACAATCTGTTTTGTTCGATGTAACTACGTGTATAGAAAAGGAAAGTTCGAACGGGCGGCCTTTATTTGCTCATCGCAAGGATCACTGCGCCCCTGTACACTGCAAAAACAATGAGCGCCGACCAGTGTTGCCGCTAACGGAAATGTCAGTTCGCCCGATTGAACGTGATAAAACAGGAATTGAATACACATATTATATGTGAAAGTCGTAGATATTTTTTGGTCTAATCAGATTTTCTATGATAAATTTATATAATAATTATAAGGCCGGTAAGTTGTTTATGTGGTTCACAAATTCTGATTAATTAAACTGTTAGTGGAAATATTTGGAAAAAAAATCTAAAAATAGCATGTAGCGACAGCCATTACTTAACTATTAAAATCGGGTTCTACCCCGGTTTTAACAGTTGTACTAGCGAGTTCCGCGAGAGAATCAGTGCTTAATTACTTTGCAGTATGTTTACGAGTATGTTTAATACATTTTTATACAAACGTCTTAAGTGTAATGACAATTTCTATTAAATGCATACCCTCAATAGTGGAATAAATATTATGTTTAAAAACCAAATTTCAATTAGAAATATCCTACAAAAACAAAATTATTGTAATTTTATGAATTTCAAAGAAATCATCACACCATATGTGTCAGTCAATTTTATTTATTAATACAGTTATACAGGGTGTCCGCCGGCAGATTTTATACTTAAAGAATGAAAATAAAATAAACCATGAGTACTATCAAAGTTATTTATTGATCATATTACAGAAGAATAACGCGGATTTTATTTTTTAAAGATAACTCCACTTAAATGACGCCCTTCTCGCTGCACACATTCTTGCAATCTTTCCTTCATGTTGGTGAAAACTCGCTTGCAAAGTTCTGGACTGATAGCCGCAATCTCGCGTTCGATATTTGCTTGTAGGGCCTGTATTGTTGATGGCGAATCACTGTATACGCGACATTTTAAATATCCCCACAGAAAAAAGTCGCATGGACTGAGATCGGGAGATCTAGGGGGCCAGGGTATGTCACCAAATCGACTTATTAATTTTCCGGGAAAAAGCTCTCTCACCTTAGTCATTGTGACCCTAGCGGTGTGTGCGGTAGCCCCATCCTGTTGAAAATGAGTCCTATTATTGTAACTGACATGTTGATGCAGCTCCGGTATAAAAAAGTTGTCCAACATCGCGCAGTAACGTTCAGCGTTGACAGTTTCACCTCTACCGAAAAAATAAGGCCCAATAATCCCATTACCAGAAATGGCGCACCAAACTGTAGTCTTTGGGCAGTGAAGGGGCCTTTCATGGATCTCTTTAGGATTGTGTGCGCTCCAATATCGCATATTCTGTTTATTTACGTACCCACCGATATGAAAGTGCGCCTCATCGCTAAAAAAGATGTTACATAATCGAGTAGGAGTGGAAAATCGTTCCAGAATGACTTCAGCATAATTCTTCCTTTTAATGAAATCATCTTCTTTCAACTGCTGGGTAACTTGAAGCTTGTATGGATGGAATTTTAATTGTTTACGAATAATTTTATGAACTGAAGTCTTTTTCACACCCGTTGATGCTGCAATCTTCCGAATAGACTTACGCGGGTTCTGCAAAATTTCCCTTCTCACAAGTTCTGCGTTTTCAGGACTAGTAACAGACGTTGAAGGTCCAACTCGACGCTTATTTTGCACTGATCCAGTTTCTCGAAACTTCTTTACCCACGCCCAAATCAATTGGTTCGATGGGCCATCGTTTAATCGTCGGATATCGAAGTGAGAACAAAACCTACGTCTAGCCACATTGACGGAATTATTGTTTGCGAAATACGCCTCGACCGCAAAGGCGCGATGCGCTACTGTCCACTGACTCATGGCTACTAAACAACCCGCAAAAATGCCGCGTCGAACGATACCCCTCTCCCCGCTCCACCGCCTTCCCACTCGGCGAAACCGAAATCCAAAGTATAAACTCTTCCGGCGGACACCCTGTACAAGAATTTTTTTTATGAGATTGTGTACAATTTTACTCAAAGTTGGTAAAATACTGAAGAAAGTATTTTTTATTTCTTTTCACTGACAACAGTAGCAAAATTTCCCCAATCCAGTATCAAATTAGGTAAAACGGCAACACCAACAGAGGCCTCATTTGGCCCGTAGTGAATTAGGAACTTGGCCGCACAGTTAGTTTTTTTCCTATAAATCCTGAACGATGCCATTGTGTTTTGTTACGAGTTTTTTCGTGCTATTGTATCACGGTCTGTATTGCAATGAAAAGTGATATATGTTTTTATATACGTCGTTTTTAGTATGATCTATGTGTGATTTGATTTTACTGCAACAACATTTTGACGATATCGCAATAGCTCAAAGCGGACTGATTTACTTGAGGATAAAAAAATAACAATTTCAATAAAAACTATAAGCATCGTTATAGATCATCTCCGTTTAAACTATATATTTTACACATGGAAATG
The DNA here is from genome assembly GCA_036419045.1 of Scirpophaga incertulas. NCBI lineage: Eukaryota > Metazoa > Arthropoda > Insecta > Lepidoptera > Crambidae > Scirpophaga > Scirpophaga incertulas. Next base: position 18,551,355 of record CM071639.1, on the reverse strand, counting down.
TCATGCATATATTTTGTGGTTCTATATATGAGAATGCCTTTATTTATTTTATTAATTTTTGCACACACATACCTACATTAAAGGAAAAATTGATTTAAAATATTTAGCAAAAGGTACTGCATATTTCCCTAAGAAATTTCTTCCTGCAGACCCGCCTTTTTTATATAATATAGAACGAAACTTCAAACTGTATGTTTCAGAGTGTAATAAATAAATTATTCATTAAATTCGCATTGCATGTTTGTTATAATTCATATTTTATTTAATAAAACATTAGATTAAAAGCTTACATCATTATTTCATAAATATTTGACGCAAATAGTACTTACCCCATCGTCAAATACAAGTTATTTTATATAGAAGTATAGGTATTTTGAAAAGCCAATGTTAAATGGATCTATTTCTTTGACCTAAAAACTTAATAATTCGTTTAAATTGTAGTGGAAAAGATCAAAGCGGCAATCATTAGACATCACGCAACATGCAATTATAAAACTTCAGGACCGTATAAAAAACTATAATCTCTTAATTAATGCGAACGAATACTATACGAAGCGAATGTAACTTTGCCGTAAGAAAGAACAATCAAATCCAAATCTTGGATTCAATTTTACTTAAGAGATCTGGACAGTCAATTTTACTCATTAAAATATATTATCTAAAAGTGTTCGTTATGTTTCTTCGGATATAAAACTGTAGGGGAGGAATAATTGCACCCGGATTATGTTCCCTTGTTACTATCAGATTTAAATAGAAATTGACAAACTAGTTTTAGAATAATAAGCAAGATGATTACAACTCAATATGGACCTTTTTTATTATTACCTGACTGAAGTAAATTTGATCTCATAAGTATATGTATGTCGATGCAGAAATGCGTTTAACTTTTTTCACATTAAATTCACAAATATACAATTATAATTAATATACAAATGAACGTACAAATAAGAAAGTAATTGATTGATTGAAGATATTGAGTCTAGACGCTCATATAAATTAGCCGACTACTAAATTGTGAGACACGATTATAGTGTAATAATTAATAATAATATGGAACGCTTCTGATAGATCCGCAAAATTCGGCTCCGCAAACATGTTGCTGTACACAAACGTAATAATCCAGGTACACTGTTGATTCTACAATATTTCTCAGCTAATAGTATTCTTAGCTAATAGTACTCTCAGTTACGAGTATATTTATCTGGTATACATAGAATTTTCAAAGAACATTAATGTTACTTACACTATTGTCATATTAAGCCTTATACAATATTACTGCACTATCTGTTATTTTCAATAAACATTTGATAACAACTGAGCCTGCTAAGCAATGTTGTTCATAATGATAATGATATTGTCAGATTGTCTTACACAAAAGACGTGCAAAATGTTATCGTAACTGAATATAATAAGGAAATAAGAAAGGCAAAAAGACGTTCCTGGAGAAGGTTCTGTGAGGAGATAAGTAGTACTCCTCAGGGAGCAAGGATCCACAAGGTCTTAGCCAAATCACCATCCAACCAACTGGGACTACTAAAGAAACCAGATGGCTCTTACACTGAAACAGAGGAAGAAACGTTGGAGTTACTAGCGAACACCCACTTCCCTGGTTCAACAAATATGCTCGAAAACTATGGCTCTGAACATTCCAATTGCCTTACCAGACCCAAAAGGGAAGACTGGAGGCGAGCTGCAATGAATATCAGGCCATATAAAGTAGGCTGGGCTATTGATACTTTCAAGCCTTTCAAATCAGCAGGTGAGGATGGCATATTCCCAGCTCTGCTACAACGAGCTAAAGACATCCTCATTCCACATCTGGTAAAAATTTTCCGGGCAAGCTATGCTTGGGGATATATGCCAAAAACATGGTGCTTGGTCAAAGTCCGCTTTATACCGAAAGCAGGGAAAAAGGACTACTCCCAACCGAAGTCCTTTAGACCAATAAGCCTAACCTCCTTTCTTTTAAAGATAATGGAAAAATTAATTGACGGTTGCATCAGGGAGGGCCCTCTAAAGGAACTACCTCTGCATCCGAAACAACATGCCTATCAAAAAGGAAAATCCACAGAGACTGCCTTACTAGAGCTTACGGACAACATCCACAGAGCTCATGAGGACAGGCAAATAGCCGTCTGTGCATTCCTAGATATAGAAGGAGCATTTGACAACGTGACCACCACCTCTCTAACCAAAGGGCTGAAGAACAAAGGGATCGATGAAACAACGACCCGATGGATAGTTGCAATGCTAAAAAACAGAATAGTAAAAATAGACCTCCATAAGGTAACTAGAAGCTTCAAAGCGACAAGAGGTTGCCCGCAAGGAGGCGTTTTATCGCCATTGCTATGGTCCCTTATCATAGATGAACTTTTAGTAAAAACTTCAGAAATGAATCTTAACGTACAGAGCTATGCAGATGACGTAGTGGCCTGTGTCATAGGCCCTTGTCAAAGCACTGTGACCTCAATTTTACAGAAAACCGTAAACACAATTGTTAACTGGTGTTCAGAAAATCAACTGACTGTAAATCCTACAAAAACTATTGTAGTCCCTTTTACTAGGAAGAGAAAGCTGGATAAGCTTTCACCACTGACTATTAAAGGAACAACAATACCATTTTCAACAGAGGTCAAGTACTTGGGCGTAATCATCGACAAGAGACTGACCTGGGAGTCACACCTTAAGAACACGATACAAAAGGCAAAAACTGCCTTAGGTATATGTCAACGGCTTGTAGGGACGAGATGGGGACTAAACCCAAAAATCACCTTATGGCTTTACACCACCATTGTCAGGCCGTCAATAACTTACGCCTGTACGATATGGGGCTCGAAGGCACAGCAAGTTACGGCTATAAAAAAGCTATCAGGCCTGCAGCGCACTGCATGCCTGATGGCTACAGGAGCCGTTAGATCAACACCAGCCATAGCCCTTAATGCAATTCTCAGCCTCCCACCTCTAAACCTCTTTATCGAGAAGGAGATGATGGCTGGCATCTATAGGACTAACGCTGGCATAGAACACTGGAAATCCCAGACAATAAGGACACTACATCAAAAAGTGTTTGAATGTCCACTTCTTGCAATGACGACAGACGTCTTGCTTCCATAAGTTAACTTCCACAAGAATTTCACTGTGGAAATCACCAAGAGGGAAGACTGGGCGCAAGGCCGAGATAGTGATCCCTTAAATGACGGGAGTCTGGTGTGGTTTACCGATGGCTCAAAAATGGGGGCTAACGTAGGATGTGGCATATATGGGGGCAGACCCAGGGTTAGCAAAAGCATAAATCTGGGAAAGTATGCCACTATATTCCAGTCGGAAGTCTGTGCCATAATTGAATGTGTACAAGCGAACCGCCAACGAAACTACGTAAACCAAAAAATCGTAATCAATTCAGACAGCCAGGCAGCTTTACTAGCAATAAACAATAACACCCTTAAATCAAAGCTAGTAAAAGACTGTGTGAAAAAACTCAATGACCTGGGAGAAAAGAACAAAATCACTCTCAAATGGGTGCCAGGTCATTCTGGAATAACCGGCAATGAGAAGGCCGATGAACTAGCCAGGGCTGGAGCTCAAGGAATACAGTTCGGCCCAGAGCCTATCTGTGGTATCTCAAAGAACCAGGCCATGCAATACCTGAAAACTCGCCTTCTTAACGAGGCGAAAGCAGACTGGCACAGTACGTCCGGGATGACACACTCAAAAGCACTAATCGAACCATACTCTCGCAAACGCACTGACGAGCTATTAAAGCTTAACAGGAGTAACTTGAGCGTGATGGTTAGGGCTTTGACCGGTCACTGCATGTTGAATAGACACCTTCACAACATGAAACTTAAGGACACTGACACATGCAGAGTCTGCGAACAAGAGCGTGAAACACCAATACACCTCTTGTGCTACTGTGAAACGCTGATTCACAAAAGAAACAGACACCTGGGGAAACACATCCTTGACCCAGATGAAATAAAAACAATCCGAACTGGGAACATCCTATCTTTCTTGGTCAGTGCCCAGTTAAGGGAGCTACTGTAGGGCCTACATGGAACCTACACAGGAGGCTGGTCACAATAGATCTTAATAGGTCGCAGTGATGCACATCAGCCCCGACTTACATGAAATAATAATAATATCGTAATTGCGTGTGTTATCGATGTGATAATACAGGGCCCTGTACTTGAAATTTCGTATTGTTTTGAATTTTTTACGATAATTAGTGAAAGTCGACGTTTCGGAAAAGACCGCAGGGAGGCGCAGCACAGGACCGATCGGTGTATGGATCCTTGACGAAGCTAATGTCCAACAGTGGGCGGCTACTGGCTAAAATGATGATATTATGCAAAAAGTAGACAATCTTATGACAACGCTGACAAGCTTTATTAACAAACTTTTCACTTTTTATGCTATTATTTTGCTTTTTATGATAATAACTAATCAATTAAAATAAATAAATTATCAATTTTACAGATCGTAACTCTGATGAACTTATGTCGATTTTATTTAATTGTTTACTAGAAACGACATCTATATTGAATTCGGATTTACTTTTCTTTTATTTTCCCTTTAGTGTCCTCCTTTGTGGAGGATGAATAGTAAGGAATATTATTTGGCTGAGAGTCAACTATTGTTAGAGTGTATGGAAAGTCTATTCGACACACACCGATTACATCCTTTATTATTCGTTCATTATTGTTTCGGACTTCTTCAATACCTCACTACACTCATAACTATACACTTGAATATCATCCTTTGTTCCGTTCGGGCTTCAAATAAGACCTCTCTTTGTAAAAATATTATTTTGCTCCCTTATAATATAACTAGCTTTCTGGCCGCGGCTTCGCCCGCGTGGATTTCGGGATTGGGTCTATAGAGAGTTAGAGGTTAAAGGTCCATAGCTTTTGCCCACGGCTACATATGCGCGGAAGTCGGTTTATGGCGCGAAGGTTTTATCGCGCTTCCCGTGATGTGTTTTTCCGAGATAAAAAATACCGCAAAACCTTGCTCAAGAATCACTCTATCTATTAATGAAAACCGCATGAAAATCTGTGCAGTAGTTTTTGAGCGAAGCCTTTATTGCGCATTCCGTGGGATCTGTCGATTTTTCCGGGATAAAAAGTAGCCTATTCTTATCCGTAAGCCTTAAAGTAGCCTTATTTAATCCGGACTTTTATCTTTACGTCTGCAAAATTTCAAAGCAATCGGTTCAGTAGTTACGACGTGAAAGCGGAACAAACAAACAAACTCACTTTCCGATTTATAGTATTAGTAAGGATATACAATTACTCACCAGTTGAAGTTTTGCCTATACTTGAGTAGCGCATCGTCTCCGCGGTTTTCAAGCGTAGTGCCGTGGTGGAAGTACTTCGCGCTAAAACCTAGGTTGAATCGGAAGCCGGGCACCAGCCGCTGCAGGGCCGACTGGGAGGCGAGAAGTGCTTGGACGTCCTCTTCGTGAAGTCTCGTTCCTGGGAACCAATTGACATTCGTGATTACACTAAAGTCTGTTTAAATGTTTGACTCGGGTAGGACGCAAACCCACGTCTTTAACGGATAGTAATGCAGATAATACTTGATGGTCGTTATATTTAATAGTTAAGCAATTTTCCGCACAAACACAATTCTTCGGTGTATTTAGATATCTAGCAAATAGATTACACATGATTAATAAAAAAACCAATAACGTTGATATCTTCTACAATTCGTTGGTATTTTCTGCCCAAAGTGCTCCTTCTCCAATCGCACTTTACGTTCGCGCTCGAGCACAGGGCAAGATTTGATAAATACATATTTTTCAATTGTCGCGACTTCTGTGTTTCCTTTTATGGCGTTATCACGGTCGATTAAGGACGAAGGTAAGAAATCCCAAATGTCACCAATTTTAAAAATCTCTACATAAGACGTCAATTTTATAAATAAAGAATTTTATTTAACTAGATAAATAATAACAATAGGAGTAGATTCAAGTACATAAAGATATTGTATAACATTTACTATTGTCAATAAAAATATACATTAAGAATTTAGTAATACTATAAAAGTTTGTAACTTGCTCACTTTACATTTTGCATATACAGAATATTGCTGTCAATAGTCAGGTTAGCCGGCTTGACCATTATTGTGTATGGCTTAATAAAGAATTTTAAAAAATTGTTAGGTTTGATATACAGAAATGGAACACTAATATGGATATGGAGGAACATCAATTAAGTAGTAGTCTGCAAATATGGTTACAAAGTCTTTCGCTACAATTTTGACGAAACTTTATAATCGTTATATGATACGGAGGTTTAGTAACAAAATAACAGTATCAACGTAAAAGAACTAATGTAATTTTATTTTTACTTGTTAGTAAACCTAATATGTGTGGGATGTGTTGCTTGTGTAAGTGGCGAGGTAACATGTGCGTGATATCAATAAATTGAAGGTGAGATTGAAAGTGAAAATGTGCAATAAGCGTGAAGAAATTGCTATCTTCGCACTAATAAATACATTAGTAAAAGTAAGGCGAGTAATTTGATTCCTTCTAATTAATATATTTTAAGTTAGAAGTCGCTTAACGCGATCACAATGTTGTATCAGTTATGCGAGCACAGCAGCCTCGATAACCGTTTAATAGTGAATCGAGATTCATATCGATAATATCGAGATATTATCGACATTATAAGACACTATCGTATTCGGCAGCTTGTGCAAAGGCGAACTTCATCAATTAGCATCAATTTGCTATTTTATCAATCATTCATTATTATCATTTTAGCCGACGGCTGAGTATAGATCTCCCCAAGGATCTCCACACCGATCGATCCTGCGCTAAGTGAGCACCTTTCTATCATCTTCACCGAATAATCGGGCCACCTTATCCCGTATTCCTTTTCTTTCTAATGTACTATGCATACAGTTAACCATGTCTTGCAAATCCTCCGAGGATGCCAAAATTGTTAAATCGTCAGCATATAAGAGGCATATACAGTTAACTCTTTCATTCACAATCCCCTTTCAAATCTTATAAACAGTCATCCATGAAGTATATGGAACAGCCACGGCGAGGCTACACATCCCTTTCTGACCTATTCCATTGTTAAACCAATCCTATATTTTCTTATCAGTTTCATTCATCAATTTTTTAATCAGAACCTTTGTTGCATACAAGTTACTCACAATGCTGAGGAGGCTAATGCCGCAGCAATCCTACACTCTTGTGATCCTTCACACTTGTACAAAGGCACAATCAGAATAAAAGGTACACAGGAGATGTCGCTTAGACCTGTCCAGCCTTCGGCATTTCAGCAGATATCCTGTCACACCCTGTGTAGCCTTTCCTACATCTTATCTCTTATACCATTCATTTAACGCGATTTTCCTCTCACTAATCTATTTTTTTTCTCAATTCCACCGTTTAAACCTGGCTTATCTCTTTCAAACAAACTAACTACATTTTCCATCTCCTTGGCATACAATCTTTATTTTAATAAGAAAAAAAGTGTCCGAAGACAGACAATATCCTTAGTTGTATTAACTCTACGGGAATTAACACGTGATTAAATATGTGATAGGCCAAATGAAGCGGTCCATAGCTAACAGATTGAAGGAACATAACGCAGCTGTGAAAAGTCGACGAAGCAGCAACTCCGCCAATGCGGAACATCTCTTCGAATGAGGCACCATCCAGTGATAGAGTTTTATCGTACGTAAGCCCAGTCCATACTTTTATTTAAGAGTAGTGTGTAAAGTATTTGAAATTAAAAATAAGCTACAGACAATTTTAAACGGGAACATAATGTCAGATTATCTTTGCGTGGATTCCATCGTCACTACATTAAGCTCGGTAGTCAGTTTGCTAAATATGGACGCTGAGTGTAGTGTGTGAAGGACGAACTTTCAGAACAAAAAAAAAAACAGTAGTTCGAGAAAATCGCCGCATTACGGAGACTTGACAGCGGGACTCCACTCTCCCTGCGACCACGACCTGATCCTGATCCAAACATCAAGCTATTACAATATGTATGTAAATTGTAAATGTCGTGTTAATTTCCGTTATATGTATATATATATAATTTTTTTCCTTTATTTTATAGGCTACATCATCTTAGATATTATGTCAGCCTTGTTTGCAAGCGACTAACATTATTTCACATTAATTTTCTTACATATAACTAGACTTAAAGTTCTATTACATATCGAACACTACGTCAGTCTTGTTTGATTAAATTATTTGAATCAACATTAAATCGCCTAACTTACATCTAATTCTCTTAAATATAACGATTGAGTAACAAAACTATGAATTCTATCACTATGACCTACAGAGAAATTAGAACTGAAAATGATGTGCATTTTAAAAAACAAATTGATCCTATGACAGCTTATGTATTTAATCTTCATGACGGTTACATACTGTACAATTGGGTAAAAAAAGAAAGTTATTTAGCGGAATGTGATTGGACCGAATACGGAGGATTTCCGTTATGTATTTATATTAACACTTTTTGAAGCCACGTGCTATACGCCAACCCAGCTACCATGGTCTTAGATCATAGTTGTACATATGCACACTTGAACAAGATAACAAATAACGTACCCCTTTCGCCAACAAATATGTCGTCGATGTCCACCAATATCCAGCGGTCGAGGCTGAGGCTTAGCTGTCCGTGGCTGAGGTAGCTTAGTGCATCGAGGAACAGCAACCGATGCAGCCAGAACTGCAGCCCCGATCCGAATAGCACACGCTGCACGCCGTCCCAGCGACCGTGGTCTTGGATCACAGTCGCCGACGGCACACGCTCTTCTGTTTTAACGAAAATATATTTGTTTATTATATTTGAATAATCTGTCTGTGCAGTGACGGATAGAAATTACTTATCCCTACTTTCTTGAGCCGAATAATGGATCTTTTCTTTGGGCGTTGGCTAAATAGTAGCAATACGACCGCTTCCAATTACATGAAGATTTAAAAATGTTACGGACCCTTTTAATAACTAGAATTAATGATTAGACTATAAAGTTATGTCTCAATCAGTCACCGTATTAATATGTGGATATTTATTTGAAAAGTTATAGTTTTTTTTTTTTTTTTATTTACATAACAGATAAATAGACAATAAAAAATTCGATTGCACAGCAAACGAAAACCAAAAGGTTTATCTGTCGCTGTAAGACGCACGCTATAGGTAATTTACATTATTAGACTTTATATACTACTACTAGACATTATATTGTATTCACTAAATTAATCATGCATCACACTCACTCACCAAAAAAATATCATGCATGATTCGTTTACATTTATTAGGATCGTTACAGATCGAATCGTAATTGACCACTGACAGCTCGTTCAAGAACTTTGGTAACAAATATTCCCAAGTGCGCTTCCCGTATATGTTATTACACTTTGGTAGTAGAAATCTAGGAACATTTTCCAATGATCTCAATCTGTCATTTCTCTCGTACTTTGACAAACAATCTATTTTATTTATGTATTCATCTATTATAGATGAAGTTGTAAAACTAACGTTAAAACATTACGTTATACTGTCATATTTGTTTAATTACATCGAAACCTTAATTAGAATAGTTAAATATGTATAATTAGAATGGTCAAAAACATGCTGATAAGCAGGTAAGTATTTAAGCTAAAAACTATAAACACAAACCTATTCGAAACAAAACAGCTCATTTTAACTAACTTTTTTTAACTAACTAATTTAACTAACCGTAATACGAGTTTTTCCTTACAAATTTATAAATAAATATATAATATAGATAAATACACGATTTACCGTCGATTTAAAACTGCATATCAAACGCGAGACAATCAGTAAGGTCCGGCAAGTAATTTGTAGAGTCATAAAGACAGACATTAAGGTCTTTGTGATGAAGTACATTTAATTTAGACAAATCTATTGACTAACAACCGTATACATATTTTACATTAAATTGTTTCTCCTTTGAAGTCTGCCACTAACCTTTTATATGAGGAAAACCCGGCATCAGAAAAAAGGTTTGACGTTAGGCAGAAGGGCGTCTGTAAATATATTGCTAAACTTCTTAGCAGAACTCGTGATACCACAACTGAAGTACACAAGTTGCTCTGAGCATATAAATTCGATGGAAATATTTATTGACTTCGATCAGAGGTGTTCGTGTTTATTCTCAAATTTTTGGAGCCGTAAAATACCGTAACTATTCGAGACAATAATAACAGTGTACAAACATAAAATATTGTGTTACTGTCATCTAGAAATCACACTCGTAGCGTGCCTTTAATTACTATGTCATGGTTTCGCTCACAAAACAGTAGCTACCACTATTATATTATAAATGTTTTATACTATTTCCGTGACAGAAACAACACGACATGCGACACAAATCATCAATTATAACCAAGGATTCATACATTATTTTACAGAAAATGATGTGACAATTCTAATATTTTATAATATTATTTATTAGAATTTGTGACGCAAATTATAAATGTCCATACGGACACTAAACACAAAAATTGTACTTCCATATTAAGAAGTGCACAATTACGTTATTTATAAATTTAAATCTTACTGCGTAAAAATTATCGTTCAAATCAAATCAAATCAAAATAATATTTATTCAACATAGACCTTTACAGGCACTTATTGACGTCAACAAACAAAACAAAAAAAGCTTAAGTAATAAAAAAAAAAAAAAACAAAAACCTTGTCCGTACGTACGAATAAGGAAAAAAAAAAAGAAAAAAAATATTGACTCGACACCTGTTCGGAAATTGGGAGAGCCTTCTCGAGAAGAACAGGCAAGAAACTCTGAAGGTCTATTTTTTATCTCCTCTTTTCAATGTTAATAATTATAATAATATAATATAAAAATACAACATAGTATAAGATACAATCATACCTAATACGATTACAGTCGTATGTATGTTTACATACACATATAAAATAATACAATATTATAATAAATGTTACCAAACATGGCTCTATGAATAGTGTCCCTATTCCCAAATAGTGTGATCATTAAGATAGTCACTTACTTTATAATAACCTTTACTCATGAGTGTCTTTTTGATATGGTTTTTAAATTTATATAAAGGCAAATCAATGACACCTTGCGGAAGTTTGTTAAACATAGATATACATTTCCCCAAGAACGAACAGCTAGTTTTATGGAGTCTGAACATTGGAACGGCAAGTTTATTTTTATTTCTGGTATTCACATTATGTAGATCACTGTTTTTATTGAATTTATTATAGTTACTATATACAAAAACTAAATTATCATATATATATTGACTAGCTAAAGTTAAAATATTAATTTCTTTGAACAATTCTTTTAGGGATTCTCTAGCCCGTAAACAGTAAATAGCACGAATCGCTCTTTTTTGTAAAAGGAAAATACTTTCAATGTTAGCCGCTGATCCCCATAGCAGCAGTCCATAGGACATAACACTATGAAAGTAGCTGAAATAAACAATTCTTGCCGTTTCAACATTAGTTAAAAGTCTAATCTTTTTTACTGCGTACGCCGCTGAACTAAGTTTGATTGCCAAAGTTTCAATATGTGGATCCCACTGTAGTCGTGAATCTAACGTAATGCCTAAGAATTTAGTATTATTTACCAAGTCAATGACATCACCATTCATATTTAAACTAGTATCAACCTGCCTTACATTGGGCAAAGAGAATTTGATACATTTTGTTTTCTTAGAATTTAAAGACAAATTATTAGTTGTGAACCAAAACAGAACTCTCGAGAGAGCACTATTTACATCGTCATAACATTCCTTTTGTCTATCAACTTTGAATAGTAAAGAAGTATCATCTGCAAACAATACTGTCTCACACGATTCTGTAATGTAGTAAGGAAGGTCATTTATATATATTAGAAACAGTAGAGGACCCAATATTGATCCCTGGGGAACCCCCATAGTTATAGGCGAGCTAGCAGATTCTGATCTATTAATAACGACTTTCTGCAATCTGTCTGATAAATAAGATTTTAAAAGGCTAACAGCTCCATCCGAGACACCATAATGTCTAAGTTTACTTAAAAGTGTTTCATGACTCACACAGTCAAACGCTTTGGAAAGGTCGCAAAACACTCCAATTACATCCCGCTTGCCCTCCCATGCGTCAAAAATATGTTTCATAAGTGCAGTTCCGGCATCGGTAGTGGATCTACCTTTGGTAAAGCCGAATTGGCTTTCATGCATGAGTCTGTTTGTTCTCAAGTGACCTATTAGTTGATTGTAAATAACTTTCTCGAAGATTTTGCTGAAAGTAGGTAATATGGATATAGGTCTAAAATTTGAGGGATCTTTTTTGTTACCCGATTTGAAAAGTGGTATTAATTTACTATATTTCATTAGATCAGGAAAGATACCCTCATCAATACAAGAATTAAAAATTTGTGCTAACAATGGGGCTAATTCATCGATGACAGATTGAATTATGTGAGTTGATATACCCCAGAGATCTTCAGTTTTCTTCTTGTTAAGTAAACGGAATGTTTTCTTAATTGAAGAAGCATCAATATGGCTAAATTTGAATGATTCACTGCACCTATTCACACTTGACTCCAGGAGGGTGACGGCTAAACTAGGAGATGAGTTAAGATTACTGGTAGTTATAGCAGGAATTTGAGAAAAATAATCAACAAATGCATTCGCAACTGCATCGTCCGACTTGATAGTCTTATTATTAATTTCTAAAGAGAAAGAGTTCCCAGAGCTTCTACTTTTTCCCGTTTCCTGATTTATTATAGTCCATGTAGTCTTAACTTTGTTCTTTGACATATTTATTTTATTTGATATGTATAAAGATTTAGCACATAAACAAACATTTTTAAAAGTCTTTGAGTATATTTTTACATAATCTAAAAAGGCAGGGTCGACAGAAGTAGTTTTTAAAGCATATAATTCAAAAAGTGTTCTCCTGCTTTTATATATGCCTGGAGTAGCCCAGTCACTAAATTTCTTTTTGTTGTTTAATTTTACAACCTTTTGTGGGAACATATTGTTGCTTTCCATTCTTACTAAATTAAATAAATTATTATATAAATTATTAGCATCTCCACCAACAGTAGGCAAAGATGTAATTTGAGATGTTATTTTTTTTTTAAATTTACATAACCTTCCCTGGGATATAGGTCTACAAATCAATTCCGTTTTAGGGCTAACATGATGGTGCTCAATACAGGCTAGTTGTCCACTATGGTCAGAGTTAATGTAGTTTATTACAACAGATTCAATTACTTTACAGTTACAAAAAATATTATCTAAGCAGGTTGCTGATGTGGGTGTTATTCTAGTTGGCTCGTTAAATACGTGATGCAGATCAAATGATTTATATAAATTAATAAACCTTTGGGACAGAGGTGATATATCTAGAATATTAATGTTAAAATCTCCACATACAATTACATTCTTATTTTTCCTGCACACTAATTGCAAAACATCCTCCATGGTGGATTCAAACTCTATATAGCTTCCAGATGGGGGCCTATAGATACACACTATAATAAGATTGTTAAGCTCCACACAAGATATTTCAATAACTCTTTCAATGGAAAGTGATACAACATCTTTGCGTTCTTTTAATGCAATACATTGTTTGATATAATTAAGGACCCCCCTCTTATTGCAGATTGTCTAATATATGAGCTTACAATACTATAATTATTATCAAAGGTGATTAATTCATAGTTCTTAAGCCAATGTTCGGTAACACACAATATATCAACTTTTTCACATGTTAACAACAAATTAATTTCTAAATCTTTGCCAGAAAAGCCTTGGATATTTTGATGTACAATTCGTAGATAATGAGGCTTTTCTATTGTCTTTAAAGAGCCAGAGATAATCTCTGTTGTCTTATTATTTAATTTAAATTCTTTGGAACAGATTCCAAGAAATTATATTCTATATGTTGCTCAATAAAAGCATTGTCATTTTGTAAATTAGCAGCCAAGTTCTTGGCTGAAGTTAAAAAGTAATATTTTAGCACCATAATTTATTATTTAAAAAACATATATATTAATACATTTTAAACGTCAATTAAGATTTATATTTGAACATTTATTGTTGAAAGTAGTTTTTGTTGTAGCTGTTAGCTACAATAAAACTAAAGAGTCGAAGCACACAAAAAAAGTAATACTATAAGGTTTAGTTAATATGAGAAATGTATGAACGTGTGGATGGTATCTGTGGGTAAGGATATCTATATGTCGCAGTAAGATAGGTGAAGCCGCAATAAGTGAAGTTATAAATTACTTTGAAGAACAGGTTACATATAAAAAGACTTCCTAACCATCATTTTTATGTAAACCATTATGTACATATCATGAAATAATTTAGTTTTGAAGTATAATTCAACTACAGATAAGTTTATAAAAATATTGCCTTATAAAGAACATTATAATCACGGCAAAATGTTACTTACTTTGAAGTGTCAATATTTTATACACTAACGCTGGGGGTTGTTAGGTCCACAGTATGTCACGTGACAAAATAGGATGTTTCTAGAGACTTAGTTCGTCTTATAGTCGTTTAACAACCGAGGTCAAGTAGATTTAATAGATCCACGATCAACACCAGGCAAAGAATATAAACGGATCATTGTCAAGACCACACAACAAAGTTTTGTTTACTTTAACCTCCAAGAGCGCGGCAGAAGTTGCATTAGATTTTATAATCCTATTTATAACTATTAGGCCGAATTAATTTGGTCGGATGAACGAATTACTAGACTACAACCGTAATATAATCATATTCTTAGTAATATAATAATGAACCGATTTCGTATACTTATATTAAGGTATAAAATCATCTATCTCACAGTATGTTTTGTAAATATTCTTTGAAAGGTTTTTGAAAAGGGATGAACAAGAGATTTCTAGTTAATACCGAAGGGCCGTCATATTTCTTTAATACTTATATTAAGACACCCCTGAATGAGAAAAGGTAGGGTTCTAAGATTGTATGAAGTGTTTGAAAAATAGGCAAGCCAAGTTACGAGCAAAAGCTAGAATAAAATATAGATTTACGTTCGTAATTTTCAAACATTCGTGAAACGTGAAATTAAAGGATGAGACGTCTTTGTAAAGGTTAGATTTGACACGTCTACTCTTAAACATTGCTATTATACCATCGACACCGACGATTCATTTAAGTGTCGTTTGCGACGAGTAGGTATAATAAATAGAATGATTAAATATCGCGAGCCTAATCACAATCTAAGTATTACAAGAGTTATAGTATTATTTGACAAAAACATGACAGATTTTATTACGGAACTCATTAAAACCAATTAGTACAGTGGTTTGGAATGTGGCCGCGTAATATTCAATTATGAACATAATTCCCTTTTAACATCTTAATTTCCTTTATCTTCTGGCCATTGTTTTAAGTTTATCTGTGCGATTTAGGGTTTAAAGTACACGAGCTCAATTACTTCCCGTGGATGTCGTAAGAGCCTACTAAAGAAGTTTACAACAATTACACCTTTGCGAAGGGCCCGGAAAGTGGTAAAGATTTACATCTATTATATTGGACTTTACCTCTGCAGGAGAAAAACTGCAGTACGAGTACACGTCGGGTTTTACATGTTGACCTTGAGACAACTTTCGCCCGTAATGATACAAGTGTAAAGTTTAACATTTGGTGACGTACAATATTTTTTTATGTATATAACTTTTTTGATTTATTGACCCTAAGGTAGATATAAATAAGGACACAGTGTGGAATTCAGACAGAAACTCAGATCTATTTCTTCGCTAAATACATTTAAACGAAAAGAATAATCTCTGAAAAGTCACAGGCTTAAATTCAGATGTAGAAAAGTGTTAATTATATGAATGGACAGAGTTGAGAAATAAAATCAGAATATGTATATTGTATCAAAACCGACCATAATATGTTTCATTTATTTAAATATCTATATAGAATATTATAAAAATAAAAAATGGAAATTAAGATTTTAGTTTAAGCGAGCTGAGAAGCTTCGATGTAAGTACCATTGACATCGCCAGCAAGATATACTTGCGAAGTCTAGCAACAAAAACTGCGTACGTTTTATCTTTGGGCTACGTTGGAGTACGTTGATTCATAATCAAGAGAAGCGTAATTAATCAGTGGAAGAACTATGGATTAAACAAGAAAAAACTGAGTGAGTTATGAGAAAAATAAGCAGTACAAACTATGATATGAACAAAATATGAACAATTATTACCTACCTACCTACGTCCCTACTCCGATGTAATCAGGTCATATGCGCTGTTAATAAATGTATATCTATCTATTTTGATGGTAACGCAATGATTAGTGTTGGATACTTCGTAGTTACGAAGATGTATTGATGAAAGCTATGAGAATGCATAACGGTTTATTGTCTTATCAAACGATAATATGTCTAACTTGTGATAACTTAACATCAAGCGTGTCGTTGTCAGTGCCTTACAAGTACCCCAGAGGTCGCATACATAAATGGTTCTGTGTTCCGATGACCAGGACCAATCTCGGCTTACAGTCGCCTTTGGTGAGAATTTATTCTGATTACAATTTAATATCTCAAAAAAATCCCGATCTTGATGTCTTTGGTGACGGAATTTCGGGTTTTTGTAAAAAAATATATGAATATTTTGCCGGTGTTATGTAGGATGCCTGTTAGTGAGTGGTACAGTTATTCGTTTGTAAATTTTAGTTAGTTATTGCGAATGTTATGTACGCTTTTATTGTGATGCATATCAGAACATTTTGTATATATATAAGTTACTTTTTTGTAATTTTAATATGTGTCATGTAGCAGTACTATAAATAAATAATAAATAATTCTTAATAAAGTACTATACGAGTCATTCAAACAATCTTTATCACAGATACAGACAAAAACTTTACGTATAACATTTGCATTTATTATATAATTGTTATATTAACTTCGTTTTAAATAATTGTTCACATTCATCAGATCTGGTAGCCGTCCTCACTTACAAACGGGTATATCAACATTATTGAAAATTGCCTGTAAGGACAAAGTAACCAAGCGTGAAAGCGATGAAAATAAAAGATTTTTCCGGCATTTATCATAAGGATCAGCCGCTTATACGTAATCGATTGCTACTTAGTGGCCAACGAGCTTGTTCAATATTGGAACTTACGTCTATTTGTGTAGTATTGAAGTGGCGTACATATGCCGAAACTTCCGACAAATTTATCGTCCAAGTGTCCGAGAACGGGTTTATATATATAGATAAACTAGTTTCAATTTTGTTACGGTTATATATAAACTCACTTCACTTTCTGTACAGTTTCTGTCAAGATAAAATCTTATTTCAGTCACTTGCAAGACTGCCCCTACAAATGGGCATGAGTCTACCTTAACAAAGTCAGGGTGATGAGGCCTAGTCGGCTTTACACACACTCTGTAAATGTGAGTTTCTATGTAAATAGATGCATGTTACCTCACAATGTTTCAGCATTCAAAGACTTTTTGGCAAAGAATTAGAAATGTATTTGTTCCTATTGAAAATATTGACATATTATGTGTTTGTATGTGAGCTTTGGCTTAAAAAAGCTAAGTGACCTCCGTTAGGTGACGTGGGTCTTTAATTGTATTAAATAATATGTTGCGCTACAAAAAATGGAAGTACATAGCATCCAACTTCAATTAATACATATATGTATTGAAAAACCGTGTATGGAACTTGACAATGTTGTAATGATTTGTACATAGGCATTTAATTCTGAATCGAGAAATTTGAGTGCTCTTCATCAAATCACTCACTCTTTCAAAAGGGAAAAAGAAGTAACATGGTAAAGATATATGACATATTTTATATATGTATATTGTATCCACTTATCGATCCTACGCTGCTAGGATCTATGTGACTACGGCAAGATCCGCAGCAATTCGAACACCCCTACAAGACCGAGGTGACTGAGGGCATATTCACTGTCGAGCGCAATAAAAGAATTTACAGTTACGTGACAATTCGCCTTGTATGGTAGGTACCATATGTTTACATAAATCTATATAAAGCACCTGCTTTATATAGATTTATGTAAACATGTAAATAGCTTTTTAACATCGAAAACAAATGAGTTATCGCGTCACGAATAAGACTCAGTTTTCATTCATGTAAGATATCGGTCTGTTAAAAGATTGGGCACGGGTCTCCGTTGTCTTACTACCGTTGCTAAACAAATAAGATGAAATTTTTTTGAAGTGATCATATCGTAACCGCTTAAGAATTGGTTAGAATGGTAAATGTTCCGCATAAATCTGGGAATCTATATGTGATCTTTAATAAGTTCTATATTGCACTTTTCTGGTTCTACGCTCTATATTACAAGAACAAGGGCACTGACAGCTTCCCAGATTAAAACGTGGTTGACCTTACTGTTGATAAAAAAAAACATCTTAAAGTCAGCCCTAAAAAAAAGGTACATCGCCTGTCGATTTCATTACCAAATTAACAACTAACTGATTCGACAAACTTTGCACCCTCGAACTGTCAATCACGTTAGCTGTGTAACTGTGACAGACGACGGAAATCCAAAAGTGAGTGATACAAATAATAGTTTCCTATATTTCAATCCCTGTGTTATATATTTTTTATTGCTATATATTGACAAACACCCGTACAAACGTTTGGAACATTAATATTGGGAACGTAACATATGTACTTTGATTGTATAATCAAAATGTATACACGTTTTTTAGTTTGAACGACATATTTTAAAATACAAATTACTAAAGTAATTAAATCTCAATAAACTACGAGTGTATAATATGTACGAGTGTTAAACTTACGAAAATATGAATGTCAAGTTTTAATTACTAAATGTCTGTTATTCGAAATATCTAGCTCAGATATACATTCATTATTATAAGTAATTTCAGAAGTGGATACATGAAATAGAAGAGATTTCATTCTAGTCAATTTATTACTTATCACTCCCAAAGTAATAATTAATTCTCAACAGAGCAACCGAGATGTTCAGTGTTCACTCACTAGTGTTGTCCTAGACATGCAGTGTTAACTCTACAGTAATGCCGTAGTCGTAGAGTATTCTCACAACTACATATGATGTCACAGCCCTTTAGTGTTCACTCAACAGTGTCGTCGTAGTCGTTCTGTGTTTATTTGGCAGCGATGCCATGATCGTTCTGTGTTCACTTACTAATGGCGCCGTAGTAATTTTGTGTTCGCTCACCAGTGATGCCGTAGTCGTTTTGCCTCAGCGCCCAGGCTAGCGGCTCGTAGGTAGAGCTGTTAGCTCTGAACACGGTCCAGTGGTCTCCGGGCAGCGCACCCCACGCGGTCTCCCCGGCCCGCGCTAAGCGCAGCACCGGCGAACCGGGATTCAGTGTCGCGTCCTGCACAAAGTAGTGTCACGATTAGAAATAACTGAAATAATAACATAAAAACTGCTGTTACAGCATATAGTGATAATAAACATGTAATTCTGTGAAGAAGTAGTAGCGCTAACGGGCAGCGGTACGTATCGGAAGAATTACAATATATAGAACAAATATATTAACAGTGGATCAAATTATTTATTATATTTCCATTCACGAATATAATACGTATGTACATACAGTCACAATTATTCTCCCTATAAGTTAAGGTAGAGATGTAATTACACATCTTTACTGCGACAATTTTTATTCTGTCTCAGTGTAATAGGATGCGCAACAATTACCTCTTTCCGGACACTTCGCAGACACAAATAAGGCAAACACCATTAGTGAGGTCCTAAGATAACCACAGGAAGTAAGTAAGTTACTAAAAAATAATAAGACACAAACTAGGACACTTATTATTAGATATAGTTAAAGCCTAGAGGATCGTTCTCCAAATATAATATTTATCATTCTTGCATTAATATAATAATAAGTGTCCTAGTTTGTGTCTTATTAATAAATTCTATTAAATATTTATAAGCTTAGAGATTAATTAGAATGATTAAAACTTTAAGCTTAGCACGCGACATTTATTATTCCAGAAATGTATCTTAATATGAATAGCTTCATTAAATTTGATTTTCGACTTAGAAATAAAAAATAACTCAATAATATTAGAGAAAAAATGTCGGAATTTTCCAGTATTTCTGTTAAACAACCGTGTTGCTACAAGATTTCGAAACCAAGAATACTTATGCGAGCAAAAAAGCATTCTGTCATACAATTCTCGTAACAATCAACAGCAATGTCACATCCCATTTCTTCCATAATGGAGAGACCGCCATCAATGAAAAGGGTGTGTTTGTATAAATGCGTACAATAAAAACAATAGAAAGCCATTACTTCCCGCATTGGTTGGCATTGACGCGTATTTACCGAGGAGCGTAACGAGTTTTCACTAATGAGATTTCGATAATATGAGCGCGAATATTGGACGCGTAAATATGACGCCACTAGATGCCGAGAAAAAATAGACGATTCGTGGCAACGTCCCAACGATAAAATGGGGTTTCGGTAGACAAGCAGACATTCCGAACCATTAAGTTTCCTCAACTGCAACATTAGCAATAATTACGCTATTCGTTACAAGTAGCGATGTTTAATTCAAAGTGAATATAATGAAATGTTGTTAGAACTCACCTCATAATATAACATACTGGTAAAGTTTACATTTAAAAATGCATTACATTGCATTTAACTTTCTGCTTTGATTCAATATTTTATTACGAAGATAATAAGGTAATAATAGTATTTCTATACTAACTGGTGCCGGCGACTTCGTCTGCACAGATGGTAGATATTTTCCTACTTACTTGACATTTATCATCTTATTTTGGAATATAACATAACAAACATCCATCCATACAAACTTTCGCGTTTATAATATTAGTAGGGATAAAATATAATTAAATAAAATAATAATTTCATTTGTGAAAATAATTTACACTGATTTATATCTGCCGTTAATCGTCGATGGCGAAAAATTGCCAAACTTGTGGAGTCATTACAAGTTGGCGATGAGAGAGCAAAATGTGAAAACAAAATGAATGAAACTATTTATAGCCGTACATCACGGTCCGGTGGAATCGTTGCAACGCTGCCGAAGCTGTTGAAATGGAATGTGAGATGATTTGGGAGATTATTGGGAGCATCTGTAGCATAGGTTAATAAATAGCTTTGTTCCAATAATAGTAGTGGTTAGGAACAAAGAAAGAAGATATCGCCACGCTACGTTCATCAAGACGTCCCTAGTAATGCCTAGATATTTATACTTCAAGCAAGAAGGAAAGATATTATTACTGGGACATGAAATAAATTGAATACAGTTTATGATGAAAGTACAAATTTCTGTTTAATGAACTTGCGGTTAGCGCAACTGCCGTTGGTTTCAATTTTTATAAAGGTACAGTCAGCAACACATCAAGGTATACTGATGAACTACGAAAATAACTTTCATTGCGTTGGGCATGGAAGTTGTTGCTGATAGATGTTTGTATATAACCTTTTTTCGAATATGTGAAAGATTTACTTTTATGACAGTTTTAAAATTGTAATAGGTAAGTCATTTCGTCATTAAATTCTATAACAAGAATAATTGCGTTTCCTTGAAATAACCAAATAATTCGTCTGAACGTGATCCTGATAACAGCGACCTAAACCTTAATCACCTACAGAAGTGGTCTCAAGATCAACATGTATAGTTTGATTTGCAGCCGTGTATGTGTGTCAAATAATGCAGTAATGCAAATAATATAGAATTGTAATCTTTACAATCTAAGGAGTCAAAATGTCTTGACAGTTTGTAAATGTTTTGACAAGTAAACTATGACGATGACAATAACACTAGTCAAAACGGGTTTCATAGAGTGTGAAGTAAAGTATATAGTGATATTTGATCACAGATGGCCGTGGACGCACAATACGTTGGATTTTACTTTTCCAAAGTATTTTAATATAAATAACAAATATTAACAAAACCACTGTGATAGAAATCACAGATACAAAAGAATATAATTATTGTGAAAAATACTGAAAGTCGATTAATTGCCAATATATAAAGAATGGATAGAATCTTATTTAAGATTACAATTAGACAAATAACATAAATGTAAATATGAAGCACATCACATCATTATGTGTAAGCATAAGAGAAAGCGTCTGGACGCAAAATAGTCTACATCTGGCTAATGATCTAGAGTGGCTAATTTCATATTCATCATACGAAAATAACATTCTGTAACTTGTGTCCTACACAACACACATTTTGCGCAGTGTCGTATTAAAATAATATAAAAAGAAATATGCATTCCTAATTCTATAAAAACAATATATTAATGATTTCTATTCGAGTCACCATATGAAAATTAGGATCATGTTCTAATAAAATGGCACAAAAATAAAAGTAAAAAAAAAAACATTAAATATGAGCTTTTATTAAAAGGCGATAAAGAATAAGAACTTTTCCTTTAAGATCAACATAAAAGATTATTTATATTTATTATTTATTCGTAATTAAAAATAAATAAATTACCTCAATCAAATCAAGTTCCTAATTCAATTTACATTGTAATTAAAGTAAATTGAATAACAACTAAATTACTTTGTAAATAATAAGGTAAACCTTAAACAGAATCTATACTATACGTACGTACAACCTAAAGTCTGGTTTGGAAATACTATCGCAAATTGTAACAAACAAAACTGTTATCACAGTATCGCGGTGACCTAATTATGATAATACAGCTAACCTAATCACTGGAATTCGACGGTCAAGCATCTAACAAGACATTCAGACAATTTCACATGCTACTCTACTAGCTACCTATTAGCCCTTTAAGACGTGAGGTCATAGAATTTTTAGCAGAAATAAATAACAAAGCCTAATGGTTATACGTGGATATTTTGTTTCCGAATCATTTTAGCTGTGACAAGCGTTCCACCTGAATCAGAGACCGGCATCAAAGTGTAATGCATTCCAAATTACTCTCATGGGAACTTCTATTCGCAATGCATTTTGGAAACCAATGGAGTAGGTTCTGTTGGAGAGGTTGAACAGTCACCTAGCGGTGACTAATCCGAAACCAGTTAATTGTGCTGTGCTATTACAAAACAATTAAATGTTACTTTCAGCCTGAGGTTGGTGTGCGTAAGTAAGTGGAATAATATTTAAAAAAGCAACAATATCTTACCTTCAGCCTGAGGTTGGTGTGCATAAACAGGGGGAACCCCTTGAGCTGCGCGCCGACAAGGGTCTCCTCGCCGGGTGTGGCAAACGCGACGACCCCCACAGAGTACTCGCGGCAGTACTTGTCCAGCAGCTCTCTGTTCCACTTATCCATGTTTGCGTACTTGGACAGTGACTCGAACACGATTACGCCATAGCGGCCCTTGTCCAAGGTGGTCAGAACGGGCAGACTTTTGCCCGCCACCTCCACCTTGTACCTATGGAGAGGAACATTCACAATTTAATATATATATATACATATATATGTGTGTATACACATATTTCTTAGATGTTATTTTATACATATATTTCTTAGATGTTGATGTTCGTGCAGTTGTACGAGTAAATTGTTTTTTTTCTGCGAATCATAATAAATCTTTCTTATACCAACGAGCCAGCAAAATAAATACGTATCTACAATTACAGAAATTGCAAATCCTGATATTCTCTTGATAGTACTCGTAAGAATCAATAAAGTTGGAGGTGGAGGTGGTATTCGTAAACTATAAGTAAGTAGCATTTAATAATTCCAATTCCTAATTTTCATAATTCATCACTTCACAACAGAAGCGGCATGAGGCATAATGGTGCTAAAGTAATTGATGATTGACAGATTACTGAGTTCATCATAGTTCATATACGTCCCAACCGAAGGGCACGAACCTACCATAACTATGTTAGAATTATTCGACCTTAGTCAACCACGCTGACCCAATGTGTATTGGTAGACTATATATACCTTTATTTCCATAATTTCTTTGCAGGTGTGACGTACTTTTACAAAAACAAAGAAATCAATTACCACGACTTGCATTTACATTCCGTGCACCATAGTCATACTTGGCCAGCGAATCTAAAGTGAATCTCAAAATGTTCATTGAAAGTGAAAACGAGAATGGGCTGTGTTGGGCTAGTGATTGGGATTGGTGGTAGATATATTCGCAAATAATAAAGTGTACAAGTATATCGATGTTATCTTCGAATACCCACCCCAAGTACGTAAAGTATGAAGTGCGTATCGAACCATGTATTTTAATGATGTAAGTACTAACTGTATAAATCATAGTTGTTAGCTTAACGTTTATTACTCGGTAAGCGGTAAGCGCCATTTATTTTAGTCAACTAGCATTAATTAAGTTCTACGCAATTTAATAGCAGGAACAATGTAGTTGCGGACTTTGTACTTGTGAATAGACTCCATGAGGGAATAATAGCTCCGTGTCGGTCGATGTCCAGAAGACTCGACAACTCAATTTATAATGAAAAGACGAAACAGCTAGCAGATCGACGTTTTAATTATGATATTGGCATGCCAAACAATTGATTGAATATTGTTCAATGAACTGACTGACACGTAAACAATGGAATTCTTTTGAAATAAATAAGTGAATTGTGCAATTTTTTTTAAAGAACAATTGTCGTCGTATCGTAGTTTTCTAACTGAACGAGTCCTCGTGAAAATAATGTTAGATTTATTTATACTTCGTTGTTTGCAACGAGCAAATTGATTCTCCTAAGTATCATATAGAAGTCGTAGAGAGCACATTTAATACTTTGCATCGCATCTGCTTCGGTATGTTTTATTTATAGAAAAGGAAATGGGACATGTAACCATTCTAACATTTAAATGCAGACCATAATCGTGCTGTGTTATCGCGGCGAATAAACACGACACGTGTAACTTGAACTACAGCGATAACGTATAAACAAGCCTAATCTTGTTTAATTACTAGTGTTAATTAATTTTAGATCGGTAAATATTTTTTCCTAATACAGTAGTGGCAGTTATTTGTTACATATCTCAGACTCAGTACGGTTCAGTTTGAGTTATATACACCATTAGGATCAAAATATGATAGTAATGTGTGTTAAGTAGTTTTTACTATCAACATACAAATAGTATGAAAAGTTATTCTATTCTGCCAAAATATGATAGTAATGTGTGTTAAGTAGTTTTTACTATCAACATACAAATAGTATGAAAAGTTATTCTATTCTGCCAAAATATGATAGTAATGTGTGTTAAGTAGTTTTTTTACTATTAACATACAAATAGCATGAAAAGTTATTCTATTCTGTCAAAAAATTAAAACATTTCAATGAATGTATATAACAATAAGACGCTTTGCAGTGGATATTTTAACTATAATGTAGACATCAAGAAATACTATGCTATTGACTACTATTGGGTAGACGACAATTTTTTAAATTCAATATATAATAAGAGTACTCTTTTAAGTGAGAAATATTGTAGAAGCAACAGTACACCTGCACCCATTTCTTTTGAAGATACATCGAAATGTTTGCGGCGCTGTCGCGGGTCGCTCAAAAACGCTCCATGCTAAAAACACTGCAATCGTGACGTCATAACTCAGTAAACTCGCCTAATTTGTATGAGCGTATAAACAAATTTTAAAATAACTTTGTCATTTGTACGTTTATAGGTATACTTTCTATATTAAAAAAATGTTACATTTAATGTGACAATGCTAGAAATGCGTTCGTTTCATTAGAATTACGTAAATAATAATTGCTTATTTTTCAGAAATCTAAAAACAATATAAATTAATAATTAAACTGAAATTTCTATATTGACATACTTTCATGAGATATAAATGGCTCAAATAAGATAATTATAGTATATAAACGGCCATAATCAGTTGTAGTCGTCTACCCTATTCTACTGTTTAGTTGCGTGTTAATTGTTCTCAATCTCCTTTTATAAAATAAAAGTTTTAAAAGGAGATTGGGTAAGCTTTACAATTGGCATGTCTAAAGTTTAAAAATCAAATTAAGTTAAATTGCAAAGTATATTCCAACCTTCGACATGATTTAAATATTTCCTAAAGATTGGTCTGTAAAATTCTACATTAAAATAATGTGCTGTTAATGACTTTAGTAACTAAAGTGCTGGCAATATTGTACAGGCTGTAGCGCGCTGGACTGAACTTAATTATTGCCTTTGACATCCAATAAATAACGGTAATCATAATTTTGAATGGTGGACCGCTTGCTTATTGCTCGGAATATTCTCGAAACTTCCTAAAGTTATAAAGGCAGCGGGGTCGAAACTCGAAGCAATAACCTCAACCAAATAGTAATCAAGGCAATGATGGTCGACCCTTGTCATAAAACTGTACGATTTAAATAGCAGCCGGGGCCTCCCCTTTTCAAACAGTAGGTGTATCAGCGACCGCACTTGATTGGCAATATTGAAAATTGAACTGTCCAAACATTCCGCTTTAGGATACTTTTCAATTTTCAACCCGTTTACCCATATGTGCTAAAAAATTTCGATTAGTTTAACTTCGCTGAAAGGGGAGCGAAATTCTGGCTAATGGTGGAAAATGAGAGTCCGCTAAAATGCATTTGGGGCCGTCAATTTCATTCCAGCTAGAAATGTTTCAATTTGGCAATCCTCAAAGCTACGCAAGAACGTTTCGGGTTAGCTGGAATGTGCATTTGGTGTTTATATCCACAGCCGGATCTCTAGTGCTGTCAAATATACGGTGCACTTATTTATAATCCAGTGCAGGTGTTCCGCTCATTGATAACTCGTGCGCCTCGAGTGAACAACGCAGGTAACTTGTAATTTGTTTGTACACTGGCGCCCATAAAGAGAGAACGTGAACAGCGGCGACTATTTAGCTCGCGCTAACATGTTTCTAATTACCTTAATTAGTGTCCTGCCATTAAGCGTGAGAGCGCTCGGTTTAAATTAGAGCGCGCGAAACGGCCCACTTCTAACCGTGAACCGAATGCGATGAGGGCTAATTCGTGATAAGAACGCGCGCAAGAGTTCAATAAAAGGGGGCAATGTCACAGCCCGCGACGATCAGACCCGGTGCCGTTTTTCAAGATAACATTTATCACAGAAACAGTGCTTTGCAATGTTATGTATGTACATTTCAGTCCCCTGTAATGTACCTATGCGCAACCGAATTTTCGGGCATTCGAGATTCATTTTTTTTAACACAAATACAGATGTAATTTATTCATCTGTAACGTCGAGGTGGGATTCTACTGCATTTTTTTACTGAATGTGTAAGGTTCCAAAAAAATAAGAAGTGAAAAGGATCCTGTCAAACCATTCATAAATATGTCGATCTTTTGGGGTTTGTAGTAATTTGCAAACAGTGAAGCACAAGCTAGAAATAAAATATCAAATATCAGTCTATTTTAAAAATTATTCGTCTAAGTCTGGTGTAGTAAGGGAAGTCGTAACTCTGAGAATGTTGCAAAGTTGTGAGCGAGTGCACACGAGCGACGCCTCCGGGGATGGGGTTAATGGTTACGGAGCTGCAGGCTGGTAAAAAGGAGACTGCTTAGAAGTATCTAAGCAGTTTCCTTTCGTCTTGTGATTAAGCCTGTAAAGCTAGTAAGCTTTACAGGCTTAATCTGACATATGACAGGAAAGTAATGTATTTATTACATATAAATCCAAAACATACGTAACTTGTAGTTATGAATAATTCGCTCACTGTCTTCCCCTAAGATGCATTGTTATCTTGCCTGTATACCATTATTGATATTATTTGCTTCTTGCATTATTAATACACAATTTTCCAAGTTCACAATGAAATATATCTTAAAGAGTACTAGAAAACCGTACCGTAACTTATTGTGACAATAGAATAGTAATATGTACAACAAATATTCGTTCTACAAAAAGGCGAATCAATGCTCTTTTATGTTTACTAGCGGACCCGACAGACTTCATCCTAACAAAAAGATTTGAAAAAGTGGCAGTTTTTTGTTCCTAATTATTTTATAGTCAGGGTAAAAATTCCCTTGTGGTCTAGGAGCCGGTAACACTGAGTCCCGTCATAGCGGAATCAAAAAATATTTATTTAAATAAAAAGTTCATAAGTATAGGAATAAATTAATTTTGAAAAATTACATAAAAAAATAAAATTAAAAAAAATAGTTTCCGGCATGATGGAGAAATTTTAGCCCTCATCACACACTTCAATTAGGTATGCCAGACCCTTCCGGCAGAAAAAGGGTTAGCGTGATATTTTTCAAAAAATTAATAAAATTTATTATCGAATACATTAATTTTTTTTAACATTGTTTCGAAAATAGAAATCCACGCATACCGAGCATAATTTATTCCTATACTTATGTACTATTTATTTAAATAAATAGTTTTTGATTTCGTTATGACGGGACTTTCAGTGTTACCGGCTCCCCGCCTATTGTGGTAGGGCGTTGTGAATAAAAAACAATTAATTGCAAAAAAGATCCAAATGAACTATTACATTTTGTAACTATTCACTTTTGGAACGTGACATTAATCCTCCAACGAAGTATTCTGCGCTCCAACGCACACTGTTTTGATAGATATGATTGAATTTCAACTTTATATAGCTTTAAAATTTAAAATAAAACGCAAATTGATTCATTGATGTTAGGAAGACACCTACATTGCTTAAACAGCAGTGAGTGCTTGCAATATGAACTTTAAACAATAACAATAAAGCTTAAATTGGTTGTATGTTTTAGTTAGAAAACGTTTGTATGGGAAAAAGGGCTGTTTTTAGGGATTTTTTGATAATTATTCGAATTTAAACCCGTAAAAACCATCCTTGAACTTCAACGAACGTTTTAAAAATTAGCCATATTGGTCCAGGCATTGTTGTTATGCGCTTACCAACAAATTTTGCTATTCATTTTTATATACCTGATCTTAAGTGGTTACAGACGCTTATAGTACATATGGTTCCTGCAAGATTCGCAATATATATACAACCCCCACAAAAACGATAGTATACGTTATCTTATACTTTAAGCCACTGTTATTTTACGGCATAATAAGGAAAGAAAGAGAATATTACGGTAGACTATATCTTATTATATTATTTACTTGTTAAAACCTCTTTCATAAAAATAATATGAACTGATAAAAACACGAGACCAACTAAAATAACATAAAGTATGTAAACAAACAGAGGCTTCAATACGACAGGTGTCGTAAAACGTGGAATGTAGGCCAAAGGAAGAATGAAGTACATGTAGCAGGCGTAATTTACAGCATTGACGTTGGCTGAAGGGTCTATCGGGGCAGCCCGGGGTCACGGAGTATCCATTAGTGCTCTATTAAAAAAACGATTTGCTCTGTTATGCGATCGGGCGCCTGTTCGGTGTTAGACGGGTGCAATAAAAGGTACAGATCGTTTACATCACAAAGGGTCAATGAATATGGCACACCGTGGACATCGTGACGATTAAAGTCTAAATAAGTTATTTGAAAATATATTAGATATCTTGTAAGCTATCTGGAGGAGGCAATTCGTAGGGATTTTAGCCATAGCAGATAATACAGTCTTCCACATTCGTGAAATAATTATCAAAATTGCTTCAGTAGTTTCAGAAGTTCGAACAAAACATTGCTTCAGCATTATCAAGATTAGGCCCCATTCATGATAAGGCCGGCGCTTGGCTTCCCGCGTCTCTTCTAGCGCTTTTGGGCCCATCGCTGCATCGCATCCTCTCCTGAGGGGCGGTCGATCTCACGATTAGCCTATACAGTTCTTAGAACTTAGGCGCAGGCTGAGTTTTGTCGGTAGGTCACGTGGCCGGACCGCTCCGGTCGCGTGGAGTCCGACATAACCTCCGTGACACTTGCCATTACGGGGGTATCCTGGGCACGTTTCGTGCTCCTTGTGAGGATTCTCAGCCTTCCTCTCCCAAGGAAAAAAAGAAAAAGAAAAAAACCATTGAATAGTGTGTATTGGGAAACTAAATTATATTTCGGTTCCATTTACTAACAAATTCAATTTGACAGATAGGATAATCTACGAGTACTATTAAGCTGTACTTGTGAAGCGGATTTAATCGAAATATAAAATACTTTTGATCGTAAATCTTAAATTATTTTTACAGGAAAATCAGTATTCACCTACAGTTCATCTTTGCATTTCTATAAAACCAGACAAGGTGCCACGAAATTATTATAAAGTATGACGTAGACTCGTTTGTTTTTGTCTGCCGTAATAAGACAATAGCTGTGACCTTGCTTGCATCTAACGAGTCGCCAAATCAAATAATCTGTCTAGATGCTTCCAGAAGTGATGTTTGTACCTCACTATCTTCATAGGATATTTATGTATTGATATTTTTGTAAATATGACATATACAGACAATAGTATTTTAATAAAGATTATACTAAGCGATATTAAAAACAGGTCCTCCTTTGCATAATAGAACGAAACAGATGATATAAGAAGAACGGGAACAGAGATAGCGTTAAGTTAGCTAAACAAAGATTGGAAGAGAGAAACGACGCTTCACACATTCGCTATTGTTATGCGACTAAATGAAATCATCATCATCATCATCATCATCATCATCATCAGCCCCTCTTCGTCCACTGCTGGACATAGGCCTCTTCGAGTGTACGCCACTGAGATCTATTTACGCTAGTTGAAAAATGATATAGGTAAATATTTACATTTCTTAAAAATCGTATGTGTCATTTTGCTCCGTAACTTTTGGCCATCTTGCAGATAATGACATGTTCCCGTTGCTGTAAATATTTAAGGACTTCTCATAAAAACAAAAACTACAAGTGATTTTGACAGTCCTTTTTTGACGTTAACCTGATATGCTGCTATGCTTCTGTTCAAATAATTTGGAAGAGATCGTAATAGATGGAAATTTGAAGGTGTAAAGTCAAGGCTATATGGCGAATGCCATCTCCAGCCAAACTCTCTATATTTATGATGAGAGTTAAAGATAAGTCTAACGTGGTTAAAAAATACTCTTTCCATTCATAAATTTTGGGCGCTGTCCATCAGCATGTTGCTTCAATCTTATTAGTTGTAAATCATTTCTGCAAGCCACAAAGGCAAAGGCTCACAATTGTTGCGGGTTAACCCTGGCTTTGCTAAGGTTTGTCAAACTTAATCGAACTTTTACTGCAGCTTTTTCCGCATGTTCTTATCGTACGTGAATGATGTTTTATCATCAATTATTCAAAAACTATCTAGTTTCATTACGTCTTAATATAGAATAACAAATGAGTTTGTTCTTTTACATGAATTTATGTGACACTTAAACATCATACCACTTTTTGTTTAGTTCGATATATTCGTTCTGACACTGGTATTAGTTTCCTAACTGTCACACATTTTCATCGTGACTTGCATTGTATTTTTTTTTTCTTATATGCGACAAGACTTTCCCTGACTTATTATTTACTTAAAGAGCTATGGCAGCTTCCCATATATAATTTTATTATGTTATATTTTTAATGTAAGGCAGGTTGATACTCGGTTAAATATGAATGGTGATGTCATTGACTTGGTAAATAATACTAAATTCTTAGGCATTATGTTAGATTCACGACTACAGTGGGATCCACATATTGAAACTTTGGCAATCAAACTTAGTTCAACGGCGTACGCAGTAAAAAAGATTAGATTTTTAACTAATGTTGAAACGGCAAGAATTGTTTATTTCAGCTACTTTCATAGTGTTATGTCCTATGGACTGCTGCTATGGGGATCTGCGGCTAACATTGAGAGTATTTTCCTATTACAAAAAAGAGCGATTCGTGCTATTTACTGTTTACGAGCTAGAGAATCCCTAAAAGAATTGTTCAAAGAAATTCATATTTTAACTTTAGCTAGTCAATATATATATGCTAATTTAGTTTTTGTATATAGAAACTATAATAAATTCAATAAAAACAGTGATCTACATAATGTGAATACTAGAAACAAAAATAAACTTGCCGTTCCAATGTTCAGACTCCATAAAACTAGCTGTTCGTTCTTGGGGAAATGTATATCTATGTTTAACAAACTTCCGCAAAGTGTCATTGATTTGCCTTTATATAAATTTAAAATCCATATCAAAAAGACACTCATGAGTAAAGGTTATTATAAAGTAAGTGACTATCTAAATGATCACAGTATTTGGGAATAGGGACACTATTCATAGAGCCATGTTTGGTGACAACATTATTTATAATATTGTATTATTTTTATATGTGTATGTAAACATACATACGACTGTAATCGTATTAGGTATGATTGTATCTTATACTATATTGTATTTTTATATTATATTATTATAATTATTAACATTGTAAAGAGGAGATAAAAAATAGACCTTCAGAGTTTCTTGCCTGTTCTTCTCGAGAAGGCTCTCCCAATTTCCGAACAGGTGTCGAATCAATTTTTTCTTTTTTTTCCTTATTCGTACGTACGGATAAGGTTTTTTTTTAAGCTATGTTTTTTTTTTGTTTTGTCTGTTGACGTCAATAAGTGCCTGTAAAGGTCTTGAATAAAGATTATTTTGATTTTGATTCACAAATAAAGTAAGCGTCTATGAATGAAATATACCTTATTTAAAAGAGCATGTATTGCTGATTAATAAGAAAATAAAATCGTAATTTAAGGAGTCCAGGTTTTTGAGCAATTTTGCATAGAAGTTTTATAGGTTATGCCTTTATTAACCATATTATTTTGCGCAACAACAACAAAAACGCAACAGATTCAGTGTATTAATACATATGTTACAATTAACATGCAAAATGCGTGTGCTCACAGAGGATCTGCCGTGGCTACGACCGCGACCACTCATTTTGGCTTCAGCAGAACCTTATAAGCAACAATATCCAAGAAACAGGCCAAAATCAGAATCCTTAAGCACACCCAAGTCACAAAAGCAATATCACAGTCCAAGAGTCCTTAGGCAGTCCGGGTCAAAAATTATAAAGAAAACAGGGGAAAAGCAGCGAAAAGACACAGAACACACTCGAGTGTTGGCGCAAGGGGGCTGAGTGATGAAAAATAAAAACGAAACGTCAAACGTTGTATTTTTTTGATAGCTCTGGATAAGAGTCTCTAAGCCAGCGCCCATTTTCATGTTAATTGCCAAAAAGGGTTTAATACTGAATTTCAATTAAATAATTTAAAATCTATATAAATATAAATACACTAAACCAAAAATTACATTAGCTATAATCATAAACAATTTAAACCTCATATTTGACAGCAAACATTCATGATTTTGATATTGCAAAAAATAATTATTTGATCTGGCAAAAGTAAAATAGCTACTTTTAATTAATTACTTTTTAACCTGGCCTTACCTAAATGTGCCAAAATCATCAAAAATAGTTTATGAATATTTTATAATCATTGGATGCTGTGAGTTCTTAAGACGCTTTAGAAAATAGTGAATAAAAATCTGCCATAGTTCTTTTATCATCTTTTGGTTTTGTTATTTTATTAGGCTATATCATTGAGCAAAACGGAATATTCTAGAAGCCCATTCTACATAAGTAAACACGGATTGAGCACCAGTGCAGTCAGAGGCTGTAGTAATAGATTCATTTTCATCACTCTCGCTGCCCACGTAATGGAAAAGTGGTATACGACGCGCTGACACTATGAAAGCAAGTATTACACCAAGGAATACATTAACTCTAAACTCTATGTTATCTACAAAACTTCTATTACGCTTCAAACTTTCCACGTCCTGAAGAGATTAAAGGAAACTGTGTCAAAATGAGTTAATATAAAGTAATTAAGCCGTTTTGACACAAACGAGCATTAATGGGGAACTAGGTGGGGGTGGAGACGCGCGCTCTAATGGCACTACTAACTAACTGTTGCCGCAACGACTCTCCGAGGAGACGCTTTTCTAAATAGTGACGTCAGGTACAGAAACAATCACAGTATGACTTTTGCAAGACACGATTTTATTCTTATTTATTTTGTCTTATATTGTTATAATATTTATATACTATTAAATATATAGGAATGGCATTGTATCATTCTTTTCACAACTAGCAATACAAAGAAAATCACGTTGAATGCATATTTCTTCAATACTTAAAATATTAAAGTGCCTTGTTTGTCCAATTGAGTATATATCCTATTGCGTAATATGAGCAAAATTCGTTGTGTAGACCAAAAATCAAATCAAAGAATAGAGACAAAACTTTATAGACCTGGTCGCTGACATTTAAGGTTTGCAATTTTTTGACCTATGCTGATGACTATTTCTAGTGAATTTTTCAGTTCCAATTATTCAATCACGCAGAGACACACCGCGCTGAGCCGCAGAGACACTCCATTCTCTTTAGTTTTTTCACTCCATTTATTTTGAAACTCCTAATGAGGCTAATAATCCTCATTACTACTTATAATGATAAGTAGTTAGGTTTCGGTGCAATATGCCATCTCTTTAGGCAACATCATAGCATCAAACATTTTGATCTGTAGGCATTGGTGCAATGCGGTAGATGGGCTAAAATATTAAATGCTATAAATTAAATACTAAATGCTGTTCTTAAACCGACTTGGATCCGCCAGCTGATCTCATTCGGGAAGCTGAACTTATCTAGTTAAACTATATGTCAGAAGTAAACATACTCATCAACAACTTTCAATCTATAACTTTCAACCTTCACAAGATGTAGATGCTATATTAGAATTTTCCATAATTTTTGATTTCCATGTTTAATTAAAGGCACACATACTGCGAAGCTTTATCGAGGTTTTCTAGTATTCTGCTCAAATCTGTTGTCTTAGTCCATAGTGCCCAGCCCTGACTACAATATCATCAGCAAAACGAAGGTGTCCAACGGTGAGATGATAACCATCTCACCGTTGGACTCCATATCCAGTCTCTTCCATTTCAAAAGCTTAAGTATATGCTCCAACGCAGTTGTGAACAGTTACGATAATACGAGGGCTGCTACTTATGTATCCGGAATAGGAAAATTAAACAAACGTATATGGCTTAATATGGGTTATTGTTTTCAAAGTATTCTCCGCGATGACACTTTCGCATACCTGAAACCATTTTATAGCATTTTTTCCACTCTGATTGCGGTATCTCTAAAACGTGCTGTTTGAACGCGTCGACGGCATCTTCACGGTCGAAAATCTTGACCCGTAATTTATTATTTACATTTGGGAATAAATAGAAATCATTAGGTGCCAAGTCTGGCTATACGGTGGATGACCCATCAATTCTATTTTTGACCTCCAAAAAATGTATTTGTTTCGCGTGATGTGTGACAGCTGGCATTGTCGTGGTGTAGAATGATTCTGCGTCGCTTGTTGTTTTTACGTATTTCTTGAAATACTTCCGGCATACAAATTGTCGTGTACTACTCCGAATTGACCGTTTTACGATTCTCCAGTGGTATTGTAGCCACATGACCATTAATACCAAAAAAGCAGGCCACCATTTGCTTTAAAGTGCTTTTTGCACGAGTCACTTTCGTAGGGTTCGGCTTATTTTGAAACACCGAAACTGTAGATTGTTGCTTAGTTTCGGAATCGTACGCATAGATCCAAGATTCATCACCTGTGTAGATGTTATAAACAGATTTTGAGTCACCTCCGTTAATTTTTTTTTAACATATTCTTGCACCATTCGACGAGAGCTTCTTTTTGATGCTGAATTAAGTTGTGCGGTATCCTACGCGAACAAATGTTAATGTAGTATTTGATTAATGTTTGTCATACATATGCCCAGAGTAGCCTCTATCTCGCGATACGTAACATGACGGTCTTGCATAATTAGTTTTCGTACAGCTTCAATGTTTTGTGGCACAACGACTGATTTCGGGCGACCTTCCTTAACATCGTCCGTGAGCTTGCTCCGTCCACGACTGAACTCACTAAACCAGTGATATACAGTGGTTTTTGATGGAGCTTCAACACCAAAAGTTGAAGTTAATTGATCTACGCACTGTTGTTGCGTTAAACCACGTCGAAAATCGTAATAAATCATATTATATCACGAATATTTTCACGTGTGAGTTCCATCATTTCAGCTCTGCATCATTTTAAACCCATCAGAAACAAAACACTAGCGTACATAAGGAAAAAAAAATAGCGGCCAGTATTTCAAAAAAAGAACGAATTTTACCATGGAGGTCATATATTGCGTTTAAAAATGTTGAAATCTCAGATTCCGGATACTTAAGTAGCAGCCCTCGCATAACATTACCCTGTGGCACTCCGCTGGAGCAGTATCTAACCTACATAATAATTACAACTGAATATGGCTGTTTTTATTATGTTATATAATAAAAACCTATCAAATTTTTGAATTTGATTACAGATGAATTTAAAAAAAATATTTTTTTTAATGTTTCTAATAAAATGAACAAATTTCACATAATAGTTCATTCAACAACAGCTTTCTCACAATAAATGTAGGATTTTTAAATATAAAAAGTATACTTAAAAAGGTACAAATAATAAGTTATTGGGAAATTGTTTATATGCTTATAGAAATTAAGCGCCTTTACTCAATCATGATAGCAGAGATTTTATCATGAGCGTTATCATCCGCGACAGCGTTTATCTTCTAAATAAGCGCAGATTCTTTGTTGCTTCTACCATATTTCTCAGTTAAAACAGTACTCTTAATATACACTATATAATAAAATTGTCATCTAACCAATTATAATTTTTTTTAGAAAAGTTAAATACATACAGCGCAATAAGCTAGACATAACTTTATTGTGAATAAACTTTATACAGTACATTTATTATTAGCTTTAGAGAGTACTAGCTTTTGTCCGCATCTTCGCTTGCGTTAGAACTTTCAAACTTCCTACAATATTGGTTTTTCTCCATGCGAAGTGTATCTAATTTCTTAATGCACTTCCACAACGGTTTCAATCCATTTTTCACTGTTTTCTTTGTGTAGTCATCCACTATCATAATAAATATATTTTAGCAAATTTAAGCTCGGCATGTCCTGTAGTTTTGCTATTGATGATAGATAAGTCAGTTAATACAAACTATTGTACGCATTTTTCTTTACCAGCAACTTATACCAACCTATAAATCTCTTCTTGATACAGCACCTTGGTTTATATTCAATGAAATCTCTGTTACTATTTCACGCAATAAATGCTGATTGTTTATTAAATTATGTGCTAATTAAACCGCATTGCATCCTGAGGTCGGGCTAGCTTTATTAAGCAGTAATACGAGCTGGGTCAACTATGAAGTTAGTAATAAATACAAATTACTACGGAAGCGGGTGCTTTAAAAGCAATGTTACCATATGTGCGTTAATTGAATTTACTTAGACAATCTTGTTATATACTGTCGAAACTAGAAATTAATTTAATAATTTCTGCTCCAAAATTTAATTTACTCGTTCATCTCCTAGGTACATGTTATTTATACATGTGACTCTATATACTCATTAAAACGTGTAAGAAATGTAAGGTCACAGATTAATTTCCCGCAGACGTAGGAGATAAGCTGATTAGACCTACATATTATTTGAATACACTTTTATTTAATGGTTTTAGACTTTCAGTCTCTAACAAGAATTGAATGACTCTGCAATTTATTCATAATAGGGTAGCTCGTAATATATAATGGAGTTTTATCAGACATACCTTGTAACTGTAACAAATTATCCAACGTTCAATAGAACGGCGGAGTTAAATCGAAGGAAATATTAGAAAGGAATATTTAAGATTTTTCGAAGGAAAATAACTTATTAAGCAGTAATAAATACATTTTAATTATTACGCAGTAATAGTAGCAGCCAATGCTTCTATTGTTACTTGGCAATACACAATAGGTTATTTTTGAACTTGCATCTCCAAGCAAGGATTACTTATATCAATAGACATTTTATTGATAATGTTTCCATTAAATTTTCTGTCGTATTTTTAAAGGAAGTAGACAGGTATGAAGCGGTAAAGACACTTATTCTCAAAACTTTGATAAAGAAAAAGTAGAAGCATTAAGTTGTTTACTAGAACACCTCGCTAAGTAGTCGGCAAGGAGGTCAGTCACAGAAAACTAATTTAGAAGTTAGTAGTACTCTCTGTAACTAAAACTAATAACATAATGACGTCTGGAAGGATTGGAGTTTAAGAATTATTTGAAATATTCTGTTTATATAATTTAACTATTGTTTTTCAACCTTTTTTTTTATTGTAATATGTGTATAGATAAAGTGCAAATTTACGTATGAAAGTGAATCATATTTTTTGAATATGAAGTAAGGTATGTATTAATTAAAGTGAGTGGAATAGCATATGTGTTTTTTGCATCATTAGATGCAGTAGTCATATATAGCTCTAATAATTAAAATTGCTTAATGAATTTAGTGGTTTAATCCATACTTCATCCTATAACTTGGGGAGTGCTATAGCTATATTCCACATAATTTACGGACTAAACGAATCATAAAATGGCAGTTTCTCGTTCGCCCGCCCCAGCCACTTATGAGATCAGCTTGCCCTCCGAGTCGTTTCGCAAATTAAATGCTATTACCGTGTTAACAGTACTTTACGAATACTTCACTAGAGTTGTGTGAACGCCAGGCGAGAGTAGCTGAATAGGAATTCCTTAAGAGCGAATAACAATTCGTTTGGTGTAGAAATGTACTGCAAAAGGAATGGATTACGAGTTGAAAATTTAAGTAACGTGTCTTCGTAAGGAATGGATAGTTTAGTACTGTACTAGACTACAAAAATCGAAGACGTGTACAAACACAGAACATTTTTCAAGGAAAAATTATTTGAGCTGTCGACACAACTTATCTTAACAACGATAACATCGAAACTGCCGAAGAAAGCTCAAAGCGGCCGAGCAAAAAACGCTACGGAGAAAAACTAATTCCGTGACTCGTCAAACATTTCATGAACAAGCGTCGGTCGGCCGGGGTACGTAGTTTCGTAAGGCTCAAGAGAAAACCGATTTTTAAACTGACGACGGGATCAGAGCAAAAAGTCTCTTGACACGATCAACCACGGGACTGATATACAGGGCTCGATGTTTATGAAGCAAAAATAAGCTTCGCCGTGAATATTTTCCTTATGTATCCCAGTGAAAAAAGTGCAAGAAAGTACGTGATCGGAATGAATGAACGTCGGCAAAATGTGAGGAAAAACATAAGTTCGGAATTTCCTAGAAAATTATTTGGCGATTTCAGAGAATAATTGACTTTGGAATTTGAGGATGTTACTTTGCTGAGACTAAGCTGTTATAGCATTTTTTACTTATATAATGGTTATAAATAAAGCATTTTCGAAATTATTGTAATACTGTGATAATTGTTTTGTAAAAACAAATAATATTATAAACTATTATGTACATCAAGTAAGTTGCCAACAATTACAGCCACAAATAACAATTGAGCCGCGTATTAATAATCTCATTTCAAGCATAAGTTTCAAGATCATGAGTGATAATTGCTGCAATTGATTGAAGTTTAACAAATATTTACTAACGCGATATTTATTAATGGCAGAATAGTATTACCATAACAATCCACAAATTTTATGACTTTTTCAAAAATTTCACCCCTGATTGGGATTTTATCCTGTGTTGAAAGTGCAGTTAGAAACATAGAGCCTCACATGCACATACGCCCGAATAGAAACAAATTTCCGTAGAACGTACACAATATTTATACCGTGCTCTGTGCAGCAGTCGATCACTCAACCGCTGTTACAATATTGTCGTCAAATAATGTCATTACTTGACGCACTTTTCAACACTTAATTTACGGTTTGCTTTTAAGAGGTGACGTCATTAGTTTAAGAAAGTGTTTGTGTATCATCTATCGTTGGTGAAAATTGGCATTAATGTCTCGAGGAAAACGTGCTGAGATTTGCAGCAGCTGTTGTCGCGTGCGATCATTATTACGGTCTTTTCTGCGGCAGACGCATAGGACAGCGTATGTCGGCTCACACCCGCCTCCCGGTCCCCCTCCCGGGAGGCACATCAATTCGTCCGCATATTAGCTGTCATCGCGCGACCGATCACCTCGCTTCTCCCCGGCAAAAACAAACAAAGCAAACAACACGCGGTAATAGTCAACGGAGTCGGCGTCGTCATAAAATATTAACGCCTCACTGGAGGAAGGCTTTTTGTCCCATTCTATAATGCACATAGATTAGGATATAATGTAAGTACAAATCTTCCTGGATTATCACACACCTTTTATACCTGCAATTGTCTGTTCCTAACAAACTAACTCAAACCTAATCATGATTCGAAAATATGCATATGCGGCCTTTGGGGAGTAGTATGTATGATTGTGTATATTGTATATCTGTTCAGATTTTAATGCTTATCTAATAGAAAGTCATCAAATCTGTTTGCCAGCAAGACTGAGGCCCTATCAAAGTTCTCACCTTCTACAAACTAATGCTCATGGTGTCGTGATCCCAAATGTTTCGTCAGTGGTTTAACATTAATTTTTTTGCTGATATGAAAAACTCCAGTAATATATTCTAGCAAGCACTCATTGAAATATTCTAGCTTGTGGAGATTAATGGGTTTCGGCAATATTATAATATTTTTATTGTTGGTTTACATTTTATACAATACAATGAATTAAATGTTATGGGGGCCCCGTACTCTATACAAAAAAAAAGGAAACTGTATAGAATTTTGGATAGGTTGCCGATGTGTCAAAACCATTTATTTAAAAGAAATATAAATAAATAAAAAGAAATATTAAATACTAAGAACTATAATCTCGCAGCAGTGAAAAACTGCGAACTTTTATGTCGATGCAATCAAAAGTTTCGGCGTTTTATACGCTATTTATGCTAAATATATATTGACACCCACAAAGAAATCAAAACCTATAGAGTAGTTCCCGTTGACTGAGAGTAAAGTGACATGGGACACAAGTAAACGAAAATATCCTAACGCTGTAAATTTGTATTAGCGTCACAAAAATATATACATATGCGATTATACATTTATTTGCAGTTGGTAACGTAGTCGGTGCGCGAGTCTGAACCACATTTGACCGGATTATATTGGACTATATTCTGTGCACTGACAGATTAAGAACCCATGGATCACCGCTCTTCTTTCATCCCGCGGTCCATCAAATGGCCGGACCGTGATAATAGGAACAAAACACTACGTTATTTCAGTTGATTTATAAAAAAAATAAGTGTGTGTGTATCAACATTTTGAAGGGTTGTTCTTGTTATATACTCGTAACAATATGAATATGATTTTCTTGGTAACTAGTTATATTTCGATAAACTGCGTATAGTAAATACACCCTAAGTTCTTAAGGGAAACCACACCACTAAAGCTATATGATATAGCTACTATTATGTTTACTGTCGGGTACGAAACACAATACCAAGTATTTCAGCGGAGAGGGTTCTCTCGAGCGAAGGGCACTTCATTCGATAATGGTTGGTTGCGCTAACTCTTTATTCTGCTAAATTAGTTATGAGTGAATTTCTCAATGAATTTAACAAGATAAAGGCATTCAACAGTATAGGGTTCCGATCGAACCTTACACAATAAAAATGCTTTGTTAACCGTCTGGGGAATCGAAAAATAAATATTTTTATACTAAGATAAATAAGTTGGCTCTAGAGAGGTCCTTTTAGATTTCATTTCTAAGAGGAGGAAGTCAGCGTTTTTATCTTGCGTTGTGGATTATGGAAATTTGTTGTCGCAATCGCGTCATTGTGAGCAAATGGTGTTATGGTAACAATGTCAAAAACTTGTCCATTTTTTATATATTACATAGAAGTGTCGAAGTGAATAAAAATGTTAGTCGTCAGAATTACTCGTATACTTATTTAGTTTTATGTTCACTATTATGCCTCACTATAAGCTCACTCAGCGTACGGCAAACCTCTACGTGTTCACGCACCGATTCAGATTTTTTGTCCATGTTTGATTTAAACACACCACGGTCAGAATCTTTTGAGCGTCAGCTATCTGGTTGAATACCCAGAAAATATAACGGCATCTATATTTGTCGAGCAATAGGTGTCAAGAGTCAATCGTGTCGCCATGAGTTGTCAAAGTTTACTCAAGAATTTCCGTATTAGTGTATTATTTACATGTCAGAGGAGTAAAAAGGCAAACAATGTCTAAAGAAAAATAACATTTCTAACCAAATAACTTCACAATAAGTAGTTTGTAAAGATATTTTGAACTAACTCTTCGTATGATCAGTTTACAATAATAGTTGCCCTTAAACAGACTTAACTTCAATTCTGTTGCGATCTGAACTGCGGATTCATTTAGTGTGCTATTATATT
Source organism: Scirpophaga incertulas (assembly GCA_036419045.1). Lineage (NCBI taxonomy): Eukaryota > Metazoa > Arthropoda > Insecta > Lepidoptera > Crambidae > Scirpophaga > Scirpophaga incertulas. Next base: position 18,509,129 of record CM071639.1, on the reverse strand, counting down.
ATCGAGTTTCAATAGAATGACGCTCGATTTTCCTAATCGAGAAATTAGTAACATTAGTTGGAAAGTGAACTTCCTCCTTCGATTGTGCAACTAAATCTGTGTTCGAAATTTGTTTTGTTTTATACCTACCAATATGTGTTTAAAAATAACTACTACAGATTAAAAATGTACTTCTTGAATTATTCAATTATTTTGTAGTACATTACGATTTTAAACAGTTACGTGATATTTTTATATAGACAAGGGCATTCTTAATAGTGAAATAATAGATTTAACTGATAAACAATAGTTGCCGCGAATGCTGGACACTGTACCTTAGCCAATTCAACACACAAACAATCACATTTTTGTGCGATAACGTACCTGATTCGGTTGGCGACAAGTAGCTCGGCGATGTCACGTCCCAGTCGCGAATACGCCGATTCAACTATGACGAGAACCTTCGCGTCGATGCGTAGGCGCGCGTCGGAGCGGTGGTCGCGCGCGGTTTGCTGCTGCGACGCTAACAGCGAGCACTGGGACAGCGGCCGTGGGACTCGATCCCGCCAGACCAGGCTGCAGCAGAAAACACGAGATTTATTTCTATCTAGGGTTGAAGGTATTTCAACATTATTTTTCCGAATATTGTCAGATGCTGGAGCTTGTGAAGTACGCTAGAAAATTTGAACGAGACTCATATTTTGTTCTGCGAGTATGCTTAAACAAGCAGCAGCAATCAGCCTACACCCTTTAAGACTACCCCCCCCCCCCTCCCCAACATCACGTATATTTTTAGTACCTACAAAGAATATTAAAACTTAAAAAATATTAACTTTAAATACAGGTATAAAGTATAATTTTATTTTATTCTGAAATTATTATATTATAATAGGCAGGGAACCGGTAACACTGAAAGTCCCGTCATTGTGAATCAAAAAATATTTATTTAAATAAATAGTACATAATTATAGGAATAAATTAAGCTCGGTGTGCGTCCTATTGCCGCAACAATTTAAAAAAAAAAAAAAATGTTTTACCGTCATCGTCATGTAAAGATCTAACCTTGTCTAATCTAAAGGTATAAACATGACTATCCATAAGGATAGGATATTTATACCTTTACATCCGGAGTGCTTTAAGACAATTATCAAAAAAGTACTAGGTTAAATATTAATATTATGGGCTATTAGCTATTATAATCTACTGGGCTATTAGCTCCAAAAAATCGTAAAAATAGGTGAAAAGCATAAACACTCTATTAATGGCTCTAATACTTGAGATAATTTGTCATTTTTTTTCCTTAGAGCGACTTAAAAATTACCAACAACAATCGACCTTATGAATACTTATGCGATATGTTACAACGCTTCAACTTGAGTTGATATTTACCTGACAAAATCTGAGGCCAGCTTCTAATTGACGTCTCTGTAAAAATACAGGGAGAAAAAAAAAAATAGCCTTTGTTGGTTTTCTTGCTGGTTCTTTCACAAGTACAAAGTCTCTCTCCGAAGAGTTGTGAACCAATCGTGTAACATCTTGGACGCGCAAAATCGATTATTAAATTCCTATTTGAAATAAATTTTTGCGTTTGATTTTGAATAGTAAACAGCCTTATTCTTAGAGTATTTTCATCTAGGTGGCAGTTTTTCGTCAAGCATTATTTTAATTAGTTACAGTTGCAGAAATTAGAAATAAATATTAACTTGTCATGGCATTTAGTGACCCTACACTGTTTATGTCAAAACGTAATTTAAAAGTTGTATACTTGTTTGTTATTTTATAATAAGACAGAATACTGAACAACACATCTGGTAATTTCAACTATACTATACACTTGAAGTAACAACGGAAGAGATATAGTTAAAAAAAAGAAAGAGCTTGGGTAGTTTGTTATTATATCTTATTAAGTAAACAAACAAATTGTTTTAAGAGATGTACTTAAATGACCTACCAAAATAATGTACCCAACCCTGGTAAAATTACAAAAGAAAATCAATCAAAACCTGCCAAAGTTAAGGTTGCTTTTCAAGTTGGAGCCACATCAAAGCGCCATTAGCGTTTATCTCCATAGCGTAAAATAAATAAAGGTGGAATTTGGGGAAATATTTATCCGTTGGCAGCTGGAGCCCGCGAGCTGCGGCTTGTTGCTTCTTCGTTTTAATAAAAACCACTTTACAACCAGTAAATTGAAAAATGTCTAGTCTTTATAAAGTAAGCTAATGAAACAAAAGGTATAAGAACATTTGCAAATAAACTTTTTCGGAAAATTAACATTCTATTCAATTTCTTTTTGTAATGATATTGATTTCAAAGGTTTGAATAATATGAACACTGATGTGTGATGTTATATTACATCAATCACAGGATTTGACAAGAAAGATTAAGCATTAGTCCACGTGCTATATACAGTCACGTTGCCGCAACAAATACTCGAACATTTAACTACGACAATAGCCCATGTATAGACGGGCGTACTCTAGCTATTAGTCATATTAGAGCGGTCATAAACAATACGCGTTTAAATCAAAGAGTTCTGTGCGCATTCGCGAAGCAGCTTCCATTAATTAGCTCCAACTTAAGTTTCGCTATAAATTCGGCGGAGCGGCGAAACTTGCCACCCCTTACCGCTCATCCTACCACTCTAATTTTAAGCCGATAAAATAAAATATTTTCGTCCTAGTTCCGCGACATCTACCCTAATTACATAAAATCACGTAATAAATTACTTTGAAATATTCCCCTCTGCTCGTCATAATTTAGACGTGAAAAGCTGCCAAACAAAAGCTACAAGGACGAGCGGCACAAAGTTAAACGCTTTTAATTCTTCGTTGAAGCAATTTTAAGAATTAAGTGCCAATTTGATGCGTAACATAATCTTAAATTAACGAATAAGGATATTTTGAATAAATATCGTCTAACACTCAACTGGTGTATTTACGCAACAGTAATATATGCTTTTCGAACGTTATTTCATTCGAATATTATCGGAATATTTTATGTGTTAAAATAATTTTCAATGGTAAAAAAGAAACGTAAATTGTGAATATATGTTATTTATCGATCGATCGAATCAATTCGTATCCATTGATAAAGCAAAATTTATAGAGTACATGAACAGGCTTTGAGAACATATTTATATAAACTATGCAAATCATCTATGCGACAATGTTTGATTACAGTAGAAATGGGAAGCTCGCAAAATACACAATGGAAGTGCCGCGTGGAATGACAGTTCAATGGGAAGTTGACAAAATATTTAATCGTACCGTTCCGTCATATGCAGGACGCACGAATGGGTGGATCATCGATCTTTCGATTCGGCATCCAAGCAAAAAGTTTTGTCACAAAGTAAACAATACGCTTCAATGGGGGGCCTACGAGCAATGTAAAGGAAATTGCGCATACACCATTATGTCACAGTTATATAATTACTGAAGATAATCTTTTATTTATGTGAATAGCCGTCTATATAATTTATCACATTTAAAATAAAAACACAAAAATACAATTATAATAATTACCTACTTTTGCATGAAATAGCACATGAATCGTAAAACAAAAGTTCATTTCCGAAAACATTTTTGTTCCGGTTTTATCAACTTTTTCAATATTTCGAAATTATGGATTGATAAATTTTATAAAAGTCATGATGGTAGTAAAAAGTTAATGAAAGCGACAGTTATTTTACTTTGACGCGATACCCATACAAAAATGGGCATTTTCCATCATATGTCAACAACAATCTATGTAAGACAAGACAAAGCGTCAAAGTCAGCGAATACTAGAACCACAAATTTTAGGTCCGCAACAATGTGTTGGCATCGTGCCTCTAATGCGCTAACATTAGTGGTATGATGCCTTGATTTTGTAACTGGTTTTCGCAGTCTGAAGATTAATTGGTAAAATATAGATTGTTTACGGCAAAAATAAGAAAACACAAAAATCATATTCGATTCGGGTGGGATTGGTACAGATACCCATACAAAAATTGGCATTTTCCATCATATGTCAACAACAATCTATGTAAATCAAGACAAAGCGTCAAAGTCGGCGAATACTAGAACCATAAATTTTAGATCCGCAACAATGTGTTGGCATTGTGTCTCTAATGCGCTAACATTAGTGGTATGATGCCTTGATTTTGTAACTGGTTTTCGCAGTCTGAAGATTAATTGGTAAAAGATAGATTGTTTATTGTTTATGGCACAAATAGGAAAACTCACAAAAATCATATTCGATTCGGTTGGGACTCGAACCTGCGACGTCAGTAATCCATTGACACCTTAAACATATGACCACTGAGCACTAGCCGTCTGCTATCTGCCGTCTGAATCGTTTACTTAACGTTTAATTTTTTTTAAACATAGAAATGCACAGCAATTAGCATTAAACATCTAAGAATACAAATTGAAAAAAGACGTTTCTACGAGGGCTGCTACTTATGTATCCGGAATAGAAAAATTAAACAAACGTATATGGCTAATAATTTTTCAAAGTATTCTCCGCGATGATCGATACACTTTTGCATACGTTGAAACCAATTATTATAACATTATTTCCACTCTGATTGCGGTATCTCTGAAACGTGCTGTTTGAACGCGTCGACGGCATCTTCACGGGTCGAAATTCGTTGACCACTTAATGTATTCTTTGCATTTGGGAATAAATAGAAATCATTAGGTGCCAAGTCTGGGCTATACGGTGGATGACCCATCAATTCTATTTTTTGGCCCTCCATAAATGTATTTGTTTCGCGTGATGTGTAACAGCTGGCATTGTCGTGGTATAGAATGATTCTTTGTGGCTTGTCTTTGGCTATAATTTATTACGATTTTCGACGTGGTTTAACGCAACAACAGTGCGTAGATCAATTAACATCAACTTTTGGTGTTGAAGCTCCATCAAAAACCACTGTATATCACTGGTTTAGTGAGTTCAGTCGTGGACGGAGCAAGCTCACGGACGATGTTAAGGAAGGTCGCCCGAAATCAGTGGTTGTGCCACAAAACATTGAAGCTGTACGAAAACTAATTATGCAAGACCGTCATGTTACGTACCACGACATAGAGGCTACTCTGGGCATATGTATGAAAATCATTAATAAAATATTACATGAACGTAAAAAAAATTTGTTCGCGTTGGATACCGCACAACTTAACTCAGCATCAAAAAGAAGCTCTCGTCGAATGGTGCAAGAATATGTTAAAAAAAATTAACGGAGGTGACTCAAAATCTGTTTATAACATCTACACAGGTGATGAATCTTGGATCTATGCGTACGATCCCGAAACTAAGCAACAATCTACAGTTTCGGTATTTTAAAATGAGCCGAACCCTACGAAAGTGACTCAAGTGCAAAAAGCACTTTAAAGCAAATGGTGGCCTGCTTTTTTGGTATTAATGGTCATGTGGCTACAATATCACTGGAGAATCGTAAAACGGTCAATTCGGAGTGGTACACGACAATTTGTATGCCGGAAGTATTTCAAGAAATACGTAAAAACAACAAGCGACGCACAGAATCATTCTACACCACGACAATGCCAGCTGTCACACATCACGCGAAACAAATACATTTTTGGAGGGTCAAAAAATAGAATTGATGGGTCATCCACCGTATAGCCTAGACTTGGTACCTAATGATTTCTATTTATTCCCAAATGTAAAGTGTTAAAGTAAACGCATCTTACTCTTGTGGATCAATATATATTATTTATACCAACACATATTATATTATATTGTATTACACCAAGACATGACAACATACCAATTCTGACTCATATTTGAAAAACGATTACATTCTAGACTAAACAGTACATTGATACAAAACTAATTTCCTAACATAAAGAATAAATTACGTGGTCAACGATTTTCGACCCGTGAAGATGCCGTCGACGCGTTCAAAAAGCACGTTTCAGAGATACCGCAATAAGAGTGGATAAAATGCTATAAAAATTGGTTTCAACGTATGCAAAACTGTATCGATAATCGCGGAGAATACTTTGATAAACAATAAACCCATATTTAGCCATATACGTTTGTTTATTTTTTCTATTCCGGATACATAAGTAGCAGCCCTAGTAGAATCTTTCCCAAGCAAATAAACCTATAGGACTTGACGTGAGTGCGTAACGCTATGCTTTACAGTCTTAATCTAAATAGACTAAGCGTTAATTTTAAACGGTATTTATCAAATTAACGAATTACGATCGTGCAGTTTTGGCTACCTCAGTTGGCTATTCCATCGGCGCCACAAAGCTGGCAACCGATGGAATTCGCGCTTCTGCTAATAGTACAAGTAGTCCACACCAGTAAAACACATATGTATGGAGCGTAGACCCTAAGAGTGATTTTAATGTTTTAGTAGTGTCGTTTTCAACTGTATTTATGTTAACTCTTTTTTAAAATTGGTATTGCAGTATTAGGAACCGTAACTGCCTAAATTTTACAGAACTTTAATGTTATTACGAGATGAAAGGTACGAGCTATAATGTGCAAGTTAATTGCCAAAGAGCAGTCTATACCTTTTTTTTTTGTTCCCCCTGAGGAAAATGCATTAAGTTGCATACCCCGGCTGTGGCGAGCCGGCGGTTATGTGGGGCTCTCCTCCCCAGCCAGAAGGGGGAGGCCTACCCACTAATAACCTCAGGGATGGCCTTCCTCAGGCATGTAGGGAGCCCCCGGGGAACACCAAGCTACTTCCGGGAACCCCCCGCCTCCGCTCCCCGGCCGATACAGCGGAGCCCTCCTCGGGGGAGGCTACAATACCTCCCCCGATCTCCACCATTGACGACGCCCCCCGGCCACGGAAGGGGCGTGGTCCCTCCCGGGTCGCCGTATCCGCAGGCGCGATTTCCTCGCGCCCGCCGGCGATCCAAGGCAGCGCCGCAGCTGTGCTACCGAGCCCGGTGCCGCCTCCTTCGAGCGGGATCGGCCATCTCCCGACCCCGCTCGGCGGCCTCCTTCTGGAGCATCACTGCTTCACAGAAGGAGGCTACAGCCCTCCAACCTCCCTCGTCCGCCAGCATTGCCGCAATCAATGCCGGCGGAGACAGATCTCGCCCGATCTCTGCGACCAAGACTCGGCGCTCGGAGGCCCACGCGGGGCACTCCGCCAGCGTGTGCTAGGCCGAGTCGAGGTCGGATGCGCAGTGGTGGCAATGTGTCGATCCCTCCCGTCCTATTCGACACAGATACTCACCGAAGCAGCCGTGCCCGGTGAGTATCTGAGTCAATCGGTAGGTGACCTCCTCCTTCCCGTGGAGCCAGGCTTCGAGGTGCGGGAGTACGGCACCGACGGCTCGCTGGCGCGCGCAGATCCGTAATTCGAGCTGCGCACGCCAGGCCGCCACAATCCGTCGGTGCCACTCCCGCTTAGGCAAAGAGCAGTCTATACCTAGTTACGATCACGCTGGACGCACTTTCATTTTTGGGGCACAAGACTAAAAATGAAACGAAAGTGTTATTTTTGTTTTAGATCCAAGAATAAAAAGATTTTTTTTAAATCCTTTTTAAGCCTTACACCATAATGGTTAAGCCGGCTAATAAAAAGAGTTATAATAATTTGTTAACTTAAAATATAAAATATGTATGGGGAACTTCTGGAGCCCTTCTGTCATGACGGAATGATACCTGAGGGAGGTGGTGGTGTAGGACTATTCTAGCATGCAGGTCACTACATCTTATCGTGTTCGAGTTGAGTTGCCCACGTAGTACGTGGCTACAATTATTGTCGTTTCCTTTCTTTTCAACCGAAGAGAACACATCAAAGAGGACTACATCACGACTACCTAACAAGGTAATGGGATCTTGATTAAACACTTTCAGGATATGACAGAAATATCTAAAATGCTGGAGGCGTTTCACGTGAAATCCACGAATACTAAGTGTCAAACTAAGGTGTATCAACCGATTAGGTCTGAATTTTCCATAGATAATAGAAGCGAACGTGCAATCTATACCTGTACCTAAACGTCGTTGACGGAACGTGTTCGTTCGGACTCCTGCATCATTAACGAAGCGCCGGACTCAGCGGCTCCGGCGAGGTTGCAAATTCAACCTGCTCTTGCTAAAGTAGTAGCTTCAAATCGATCCATCATCGCGGACTGCCTACTAGTGCTGTGTCAAACCATATGGATTAAGGAGACTGGTTGTATAACTTTACAATGAAAACATACAATTATAAATATCGTGTTAATAGAAGACAAGTCATCGATTATATAAATTAAAATGAACAACAAAGTATTCGTAGATATTTTAGACACTACATACTAGAAGAGCAATTTCTGCTAAATACAATAAATAACAAGTTCGTGTTTATTACTGGATTATTCACTGTCACTTGAGTCATAAACTTTAATTTGAATATAATTAACTTCGACCATTGCTTGCAAAATGGAACAAGTAGTTAATACCATAAATGTTGGCTTCTGGTTAAATAAGTTTATATAAACTGGGATTAGCTGGCTATGTTTGTTGCCGCTAATCACAAATTATGCTGTCCAGTCCTGACCCGCGTGTGATTAATACTTGATATCTCTTTTATGGCTCAATTAACAGCTGAAACTATACAAAATATTAATCAACATTATAAAAAAGATACCAAAATTTACCTATCCCTATATTAATATTATTGATGTGGAAGTAACTGTTACTATACTATTGTTAAAACGAATAATGAAGTAGCGGAATTTGTTGATTTCACTAAATTCTTGGTTATTACGAGTACTTTAGATCCGACCTTGCATAGGGATCCACATATTGAGCCACCTAACCTATCAAACAGACAAAGTTCTGCAGCATATGCTTTAAAAAAAAATGAGACAACTTAGTTATTTTCACAGTGTTATGTCATATGGTTTACTACTATGGGAATCGGCTGCTAGCATAGAAAGTATTTTTGTTCTTCAAAAAAGAACAGCTATTTATAATTTACAAGCAAGGAATTCAGAGATTTATTTAAAGAGATTAATATAATGACTTTAGCGGGTCAGTATATTTACGAAAATTTGATTTATGTGTATAAAAATTTTTACACATTTCATACTAATTTTTGACGAAAAATTTGAGAAAAAATTTGGGCGATTCCAAAGATCTTTCTATTATAATTCATATTTGAATAAAGTTAATTTTGATTTTGACTGTCTGGATGAATGCTGCACCGGTTTAGGTGAAAGAACAATGGCCAGTCTCTATACTTAGATTGACTTGTTAGTTTTTTTTTTGGTCAGTGTTAAGAACACAATACCACTGACGCTCTTTTACGTTATTATATATACCTATAAATTATCGTTCGTTACTTGGCTGGAACGTTGAATATATATTTGTAAATATTAGTATATTAGTGTGGTACTTGATATAAATACTTCAGTTATACGAATATATTTCCTCGTTGTTTAATTAACCTGAAAAGTATTTCACTACACCAATATTGCCTGAGTCTGGAAACATTAAGGAAATGAGTCAGTAAATCAAACGAAGGTTAGAATAGCTACCTATCTGAGGTCTATTAATTCCAATTTGTAAGACACGGGTGTGTATACACACGTAAAATAACTATCAGCTTTACGTGAAATGGTTTAGTCAACTTCGTCTATTGTACTTATTGAAACTATGAGATTGTATAATTTGTATTCTTCAATACCCTAGTTCTGTACATGACCTATATAATACACTCGTACAAGAAGTTTGATCAAATTAAGGTCAATATTGATAGAATTTTGTGTTTTGATGTAAGAGACAAGGCTTTTGGAAACTAAAAGAATCTGAAATTAGGATCCATAGACAATTAATCGAAAAATTTGATGGCTATTAGATTTGAATTTAATAATCTCTTAATTTTTTTTTATTAAGTCAAACTGCAACCTGGCAAGTTTTATCATTCGTAATAGCACTTTTCGTATGGCTCATTTGCATTTTGTTGCTACAACAATGACCTACAAGTAACCAAATAACCATGCTTTTGGCGTACATTAATGTTAGAAAACAATTGCACGCATGCCAAATTATCAATTCAAATATTATTTCAAAAACTGCCAAATATTTCATGAATAATTCACGATGTAAACTGTTTATACTACTAAATAGTTTGTTTTGAGATTTTGAGTAAAACCTCAAGCCATGTTAATATGAATTTCAGTAGACAACTAAAATAATGTTTTGTTATAACGATTGTAACTACAAAAACAATATTGGTATAGTCAGTTGGCTAGGCGTGTGTGGAGTAAACTCCCCGTATTCGCCTTGTCTCTGGATGCGACACACATAGACAGGTAACCTATAAAAGTAAATAGAAAAAGTATATACTGATGCTTGTAAAAACACTATTAAATTATTAATATATAAAACTGTATTTAAATTTATATGTGGTCTAGTGTGGTTAAAGCTTTACCATGACCTCTTAGAGTACAGTTAAATCAATATGATATATTATTTAATACGATATAAAAAATATTCCTATTGAAAAAGAGACGCCGCTTTTGCTGTGTATGGCGCCATCTTGCTTGCACTGTGTTGTTATTCCTGTACTGAGAGATCACGGTAGACCTTTTTTTTTTATGTTAGGAATATGTGTTACACATACCCCGCGGCTCAGGAAAACCGCGGGGTTATGTCGGAGACTCTCCGCGCGCTTGGGGGCCGCCGAGTGCCAGCCAAGCGCGCGGCTTACCGACTAAAAACCTAACAATGCCCCTCACTGACGCCTTGCCGCGAGAGCTTCGATCGTTGGCGGGTCCTCCCCCCCAGATGGGGGGGGAGGGGGGACACGCCGAGGAGAGCTGCATCGCGGCGTGACAAAGTCATGGGAACTCGTGAGAATACTTCCACGTCGTTTCGTCGTTTGTCGACTAACTGCGACTCTTGTATAGCAGGGACCGGCCTTCCCGGGCCGGGCCCCCGTTGGTCGCCGACAGGAGGAATAAGGCGCGCGAACGCGTCTTCCTTGGCGCGCTCCGCAGCCTCCTTCTGCGTCATGACGTCGACGTAGGAGTTCACAACCGCCCACGTACTCTCTCCCTCCAGCATGGCACTTACCACGTTCTAGAGGAAGAGGTCCTAGCCCATGACGGCGACCAGCTAAGCGCGCCGCGCGGAGAAGGCCGGGCACACCGCGAGTGTATGCCACGGTATATGCTACGGTACGTATGTATCACGGTAGACCTACAGGTCTTAATTCGATGATCATTGCGGAAGACTTTTCTGTTCGTTAGGTGATTAGTGAAATTACTGAGCACGCATTTATAGTTAGTTACCACTGTCTAATTCGATTTTTTCAACATAATATATTTATCGTTTTTATAGTAGACGAGTATGCACTCAAGTTGATATATTCATGCATATCTGTAATCTCTTTTAAGCCTCACATAAAATCGGACAGGTCTCAACTGTTATATCATGCAAAGTAAACAATTACCAGCAGGAGATTAAGTAAATTAATTTTATTAGATTTCCGAAACTTCCCTTAAAATCTCAACGAATTAACTTAGTAAACAATACTAACCTTGTAAGCGGCACGGTGACGTAATACGTATAGAAGAATATCGTGAGGACGGATAGCAGCATGACACCAGCAACGCACTTCCTCACATTTACGTGGCCGGCCAGCCAGTAGCAACACCGCGGCGCCGTGGTCTTGTGCGCATGCGCATACTCGCCGCCGCATTCTAGAAGCGGCGCGCGCCCGCCTCGGCTCTCACTGACCATCCTTAACATCTAATCGCCACTATATTTACACACGAATTACACTTAGGCCTCTAAGTTATCACTATAAAATGTCTCTATCTTGGCACTCTAACGGCCGCTAACGTCCTGGGTGGTGACGTTTTTTGTCGCCACTTGCCGTGTTTCCACATTTCATAGTGGTGGGTTGGTAAGCGCCAGGGCGTGAGGCTGGGTGCGCGGGCGCCGCGGGTGACGGCCATCTCGAGCCGACAAGCGCCGATCACGGTTTACTATGGCCGCCGACGCATTATAGCGGGTTGTGCTCATCACGGCGACGTCGCGTGCTCGTTGGGCTAGAGCTCACGACATTCGTCGGTGGAAGGTTCTAGAGTTCGTGGCTATCCAGTACATGAGTGTAATCTGAAACAAACAAAACAACAATCGTCAATACCTATATAATCTATAAAAATGCTATAATATGTAGGTGCTAAATAATATTTACGAACAGCGGCGTGTGCTAATAATTAGGAAAACGAATAATTAGCAAAATAGCACTATAAATTATATTTTCCCCATAATTATGAAAATAACTAACTTCATTAATTATACATTTTATTACTAGTTTCATTAACACTCAATTGTATCAATTTTTTACAAGTTACTCGTAAGAATATTTAACTGTGCCGATCATGCAAATAAATATGAGAATTGGATTTTATACATTTTATTAGACGGTAGTAAGCGGTAGGAGTTAAATAACTTCTTTATAACTAGCAATATTTGACCTAGAATTCGTAAGTTATTTACAAAATAATGAATAATTGAATAGAAACAGATTACTAATTTAAACTATAAAAAATAAAATTCCTTGAACAAAATTATAATGAATTGAAACTACATTATCTTTATTTTATTCTTAAAAGTTTAAGGGATTTTGAACTAAAGTTAATTTCCGCCCATCGCAACCTAATCATATATAAAAATATCAAACTGAACTCTAAATTATATCATATACTCATACCATATTAAAAAAAGAAAAGATTCATAGTATCAAATATTTTGTGTTCATTTTTGTACCATTTTTATGTTTGTACTGTGGCCTCACGGTTTGTGGGGAAAATCGCAATTCTACTCATCATAACAGGTCATATCTATCCCAAACGAGGAGCACTGTCAAGCCTTAGTCAACCATATTGACTCAGTGGGGCTAGAACGACTTCAATTACACATTAAAACGTCTTCGCAGGTGTACGAAGATTATTACCTCACGATAGTTTCAAAATTGTGATTGTGATATATTTTAACGAAAAAACATTAGTACGTGGCAGGGTCGAACCTCTTCTCTCTTATTACAAAAACTTCTAAAACTCGGGTTTAAGCCAGGTCTATGTAGTTCGGGTCTAAACCAAGGTCTCTGGTTTAGACCGGACTTTATTACAAAAACAAATTCAAGTACGATCTTCCAAAACCGGAGTCTAAAGTAAATCATTCATTCATTCGTTTTCAACGGCTTTGGCACCCTAGTTTTAGCCAATTTTATTAGTAAACCAATAATCGTTCCATTTCACGCAGCTTTGTTTGTAACAGACTTCATAACTATAGTGAAAATAAAACTACAAAGTTGATAAAAAACATTTATTTTATAAGATAAATTTAATTTTAAAGTATATATAAGAAGAAATGTAAGTATGAAAGAAAATATTCGCACTTACATTTCTTCTTATATATACTAGAAAATATAATAATACATTTCACGTTCAACATTTGCCGCCCTTTTGACACGAAAGCATTTAACTAAACAAAATTATTTCGTTTTCTTTGAATTTAACAATGATATCTTAAAAAAACTTATATATAAATGGAAAATAATAAGAGATCCTATAATTGGTACCAAGAAGACAAGGTATGTACTTACCTAGTTTATATTTTAATAAAGAATTTTTGAAAATTAAAATGTCAACTGTGCATAATTCTAAGTTCATAAAACGACGTACAGTTGGAAATGTGTCCAAAATATCCAAATCGTCTAAATCCATATCATCGAGTAAATCAATATCCATTATCAGACCGTAAAGTCCGTGAAATATCGAGAAAATAAACTAATATAATAATAAATAAACTAAAACCGAACAACCGCAAACACAAATCACCTACGCAAATCACAGATTATCTAGTTAGAGATACGTATGCACAAAATACAAATTGTCAACTGTCAAAAATCATAATTTCGTTTTGAAACCAGACTTAAACTAAAGGGGTAGCCTAGTTTTCTTTAAACCAGAGATAAACCCGGTTCTTTGGGTAAACCGTGTCTTGTAATATCAATTTCATTAAAATCTGAGTTAAACCCGAGTTTTCGTTTAGACCAGGCCTAAACCAGGTCATGGAATAGGACGGCTTATGTCGCCACCGATGATTAATAAATAATGAAAATTGAATAATAAATTGTTTGTATAATAATAATTGACTGATGAATTAATCATCAAGTCAGTAAAACAAAAATTTATTTACTAACATAAAAAATACATGTTTAATAAACGTTACTTTAATACTAATTATAAAGATAATATGAAAAAGAAAGTAATTCGGCCAGATCGCACTTTCAAAAGATCGTTTCGGGGCAGGGACAAAGTAGGAACGCTCACGGAATCTGTGATCGTGGGACCCTTTGAATATTAACTAGGAGATGACCCCTCGTACCCTAAGCCACGGATCTACCAACTACTCCAAAGGTTAATTCAAACTGCCCACTGACAAGACTTGGTTTATCCCTAAATATGGCCGACAATTGTTCAATTAGGTCATATAACAAAAAATAATTATTCTAGAAAAGAAATAAAATTTAAATACTTTGGTGAGCTAGAGCTGAAATGTTCTTAGGTATTTAGAGAAAAAACTGATTAATCCAATATTCCGAGAGCGGGAAAAATGAGGTAGTTAATTAAAAGTACAAAAAGTCTAAAGGATGTTCATTTGAAGTCGTTGCGGATAGATAAGATCCTCAGACTCGGAAAGAAACTTAGAAAAGCTTTAGAAGTCCCCGTTGACCTCGGCGAACAATATCTGTGTTAATTTAATTGCCGATGCTATTATTATAGCGTTGATAGCTCACTCTGGATAGAACTATCTTTCAACGTACCTGTGATTATTATTTGGTTATGGCTATTATGCTAATATGCGTTGTTAAAGTAAGAATAATAAAAAAAAACTTATTCCTGATCCCAAATTTTTCCGATACTGAACAATTCATGAATTACGAAAAGATAGGGAAACTCTAATACAAAAACAACTTGCAAAATACCAAATTTAATTTGTTTTTTTACATAGTATTGAGATTTACTTACTTGCCTATCTCGACTATAAATCATGTTACAATAAAAAACAGCAATTATCGTAAATAAAATATTTAATAATAATACGTAAATATTTATTTCAATTTCAATAAAAATACACAACATATTTTTCCTTGAAATGCCCATCTTTTGCTGTGATACGTGTGATTTCTTAATGTCAAAGTGCCATTTAGACCAAGCCATGTCTCCATAATCCGACCATAAATTGTAAACATTCGTTCGTGCCTTGTAAAGTTGTAACTAGGTACAGTCCTGTCGGAATGTCTACTGTATATTTTATGTGATATAAAGTGTATAACTAAGTTTAAATTGAAAAGTGTGTGAAATTTATCCTTCCTGACTCCTTGGTAAGACCTATATCATGGAATGGAAACAATTTTCTACCTGTTTAGACACATATTTTTTTAGATATATCTGTGTACTTTGCATTTTCCTTGTTGTAGTGTTTCCTTTTTAGGGAAATTGTTTTCATTACTAAAGAGAATATTTCTATACCCTTTATTCATGTATGGAGACAAGTGTTTTTATTGATCCACTCTCTTTAAGTGTAGTGATTGGTTTAGGACATGTCCACTATACTATCGACGATGAGCATAGAATTTTAGATTTTCATCCGTTAATTGATTTATGTTACAAAAGTCATCTGGTCGTGCCAAGTACTAGGTCTATGTCAACCTGCCTACATTACGTATTTTTTAATTTTTTTGCTCATAATAGTTCATGGATTAACGATTAACGGATTTGAGAAAGTTCATTAGTAGGTTTTCTTAAGTTAACCAAAAAGATTAATCCGTTACTGCAAACGTTAAATTCTGTAATTATAGTAGATTAACGACCAGCTATGGGAAATAACATCACAAACTGATGAGTTCAATCTGAAAATATTGATCATGGCTGATATTCCATACGATAAATGTCAAATTCCATCTTAAAATCAATATAATTATTCCGAGCCTCGGACTATACATTTGTGGATTAGTATAATATACGTACTTAGTTTGTACTGTACAATGGGACTAACATAGACATATGGACAAATTTATTTATATGTCGTTATTCCGTTTCACTAATAAGACTAGGCTCTACATTTTTACTTCATAACATTGTTTATATATACAGATTTTATTGTTGGGATATATATATATATATATATATATATATATATATATATATATATATATATATATATATATATATATATTATATATATATATATATATATATATATATATATACACATATATACAGGGTTACAGGAAAAGTCGTGCTATATCCATTAAGGGTGTGGAGTACTCATCATTTCTGACTTATTTTACTATGAAACACCCTACCCTAAACTTAACCCTTTTCGATTTAATATTTATTTAATAAATGACATTTTATGATATGTATACAGGAGATATATTTCAAAATTTACAAAAAAGTTGGGGGCAAGAGTGTCTTACTCGTGCCCTCAACTTTCCTCATATTTGCTTAAAGCTCATAACGCTTTTACAGTTTAACAGCAATATCCCGATATGGTTACATCCAACATTGGTCCCTTACCAAGGTGACAAAGATAAAGGAAAGACAAACTTATTATAAGTTCGCTCGTTGACTACACCTCATCGTCATGGCCCCATTCCTATACCCGCATTATAATACGAGCTCAAACTTCCACGGCTCGGATAGCTATACTTGAAATATTTGACCGCTCGAATCAGACGCCACCGTCGATGACAAGGGTCTATCGAATGTCATTAAACGATCCGGGTGAGGCATAGCTTTTTATTTTCGCTTCACAACATTGCGTTGTAGTGACAATAAAGAGAACGTTTATTTTATTTTTAGCACCTCATCAATTTGAATATGCATGTAAGCAGCACAATTTCAAGCGCAATTGTAATTATAGGTTTTCTAAAACTAAAAAACCACACAAACTGTGTGTATTTATATTACGTTCTGAAATTTATTATTCTTTATTTTATTTATTTTTTACACTTTCGTTGATTCAACAACGGTAGGTTTAAAAATATTCCTTCTCGTCGCTTAAATGGAGACTTGGAAGTACGCAGTATTTTTATACTGGGGCAGGTGGTGTTTCCGTGGCAAGAGGTGTACGCTGAGCAAAAAACCCTTTTCAATAACAGAAGAGCTTGAAAGCAGAAAGTGAGGCCGGATGTTAACACCGCGGCGATGATCAACTAACGGGTTCCCGAGCCACAAACCTCGAATATACAAAGTGCGCGAGCTATTCGGTCGCGTTATACCTACAGATATAACGTGACCGAAAACAATATAGTGAATAGCAAAGTGTTTTCTTTAAAAAAAATCTAGCTCAACTATTCATAATAATCAGCTTCGACAGGGGACAATGTCATAAAAAGAGAAAATACAAATTTTTACCCATCACTTAATAAATTCCACTTTCTATGAGAGCGAGAAGCAAGTGGGAGGGATTAAATATAATAAAAGATTAAAATAAAAAGAAAAGAAAAAATAGACTTTGACATGGTAAACGGTACAATAATGGTCTGTCATGTCCTGTCAATGGGCCATTTTATCTATTAATGTCGTAAGAGCCGGTTAAGGATTTTTTTATATCCTTATTTTAGCAATAATCTTATTACAGCAAAAATTCAAAACTCGACGGGGCTTGCCCACTCAGGAGAATATACTCGCCCTCTATTACACTGTGAATTATCAAAACTAACAATAGTATTGACATTTATTACACCTCTATGAATTTTATAGGAGATTATGTAGATTTGAATACTACCCCTAAAACCTACAGTTTAGTACTACGCAGTTCTCAAACTATATCGAATGCAGAAATAGTTATATGTTTCTTTTTAAACATATACTCGAATTTATTACAGTTTATTATAGCGTCAAACACAAGGCAACTTCATCAATCAGCATAGAGCATTTACTTCTACAAACAACACAAGAAAATGCAAACCGACGCTAAAACAAAATGTCAGAATCAAACCACATCGCGCAGAAGAGACTGTTGACGCTCTATCATAGGGCCATTAGTAAATGTATCTGTGTATAGAAGCATATTTCGCGAGAGGCCGAGATAAGAGGCATGGTGAAGTGAACCGCAAGGAAACTGAGCACGGCGGAACGTCATTAGGAGGGAAGGCCGCTCGCCCGCATATTTGGTCAAGATTAATTGCTCCGACATCATCTGTCAACCGGGAGGGCATTTCGTGGACATTTTGTTTGCGGTACAAATGGCGACACATATCCGTCTTGTATACATTATTAATTACACACGCTGGGCGGCAGCATGGCAGCGTACCTTGTATGTCACGATATGTGCTGAATGTGTTATTAGGAAAGGATATGGGACGTGATGTTTAAATGTCATCATCATATACAAATTGATCTCTCTTAAAAGCTAATAAGCATTGTAAAAGTTATTATCTATTTATCTGTTACGTTTTCACGTAAACTAGTTTAACCTATTCTGATGGGTGTATTCAGTATGAGGACAGTTAAAGGTCCGGACAAGTATATACGATAATTTTTACCGCCAGAAAATATTACTTTCCTCTTATCATATTTATATTACTTCCGACTCAGCGCCATTGCGGTGCGAGATGAAACCCATCCATTTATTATGTATATCCTCGAGGAGAAGTATTGAAGTAAATTTTTAAATGTATCGCAAATATGTCTTTAGACTAGGTTTCGGTAAGATAAGTGAAATATCCACCAGAGAAGTACTGAGTAATGTGATTGTACACCTTGTGTCACCAGTTGGCAACATATCCTGTGGTTTTGGGGGGTTGCAGAGGTGATATGAATCTCACAGAAACAGGAAGGATATGTGACAATTAAAAATTCGTTGGTATTGACGGAAAGAAAACTATGAAAATTAATAATGTAAGTATGTAAGTTTTAATCATATCAAAACTAGCCGGTTACAAATAGTACAGCCAAAGTTATGTTATAACAAATTTATATATGTGTAAAAACTTTCCCCGACCTACTAATATCACACCTTCACTTGTATTTATAGTACTACTAAACCCACATCGTATGCACGTATATATTATTAAAGATGATATGAAATAGATAGTCTGTAGCGAGATTAAACGCCGGCAACGCTCAGCGTAAGGGTGTACCTCTCGCGCCAATGCAAATTAGAGGAATCACAATTAGTACTCAATTGTTGTGCTCCGTGCAGCTTGCAATCAACAAATGAAACAACCAGGTGAGAAACGCGGCAAATCAATTATGAAGCGGCATACTCTGGTTCCATTCCGAGACGCGTCTTTTATTGCGCCGAGCGCGCGAGTTGGTCCTTCCTTCTCAATACTATTTGCACTTTTCTTTTGTTTTATTGTCGACAGTTCTAAGAGCTTCTTCAATTAGTTAGGATTTTTCAATTCGAAGGCATGATATTGTATACGTATTTCTGTTAGCGCTCCAATCGGAGAATTTTCTTTACAATTCTTCAATAGTGTCTTCTTTCAACCAGCGATACTTCAATTATTGTATTGGAAATTGAATTTTCACCTCCTCTCGATTTTATTGTTGTGTTGTGTAATAGCTCAGATTATTTGTGAAATACCTTTAATGTGGTTATAATTTATTTTTATATTTATATTCAGCCAAAATACGCCCACTACTGAACTAACTCATGAATCATAAAACTATTTAGCAGTCTTCCACCAGGCTGGTACTTAACCAGCGTATTTGTGGGAGATGCCAGAGCCGACTGTAAGTATGTTGGCAGCATGCACATGAGCAGGGGAGGTTAGCTTGGATGTCGTCAAGTGTGGTTCGAAATCCTTTACACCGACCTCTTGCCTCCCATGAATGTTGTAAAGTCGACTAAGTGTCATCAATAATTTTGTCTTTTTAGTTTTGTCGATTATGTCTAAGAGCGCAGAATTTATTTTCACTGTAATACCTATATCAAACAAAAAAAAAACAATCAACAATATTAATTTATAATTAATGAAATAATCGCGTAACAAACATACAAAAAAAAACAAAGTCGAATGAAGAAACTACAGAAAAAAAGATGATTCTAACATTAAGCATGGTAGAGTTATAACGATCACTTACTCGTACAAGTGCAATAAGAATGAGCATGTTTCCCTCCATCGATTACAGTTTTTATAGACAATGATGCAAAATATATAATATTTTTATTACTGTATATGTTAAATATACAAATGTTTGATTCAATTTAAGGCTTTACTGAATACAGGCAATAACAATTTGATGTCAAACAGATTATAGGCCATCAAAGGCTCAGTTTCAATTAGACCTGAACATAGACGCGGCTATAATAACCCGTTTTCGAGCGATCGAAGTGTAACATACAGGTATCTCAACAGAACATAATGCGGATCAAAATCTGTTGGTCGGTTTATTCGTCTGCAGGTATTATATATATACCTACAGACATTTTAAGACAGACATCTTAAGTTTCTGATTGAGTTCACTTAAGAAGCAAAATATTGCCTGTACCATTTAAAGTATACGCTGCATTTCTTGTTTGCATAAAATTATGCATGTGACACTGGCTTACCACGATTACGGTAAATTTATGCAAGACATTATCCTAGGACGGGGCGGCGTCGCATAACAACGCCTTCGGTGTCCGAACGGCGAGGCCTCATCGCCTCCTTTATGGAACCCTCGATGTGATATATGGCGGCGTGGTGTCGCGTTATTGCTTCCCCGAACACGTATGCAAAGTTTGCTTTAATATCGCGGTCAATATATTGTTTTATTAGGTGGCGACGCCGGTTTTTCCGCTAATGACGGCGGGGTGGTAGCGCGGGACGTGGACGCGTGATAATCCTCCCGACCATTAGGCCCGACCACTCGGTCGCAAATCGTCCGCATATTTTGCCCAAGATTAATTGTTCTCGAATATCATCTATCACGGTGAGCTCTCTCGTGACCGTCGTCGGCAGTGTGTACGACGTTTTATTTGAAGCACAATGGCTCTTCAGGACGGCAGTTTAAGGTAATTAAATTTTTGTTGGAAATAATGACGCCGTCTGAGAAAACTTTTGTTGCGGTTAAAGAGAAGTTAGCTTTCAGCTCCTTATTTATTTCTTTCTCTGCATTATACATTTTAATAAGCACATCTAAATTATAAATGAAAATTATAGATAAGACAGCAATAACTTTTGCAGAAGTTTAGAATACGTGACGAATGATTATTTTTTAGTGTAATGGGTTCACTCCGATACCCGGGCACAATAGATCGCAAACTGCTTAGCTTATACTCGCTAATCTAGACCTATTCGCCAGCTGTTCTTCACCAGGGCAGTTTTACATCCAATCACAGAGTGAAAGTATAGTATTAAATGGGTGCTGAATTGTCCAACAAGATCGCGAAGAAATTCTCAAAGCACGCATTATCATGAAGACGAGGTCACCCTGGATCCCGTTTTACGCACATCTTGTTATATTTACAAAGTTAAGTGGTTTATAGAGTTTAGATTCAAAGTATAAACTGTAACTATACCTACTAGATAAGTATGAATGGTACCTTTATAACATTTCGTATAAAAAAAATCACCCATAACATTATCAATCAACAGTTTATATTCCTCATTAATTACCATTTAAACACCCCAAAATCCTAATTTAGCGAACGAAATTAGGGCGATTACAGACTCCCAAAAGATAAATCCGTAGTTAAAATACCCCTCGGTGAGTTTATTGCGCAACGGACAAGAACAAATTGAGTCAATCTTTTTTTTAGCAGTGACGAAAAACGGAAACGCTCTGCATTTTCAGCGTTTTTAGCGTGTAAAGTTCGAATATCAATCAAGTCGACCTTTTTTCAATAACGCTACCACAGGGATCCGTTTCCAAAGTAATTTTTCGAGTAATTTCGCCCTTGGATCCCGAGTGTCCATTGGCTTTCACTGACATTGAGTTTGTTTTCGTCCATCGAAACAATTTATCACTGAAGGCCGCTACAGAAGTTTCTAACAGTGAATGGCAACAGCACAGAATAAGCGATGAAAATATAAAACAGTAATATTGAAGAAAAAAATTATAATAAGATTTATAAGGATATTTTTTTAAACTGTAGAATATTATCATGATTTATTACCAATAATTATCACATACCCAAACAAGTCATATCATATACCGTAAGTAGGTAAAATACATTATATTTAAAAAAACTTAGAGAAAGATAGAAGCAATACACAAACATTAAACAATAATTGGATATTTAAAATATACATATCATCAAAATTTTTAAATTATTATAAGAAAACTATATTTATATTTCAACATGTTTTTTGTGTAGTTTATCCTTTATAGTAAATAAGTTACCTACTAATCCAGTTAATTTTTGTACAAAGAAGTTCTGCGGTGAAAACTAATTTGACTTCAACATTCTATTTATATTTTGATAAAATATATCGTTTTGAGGAGCTCATACCTCAAATACATTATATATACAATAATAATATAAATTATATCTTACTACGACTATAATGATTACGACTAGTATCTCAAAATCAAGTAAACGACCTCCATAGTCGAGTGGATAGTACACCGGTTTCAAGGTGTCGCCATCTCTGAGGTCCCGGGTTCGAGTCCCGGTGGGGGCAGATGTTTGTGTGATGAATGCGAGCATTTGTACCTTAGTCATGGTTGTTGATATATATTTCAATAAAAATTATTAATATATGTATGTCCGTTACCCTAGATCCCATAGCACAAGCCTTACAGAGCTTAGTTTGGGCTAGGGTTTTTGGTGTAAGTGTAACAAATATTTATTATTTATTATTATTTATTAAGTAACCGTAGTCTAGTCGTGGAGACAACCGATGTTGATTGGGAGTTTGATTCTCCATTAGAGCAGATATTATTTTGCTCGGTTTTGTTGGTGGTAGTTAATGCTTCTGAAACCTTTCTACTACTTACTGCTTTACTTAAGATTGAGACAACCAGGTGGACAATTAGACGTGAAACAACCAGGTCCTCAGCTGTCAAGGTGAAGCTAGCTTTACTCACACTTCGGATAAGGTAAATGCCAAGAGCGTTCTTCCTATATGTACACAAATATTATTATTTCATTTAGGAATTAACAACAAAAAAGTGATGAACAGAAATCTTATATTGAGGATTCACAGATAACTGTTGAGATGATTTAAACAGTTACCAGAGTTCATCTCAAGACGTTCAATGCAAGCATTATGCGACCGCAATCTGAGCGCAGTCAACGCTGTCGCCAAGGCACCGCTGCCCATTTCTCATCTTAAATGGCAAGCAAGAACTCCCCCGGCCGAACACTCTTTATTTTTACTCTTTTGCTTCTACAGAACAGTCACGCTGATTTCTATAGGGTCTAGACGTAAAGGAAATAGCGTACTTTGTGGCACGCGTTTATGGCCCCAATATTTCTCGGAAAATAAACCATCTTAAACAAATAATAACTGTATCATCAAACTAGATGAAAGACAATAAAGTATCACTATCAACAATATATTTTTTTGTGGAATCGTGTGTTTTTTATGGAATATTTGGAAAACACGTGATATTGAAATATAGGGAAAATCATTAATTCGGCATGTGGTAGTTATTTAGTCACCCAAAACAGTTAAATTCTATTACACCTAAACACTAACAAAAATAATTTTTAAAATATCAAAGTTTTTTCAAAAAACAAGATATAGTTGATTTATAAAAATTTTAAATTCCATTTCATTGAAATACAATGTTGAAAATAATTGAAGAATTGGTTCTACAAATATTTCTTACCCTTTCCTATTGTTGATAACAGCTTTGGCTAAATCGCAAACAAATATGAAGCAAGCAGATATCTTAGAACCGTTATTTTTCATAAAAACACATAAGATAAAAGTCTTAACAAACAGCTACAGTTTATAAATACGTCAAAATCTTAGATAACAAAAAGGAAGCAACATTTATTGTCACACATTTCATACGCGAGACCAGCGCGAGTTCGCGGCGGGACACAACCGTACTCACGTGTGTCTGCGGGCATACTGGCTTGAATTGAATGACTGAATCACTGATACCGAAGTCGCGCGAGGCTATTACGGCGTAGCGTTCGCTAAGCGAGCGCTACGAAAACGTTACGCGCTACGAAGGAAAAATTATACGTAGGGGAA
The DNA here is from genome assembly GCA_036419045.1 of Scirpophaga incertulas. Classification (NCBI taxonomy): domain Eukaryota; kingdom Metazoa; phylum Arthropoda; class Insecta; order Lepidoptera; family Crambidae; genus Scirpophaga; species Scirpophaga incertulas. The sequence goes on along the minus strand of CM071639.1, from coordinate 18,485,020 downwards.
AAATTAGGCACGCTCCGACCACGACAGTCCATCCATTCAACGCCATCGCGCACCCGCTCAATCGCGATACAGCGCGCTATCCGGCTCGATTAATACTAAGCGCGCCAATAAATATTGATACTGGCTTCTTTGTCTTGCACGGAAGATTCGTTCCATTGTGTTAATGGTACACACTTACGTTTGTTTGACAAATTGCGTAGGCAGGAAGTGTTACGGCGAATTTGCTATACGTGTATACGTGCAGCAAATGCAATACGTGCTATACGTGTAATACGCCATCTGATAGTAGACATTAATTAGCTAGTGTATATTCTCTTTAGTCAATGAACGAAGTAAGACTTGCTTTAAAATACTATGTTATAATATATACCTTATAACGCTATTTGAATTTGCATATTTTCTAAATTAGAATTTTCTAAATAGTACTGAGTCTAAGTATATCTGAATATTATCGTTAAATCAATGTGTTTTGAAGTTGCTAAAATCTAAGGACCATTTTACATATGAGATGGAACTTCAAACGCAAATAATACTTGGGCAATTTAACGAGTGAAACAACTACTTTGCTAATAGTGCGGCGTCGAAATTATGAAAATTGAAACGATGATCTTACGACTCACAGCAGAGCTGTGACGGACGTTAATCCGTAACTAATTAATGTATGGGGTCGGCGAAAGGTTGTGCCTACCAGATATTATTACAGGAGCAAGATCGATCACCGAGTGCTCGATGTCATTCGTCCCTGTCCGCTCGGGTTCCACACCTTTTTCTTCAATCAATTTAGAGCTGGGTGTAATCAGTTCCAAATGCTCGCTTGCTTTTATCGCTTTCACCTTTTACTTCTTCGAATTCATCAATAAATTTAGATTCGTTTGTGCTTAATTTAAGAAGTTAGTTTACTTTATCGTCGATGTAACTATATTGTACGGTTGCTTGGTTTAGCAGATATTGGGTAAAGACAATAAGACATTGCACTGTAATGAAATAATAACTTTATCTGGATAGATTAAGAACATATATACCATTGCATACATTTCTCTGTGTATATCATAAGGATGCGGTGCATTTGCTGCAATTATATATCAACAAATTTTCCAACTGTTTTCAGACAGGAGGTCGCATATAAATAATACTGCTAACCAGTATTAAAATAAGACTTAAAAATGATTGTGGAAATATTGATGTTTAAATGTGGGAATGCTGAGAAAATGGGTTTTTGATAGATGCTGTCAGTTCTTTACGTAGGTACATTAAGAATGCGATTCATTTTTTAATAATCTCAAATATGAACTTATTATTTTAGACATAAAAAACTGACACGTCTATTTATATGTACTTTTATCAACTTACAGGGAAAGCAAATGTGATTATGTGAAAATATGTAAGTTAATAAAAACGTATAAGTATTCAAACATAAACATACTACTAAGAAGCAACATAAAAACAAATAACGTGCATTAATAAAGAGAGCTTAGTTGCTTTATCCAGATAGTCTCTAGTGTACATTTGGTAGTTGGCACAGGTACACAGAGAAACGTGAGCCGTAAAATTTTGTGAGTTGCCCGTGAAGCCAGTCGGTTGACATTTGGGCTGCTCAGAGGTATACCCGTAACGGCCAGTTGTTTGATTACACCGGCTTCTTTTATAAAGGCTAGTGCGGAAAATGACGGGTCCGCACGAATTTGTTTTTTATAGCCAAGCTACCAACACAAAATAAAATCATGACACTAAAAAAAGAGTACGGTGTTTGAATTAAAAATATTCGCAAATCGTACGTACATTTTAAGCGTAAGTATTTTTAACGCTGTCCTAACTAGTACTTTATGATTAATCTTGATAGTGATTATTATTTTTGTGCAGTAAGTAATTAATATGAAAAGAAGAGGAATAAAACCGTATAGGACTAAAGTACACTATATAATATTAAGATAAGCTTATCCTGAAATTCATTGAATATTTATCTTCAAAACATTTGCCAATTTTATATAAAGACACCCGGTATTTTCTCTCATATTATTTGGCTTTGGTCTTGTTCGACAGCTATTCTACATAAGTTGTTGTATATTACTAACTATATAAGACAAAATGCTTGCTAGACTGAAAAATATTAGATGGTAAATAATGTAAATGATATGGCCAAGAGATTTATTTATTTGTTCATATAATGTAATGCAATGATATTAAGTGAATAATAAAGTAAAAATATAATTTCTCTATTTGCAGGTAAGGATGGTATAATTATCTGTTATTTACTAATCTCATATATGAAGTCTTATCCATATCGGCGTCTAACAAAATAAATTGTCTTTGTACAGAGCAACAGAACATTGTTTATTTTATTTGGCGATAGTTGTTTAATATATTACTTATATACGATATGCTTTCGAGACGTAGTCTAGATAAAAAAAATAAAAAATCATATAATCAATAAAACAGCAATAATAGGCAATAAGTGATAGAAGAATAAAAAAAAACTTTTAAATATTGAGAAATTTACCAGGCGGTGACGAATTTGTAGGAGGTCAAACGTACCAAAATATAATGTAGCTTATGACAGCCTAAAGCTACAATGATGACGCTTTACCGGTGCTGACCCATTTATCGTGATCTCTTCAGGGAGCCCACACTACTTGAATTCCTCTGGGAAAAGCTCAGCAAAGATTTCGTTCCACAATCTGAGCGTTGGCTGGAGATAACCCAGAATTTTTGCCAACAATCAGGTCAATATGAATTCGGAATGTTAATATAATTTATTTATATTAGGTTGCCTACAATAAAACTAGTATGCTATTGCGTAGTACTAGTGATATACAATTATATTTCACATTTCTTAGCTATATTAAAAAATATAAAGTCCATTAAAGTTTTCAAGTCTACGGCGGGAGAATGGGGGAATGGCAGAAGATTGCATTTATAACCTAATTTGTTTTTGAGTTATCAAGATTTTGAGATTTTAGAGCCTAATATTCAATTATAGTAAATATGCTATGAAGATAATAAGAATCAATAATATATTCGATTTGTATAAATAAATAATAAGTAAAAGGAGAGATTCAATGAAAACGAAATAAGTTTCTCACAAGACAAAGTCGGTAGTAATATCGGTAACTTATCGCACAGGCACGCTATCGCTACAATCGAAGGAGCGTGGCACACGCAAACGTAGCAGCGTAAGCAAGAGTAGCTAATTACAATCACTCTCTATTAAATGATTCAAAGACTTACGGAATGAAGTCGATGAATGAAACTGTTACAAACAATAAAATCGACATTGTGTCGATAATACTTATCAAGCAGGTAATTCCTCGAAGTATCATTTTAGGTTGTAACGTTGATTTTCTACAAATGTATTGGTAATACAAATCACTCATTACTTTCAATTTTATAAACAAGTCAATATTACGTTCTATTCTTCAATCAAAGAGAAAGGCCATGTGTCACTAAATAATAACTTATTTACGTGTTAATGTATCATTATGTACCAATTTGATATCAATCATCTTTTCTTATTAAAATTTCGTAAATGAACAAAGGGATCATTCCATACAGTCATGTTATTATTTTGAGTACTCTCGCATGTTGATAAAACTTAATATGTAATAATAAATTTTAGGGTTATTAGGTCTTTTATAGTCCATTATCTATTAAAAATATTTTCAAAAATTTAATATTACACCTTCGCCCTGGATGCCGCACTTACACATAATTTTACAATCGATTAAATATGGCTTAATCTGAGTTTCGTTGATAGATTACATTGGTCGAACCTCCTCGATCGGTCTGAAGACTGACCGGGAACATTGTGGCTCTTGGTCGCGTTGGTAGCCACGAGTGTCTGCCTATAATAAGACATAATTTTATCTATAATTATTATTAACTGCCTCTTGTTATTATTCTTTTTATGCATACAGGCAATTGAAATGTATTATTAGGTCAGAAGCAACTGAATGTTGTAGCAAAATTTGAAGTGTAGAATGATGTGAACGCAAGTATTTTGTGAAATGAATCAAAATTGGATTGAAAGCCAACTATAAAATAGATGCTAGGAACACAGAGACGCAACATTCAACAATATATTGAGTCAGATCAGTATTTAACGTTACTTGTTTACTCTTACTTTACAAAATTGCAAATAAGTTATTTATTTGTGACGGCCATGATATTGTAATAATCAAGGATATTTAACTAAACATATAATCTCCCAATATACTAATATTGGGAAATTCACTCTACGGATCACACTACGTATCTCTTATTACTCGTATTAATAATTATTATTATTGTTTTTTTCTTTTAAGTGGCGAACAAAATTAACTAACTCCAGGTCTTTGAAAGGTGGAGTGTCAATAGATCTTGCTCCGGCAGTGCCAATTATTATTTGTGTGTGCGAAGTAATAGAAGTGCAAAAGTGAGAATGTTGTTTTATGTTGTACATTCAAATATCTCCAACGCATAAACAAATTATTAGATGACATTAGTAGTTAGGGTACAAAGTAGGGTATGTACGAGTTCTATCACAAGACAAATTTTGGAGAATAAAGCAATGGACGATATTAAATATGAAATTTGCCTAGATGAATGATGTCAAAAATGTGATATCATTGCGGGAATCTTTTTAAACGCGCTTTCATCATAACTCAAGCGTAAAACCTCATGTCGTCACGCGTCGCTAAACGCACGATAAGCCGTCAAAGCGTTAATAATTCCTTCACGAAATAGTCGAAATCATTACACATTGGATGAAGTGAAACATTTAGAATGAAAACTAAAAGTTATTTTCAAATTTTATTGAGTAAATGTGAAATTGATGAATGCCTCAATATTAAATGAGTCAAACGAAAAATAATTTTGTCATATTGTGAAGGCCGAAAATTCATGTTTTAATAACTATATCCATGATGTAACTAATACTCATAATTACAGTTCATGTCTGTCCCAACTGATACGCAAGAGCCTACCCTAACTATGTTAGGCCGATTAAACCTTAGTCAACCACGCTGGCCCAGTGCAGATTGGTCCACTTAACATATACCTACCATAACCATGATGAATTCCTACCGGAGACTGTTCAATAATATCAATATTTTCTAAATTTTATGTACACTGGCAGAAAATCGTAGTCATCGCAATGTTTGAAGTTTGGCACATTAACGCATGTCGCGCGCTTGCAGACAAAATATTTCATCTCTTGTCTGTAAGTAGTGGCAAGACGCTGTCAGTACATCACTGTCAAGATGAACGTCACAAAGTTTCTTGGACGTATCTGCGAAGTGCATTTCATATTTCAGGTTTGAAAGAAACAAGTGTATAATTTAAAACCTACGCGAGTGTTATAGGAACAGTGATAAATTCAATGTTATAATCATACATTATAAAATTTAATTCCAGTTAACTTTCACAAGACTGTCATTTATAATACTCGTATGTGATACTGAACTATCTTATCTATTTTTTTCGCTCGACATTGTCATGTATCATTGCATTATAATAACGAAATATGTGTTTAATTTTAAAAGTAATAATTTATTAATTTGTGACACAGCAAGCAAAGGTATTCAGACACTAAAAACAGTCATCTGTATCCGAGAGCGAAGTTCCCGCTTTTGTATGTATTGCGTGCGCTTTAAACGCATCGCTAATGACCGTGCATTCTACAGCGATGTTCGACCAATAACGTGACTTCGGTAACGGCCTTAAGAGTAGCCCGCTCAGGCTACGGGGTAGGTTCATTTATGAAAAGCTTTCAGCTCCGGCGCGGCTAACAGGAACCTCTATTCAAATCGTCTTGCCGGCGAGCCTTTACATAAATCAAGTATTGAATAAGCTATTTTCCCTTCATGTGAAAAAGATTCGCCTCAACTTGTAGTATGGGTACCGCAAACCAGATAGTATAAATTTAGGGTGGTTGAATTTGGTGGATGTTGTCGAAATAAAACGCTTTGAACAAAAAGAAGGTCGCGCTGAATTTAAAGATTTTCTGATATAAAAAGCAGCTCGCGTTGGGAACTGCAATAGATTAATGTGTACTTAAGTACAGTTGTAGTTTTGTATTTTAAAAACCTGTACGAGAGTACCTTTGCACTTAGACTGTCCGAAGAAATAAGGTTAGTCAGTCCCTGGATGATCCCAATATACGGATAAGGCAGTTAATTAAGCTAAGAAAACAAACAGGCGCTACAGTTTGTACCCCAAAAAAAAAAAATAGGTATTTGCAAAACATCACTAAAGAACACGATAAAAAAGCGGAGGCTTGGCGCAGAAAATTTAAATTTTGAATAGCAATGAAACTTGTACTTGAACTTATGGTCTTCTTTACTTCAGTTGGTAATATTTTAAAGGGATATCAGGTAGTCAGGAGTTTCATAACTTGTGATAATATCTACAGAGTTTGTATGTTTATATCTACTCATGATGTTTTTAAAAATCTTACTTTTTTTCGGCGGCGGAATGTTTTTTGTTAAATACCATTTCCACTAGTTTTATTATTTTCGTGATCAGACTTTGTTTAAATTGTTATAAAATATAATGGTGATAGTAGCAAAAGCATTCACACAATGAAATATAAGGCATTGCTATTTTATAATTAATCAATATCTTTTTCACCAATGTTTCATATATAATATCTTGACAGTGAAGAATAAAACGTGCCAATATATTATTATAATAATCTTATCAGTTAAATAGCAAACTATATAAATTTAATATGTTTACCAATATTATAAATAAAACATTACACGATACTGACTATAAAAATTGGTAAACTATAGAAATACTAAATGTTGAATTTTGAGAATACTAAATCACTAACACAAATAACTAAATATACATTTAGTACTCCTACACAGTTTATTTCTCAAAAATATTTAATCACTGTCTACTCACCATGAAATTGCTGTTTTCGAGCGTTATCTTATATACATACATACGTAGTGTGGTTTACGTCGAACTATAATGCAAAATATTGTTTCTCGACTGCTATTTAATGTATGTACAAAAGCACGGAATTATTTTACGAATTTGCAGAACTTTTGACCACCACTGGCATTACATAACGACCTCCATAGTCGAGTGGATAATACACCGGTTTCAAGGTGTCGCCATCTCTGAGGTCCCGGGTTCGAATCCCGGTGGGGGCAGATGTTTGTATGATGAATGCGAGCATTTGTACCTTAGTCATGGTTGTTAATATATATTTCAATAAAAATTATTTATATATGTATAATATATGTATGTCTATCCGTTACCCTAGATCCCATAGCACAAGCCTTATAGAGCTTAGTTTGGGCTAGGCTAATTGGTGTAAGTGTAACAAATATTTATTATTATTATTTATAAACTAATGTATTGTCGTGTTGACAATTTGTAAATTTTTGTATTTATCGCTTTTTAATTGAACGTCGTAGATGTTGCTTTTTGTTATCAATATGTAAAAGTGTACGCAAGCTGTTCTGAACAATTTACTTTTGTTCCCTTCTATCCATGTTTTTTTTTTACCATCGGTATTCAAATGAAAAAAAAAGCTTACAAAGCATGCATGTACTAAATAGGCTATTCAAACATTGAATCACTAATTAACCTCTCCTTTACAGTGCTAAAGAATAAACCAAGCAAATTAGGTGAAATTGCTCAGGTGTAGTATTGAATAAAAATTCGGTATGCAATAGGTTTCCGGTCGCCGTGCAGAACTTTGTGCTGCGTAAATAGATAGCGCAGTCCGCTGTGGGTGCATAAGTAGCGGGGCTCAATGGAGCTCAATAAGCCGCTCACAGGACGCGCCTGCCCGTAACCCGGAGGATTTTAAAATTCGACTTAGCTATCAACTACAAATGTTTGCTTTACAACTAAGCTTTTAAATTTTTTGAAATGTTTATCGTAATTTTTTACGGTGTTAAATCTGCGTATTATTAGGCGCCCTTGAACCGGTGTTTATTTATTTATTAGTTTATTGTACATGTAAATTACAAATGAGGATAAAACAACTGTAACACGAGCTCTTTGACATCACTAAAATGGGAGTAAAACAATTTTTACTAGATTACAATTTAGTGAAAATATTGTAGCTTAGATTGATATATTTACTATCTGGCGAAATGTTAAGTGTACTTACCAAATTACCCCGAGCTCCACTTATTATAATCAAGAAATTTGAATTTGGCGGGAGCAATCTGTTCAGTGATTCAAAACTTTTCCAATTCGTTGTATCAATATTATTTATATTGGCCGAAGAGTTATACAAGGGAGAAGTTTAATTTGAAATTCAAAAGTGATCGAGAATCGATAGCTGTTAAGATTATTAAGAAAACAGAGAAGAAACACCATATTTTGATAGAATAAGAAATAAATCATGTTCATTTTTTTAAAAAGCAAAAAATTATGGTAGATATTTTGCTATCTAAAAATAATAACTAATAGGTTGCAAGCTTTAAATGATAGTAATATCTTTATAAAATAATATACCTACAAGTGTGATTTTAGATATCGGTTAGATTGTACCCACACTTCATTGAATTTACGAGAAATCGAAAGCACTTCAGTAGTGCAACGTTTTTAATTATGCTTTTAAAAACGACAGCAAAAGAAAAGGAAGTAATACACGCAGTGTCCTGAATATGAAATTATATTGCAAGCAGACTGAACTTTCAAGGCAAATCCGCATTGGAGTGCATCGAGAGAAACTTTTTTCATAACAGTACTGAGACGCAGTCGGTTGTTACAAAGGAGCACGACCAAGTGAACAGTTGTCGAGGTTACTTATTAACTTTTATAACTCCCGTAATAATCTAGTTGAATTTTCACAAGACTATATTTACACAAACAACACAAAAAAACTTGATGGAAATGATTGCAATAAACTTTTTTCAACCCACTTATTTCTTAACGTGAAAGATATGTCGATTTTAACTTAAATTAAAATTTTGTAACATTCTTTAACATTTTGAATCTCCAACTAGGTTTCGATTAATTGTTAATCATTTAAACAGATCTCTAAATCAATGATCTAATAGAAGATCACAAAAAATATTACGGATTGTTTACTACAGAAATAATCACAATTTTATACAAATCGCACATCTCGACAGGTCTTCATTTGGAAAAAAAAAGATATAAACATGATCTCTGTCTCATAATTTGTAATGTGCAATCAGGCAATGATCTGGAATGATTGGACAAGACGCATGTCATCTTTTGACCAAAGCGTTAACACAAATACAAACTTTCAGAAAAATGGTGTATTAAACTAAACCAATAAATTACATTAGATTTTAATGAAAAATTTGGGTTTTATTTGTACTAGTATAAAGTACTGTAGAGCATCGTATAAAACAGGCATAGGTGCTTGGTTTTTCTATAAGGATGTGTTAATGTTATTATTCTAAACTAATATCGCACAAAGTTTAACATGCTCGAGACATTTTACAAAAAGTTAATAATCGGGTAAGTTATTATTCTATTGCTCATTTAAATTATGTATAACTCTGTCTCTTGCTTTGAGGTTCTCACTATTAATATTAGATACACACTTACAGGTTGGCTGGAAGAAATTTCTATTAGAAATAAGTCCACCTTTGTGAACTACATTTTATTATTATGATTCGTACTGTAAATTTATGTGCAATAAAGTGTATTAAGTTTATAAATTCATTTGTAGGATAAAATCGGGCTTTTGAAGTTAACTGTACGTCATCTGTTTCGTACAAATTTTACTGCCGAGCTGAGAAGACAATGCCAAGAATACAGTAGACGAAAGTTTTTTCATAAATGCCGAGCACTCGGGCGCACAGCTGTCGGTCCCCTTGCGCCGGGGGCTACAAGTAAGCAGTACGGACTAAAGGCGTTTTCCGCCAAATGTGTTAAAAGGGGAAAACGCCATGTCAAGCTTTATATCGCCCTGAGCAACGGCTGAGAAACGGACGGCAACAAGCATTTGACAGACATTTGTATTGAAAACCAGACACCCAGTAACAATTTTTTTCTCGTAGGCTATTATTTATTGTGGTCGGGCGTTCCTGAATTCTCAGACAAGCGATAAAGATATTCTTTGTAATGACAATAAGAAGAATTACGAATTGTCAATAGTGCCGACATGAATAACTTAGATTAAAATTAGAACGCTTACTTGTAAGTATGACACCACAAAAATATCATAGCATTAGATAAGGGTATTTCATTGTTAAAACGAATATTTCAAAAATAGAAAACTGACTGGGTATAAAAACAATTGATTATTAAATGTTTATTTTGAAATAAGCTTGAATTATAAATGGTATTATCATGAAACTATTACTTGGAATATATTAGTAAAAATTTCGAATTCTTTATTTTTGAAACGAAACATGTACTACACAGCTGTTTATGTATACCCGTGTTTTTTTTTCTACCGCTTTGAGTGGATTTATTCAGTTGAAGGTTTTTAAAACATTGTTTCAAGGCAGGTTGAGCTCAGGATTAGGAGCGCAAATGCGAGGTTGACAACATGAAACCAATTAATCCGTAATGTCAAAATGGATTCCCGTGTCTGCTCCACTCTCACTAATTGTTCGTGTTTGGTTAGTAATTAGTGCATCTAACTTACTACTTACTTTTACCACCCAGCCTATAATTTTTCTCCTATTCAAATAGCAGAAAACAAATGAAATTTTTATAATTAATAAAACCATATCGCAAAACTATATAGTCAGTTGTTATAGTTATTGTTAAACATAAAACACCAACTATAGTTTATAAAAACCTTTTCATAGAAAAATCATACGATAGGTCAGTTCATTTTATACCAATACAGCAGTTCAACGGAATTTATGCATTTACTGATTTTTATCGATCGAATTTTATTTTCACTTTCTCTAATAATTGATTTTTCGATGAACATTTACTATAACTTTAGTAAGAATTGTATTGATTCAAGATGAGTTAATAATAACATTTGAGTAAAATAAGAGTATATCCGTTCGACAATAATCATCAATTCGTTAAATAGTTCCATGGGTCTAACCACTTTTTCTTTAGACAGTAATTGTTCATATTATTTTCTCAATATCTCATTTATCTAACAAAATATAATATGGCAATATAAATAATACTTTACAATTACCTAACCTGAAGATCGCCTTTAAACAATGTTATCAGCATTTAGTATATAAGATATATACTTTTGTTTAAAAGTAAGCAGCGGTCATAGAGGCGAAATAAATAAAAAAAGTCCGGCAAGTAAGTTACATAAATAGCCCTGGGGACACAGGACGCAGGTAAACACTACCTGTGTAAGTATAATTGGACTCGTTACTACAACAAACAGATTGTCGTGTCTAAACTAAATCAAACTTTATTTCCGGAGGGAGAGTGCGGGCGACCGGCAGCCGTTCGGAGCGAGACTATATAACCCAGTTCTGTTCATTATCATACCTGTCTCGTCGGAAACCACCGAAGTCCATTTCGATAGAATAAGATATTATTCACCGACTTAAGAATATTTCCTTATAATAACCAAAGTAAAACTGTGGAATAAATTCTCAGTGTCTTCAATGATTTAACTATTTAATATAGAGGTAGTTCAACTTTAGAGCTCTGAATCCCAAATTTCAGTACAAACACGATACAATAGTATCAACTTACTAAATATAAACTAAATATAAAACAATGACATAATAGTTACTTCTCTCGGCTATTATCCGGCTCGAAGGACCAAAATGTTTAGTCTTGCGTTTACTAAACGTTAATGTAATAGTGCAGAAGTAACTTCTTTGGTAGAATGCAGAGAGATGAATAAATTGCGCAAGTTTCGTACTTAACAGTGTATTTGCTTCTGTCGTTAAATCGTTAACAGTTAACAGTTACAAGATGTTAGACAAATTTGAAATTTTAAGTGTTACAATATTAAAAAAAATATAAATGTTGCTAGAATAAAAAAATATATAATGTTATTAAACTTAAATTAAAATGAAAGGTCTTCAGCCTGAACACCTAGAGATCGGATAATCGGATGCATATTTACCTAAAGTAAATTTTTGGCTCACAAATTATGGAAGCGGCATTTTAAAATACATTTTGTTAAATAAAAATCCCGGGAAAATACGGGACTGCAAATTTAACGTAGTGATATTGTTTGAAAATTACTAAATTAGCACGTGGTATTTATTTTCAAAAGACCGAGACTCCGGGTTCATTTATACAACTATCCATACGTGCAAAATGTTCTACAGTACCGGAATTCCGGGATTTTTATTTATGGAAATAAAATAAAAAGACAGTTCCATACTTTGTCAAAAACTAAATTAGGTAAATAAATAAACATCCGGCTATCCAATTCCGCAATCCCGGGATTTTTATTTAACAAAACAATAAAAAGCCGTTTCCATACTTTGTCTTAAACTAACTTTAGGTAAATATGCATCCGATTATCCGATCTCTACTTATAACTGAATAAAGAGAAGACAAGAACCGATTTAAATGAATACTTATTAATTGGTATCGCTTACGTCAAGATTAACAGAATAATTATTAAAATTTTATAAAAATGAGAGAAAAGAAATTATGAAGAAAACATATCAGTTCTGGATATCTACCATCTTTAGTTGACAATTAAAGTTACAATAAACCATACAACCAAACATATCTCCGAAAAGTTTTGTTATTTCATAGCTTTTGCGCATTTGAGTTAATTATTAATCTAAATTTAATAATAACTTTAAACTTGATATTTGTGGTATGTGGTATGTGAAATTTGTCGAGAAATTTTGCGACTCACTCGACTCGTTCATATTTAGTATTGATTCAGTGGCTAAATACCTTGTATGTATACCCTGTTGACAAGGCCAAACAAATCTCGGTCATCAAATTTATTTAGCATAAATTTTATATATTGTTAGGTAGTTACTAACAGTAAGTAAAATCTACGCGCGTCTAATGTCAATGCGGTATTTTGAAGTGCTAGTTATATTGTTTGTAAATGCCTATGACACAAGAACGAAAATCCTAGTATGTATTAATCCTATTATAAATCGAAATTATTTCTAGTATGTTTTGATATTAAAGTAAGCAGTTAAGAATGTAGTTGAATGTTCGATCTGGTAAGATAACGACTCAATAGTCGAATTAGTAAAGATGACAAAACGGAATGCTGAAGACAAGGGTTCAAATCTCGTCTTAGAGAAAACTTTTCTGCGCCGTTTTAAAAATATACACGCGCATAGTATTATTGTTTTCTTGCGTTTTTTAAGGAAATACACATACATAGTTAACATTAATGTACCAAATTAAAACCCATAAATGCGTTACGATGAATTATACATCGCCTTGTAGTCAAGCACGTTAATCGATACAATAATGCGCGGAGTGAGAGTGAGCATCGTGAAAGTAAAATGCTATTTAGTTGTTCCGAGACATCACGCAAGTCAATCAATCTTCTTCATTCGCAAAATTGACAAATTCGTGCAATTGGTCGCTAACTTTATTGCTTCTTTACAGTATATACAAAATGTACACAAAACATAGAAGCAAATTCGATTCTAATTATTGAATGATATAAAAACTATATGTAGTGATTTGAATGTGACAATATTTGCGGCGTTAATGCACTCTGCGCGTAAAGTAGTACCTAACTGCATGCACTTTGTAAAATTTCAAAGCAATCACAAGAAGCGCAGATCAAATAGGAAAAGCGAGAAAAAAATACTTTAGGTACGGTGAGCGCCAAGCTGTTCTGTTTAGCCTTTCGACCACGCTTAAGCTAATAGTAATAGCAACAGGATTCGTATTACATATGTAAAATCGACGTGACTTCAGCTAGACATTTAGGTAACCAGATTATCTATGTAAATCAAAACCTATAAACCGATTACATCACTATGTTGTTATCAAATTTTGATTGAAATTGATCGGTAGTGCTATTACATTGCTATTTCATTGAAATTCAACGTGACAATTATCTTCATAAAGCAGCAATGTAACTTCACTATCTATTAGTTTCAATTACAATTTAATAACTATGAAGTTAGATATTATTAACCTACTAGCTTTTGCCCGCGACTTCGTCCGCGTGAATAGTGACTTCCGGCAGATTTTTGGTTACCAACAACATATTATATTTATACTAGACGTCGCTTGCTTGCCGCGGGGTGCAAGCACCCCGCGGTGGGGTGGTCCATCCTGACTGTTTTTTGAAAGAAAGGGTGGTCTGTCAAAATTAATGTGAAAATGTCGTCTTTTTTGTCACAAAAATCAAATAAAGTACAAAACTGTGTACGGTCGTAAACACGCTAAGAGCTCACGGTGTTCGTGTCGCGTGATTGCCGCGAGGTGCGCGCACCTCGCGGTGAGGTGGTCTATCCCACTACTGAAAAAAAAAATGGCGGTCGTCGAAAAATTGGTGAAAAATTGTCTCCATTTAAGTCAAAACAAACTGAAAAACCGCGTGCAGTTGTAAACACAATGAAAAACTCATGGTGCTGGTGGTCGCGTGAGGCCGCGAGGTGCACGCACCTCGCGGTGGAGTAGTCTATCCCACCTCTGAAAAAAAAAATTGGCGGTCGGTCGAAAATTGATAAAAAATTGTCTCCATTTATGTCAGAAGAAAATAGAAAGTTTGTGCGGTCGTATATACACTAAGAAGCTCACGGTGAGGGTGGTCGCGTGGTGCCGCGAGGTGCGCGCACCTCGCGGTGGAGTGGTCTATCCACTACTGAAAAAAAAAATTGGCGGTCGGTCGAAAATTGATGAAAAAATGTCGTCTTTTTTGTCAAAAAATCAAATAAAGTACAAATTGTGTACGGTCGTAAATACACTAAGAAGCTCATCTTGAGTGTGGTCGCATGAGTGCCGCGAGGTATATCACACTACTGAAAAAAAAATAGCGGTCGGTCGAAAATTGGTGAAAAATTGTCTCCATATAAGTCAAAACAAACTGAAAAAGCGTGTTGCAGTTTAAAATACACCAAGAAGCTCACGTAGACTGTAGTCGCGTGAGTGCCGCGAGGTGCGCGCACTCGCGGTGGTGTGGTCTCATCCCCTACTGAAGATAAAAATTGGAGGTCGGTTGAAAATTGTAAAAAATTGTCTCCATTTGTGTCAAAAGAAACTAAAAAACTTTGTGCGGTTGTAAATAACTAACTAACTAAGAAGGTCCGGTGAGCGTGGTCGCGTGTGTGCCGCGAGGTGCACGCACCTCGCGGTGGAGTGATCTATCCACCTCTGAAAAAAAAAATTGGCGGTCGGTCGAAAATTGGTAAAAAATTGCCTCCATTTGTGTGTAAAAATAAAAAGAAATATACTGTTGTAAGCACACTAAAAAGCTAACGCTGATAGTGGTCGCGTGAGTGCCGCGAGGTGCACGCACCTCGCGGTGGTGTGGTCTATCCACTACTGAAAAAAAAAATTGGCGGTCGGTCGAAATATGGTGAAAAATTGTCTCCATTTGTGTCAAAAGAAACTACAAATCCGTGTACGGTTGCAAAAACACTAAGAAGCTCACGGCGACTGTAGCCGCTTGAGTGCCGCGAGGTGCGCGCACCTCGCGGTGGTGTGGTCTATCCCACTATTGAAAAAAAAATTGGCGGTCGGTTGAAAATTGGTTTAAAATTGTACCCATGTACCTATGTCATATGAAACTGAAAAACTGCGTGCGGTTGTAAGCACACTAAAAAGTTAACGGCAAGTGTGGTCGCATGAGTGCCGCGAGGTGCACGCACCTCGCGGTGGCACTGCTCACTTTTGCGATTTTCAAGTAAAATCTTGTACAGTTGCAAAGCGGCACAAAGGCATATCGAGGTAGGTAAAAAAAAAAAGAAATTGTCATTTTACTATAAATCATATTTGGATCCGTTCTACTCTTAAAATCCTTTCATTTGATACCCATATAGTAAAAATCGCAAAAAAATGTCAGTCGCCATGTTGGATCGGCAGCCATATTGAAATTTTCGAAACGTCACTCACGGTGTTGTGTTCTATTCGTCAAGACCTTTCATTTGATACCCATGAAGCATGGTTTGGAAAACAAAAGCGGTCCGCCATTTTGAGAGCGGCGGCCATTTTGAATTTTTTTCAATGTCTCTGACGTGGCTGTATTAGACTTGCAAAACCCTTTCATTTGATACCCATATTGTAGGGATTACAATACAAATGATACTTGGCCGTTTTGGACCGGCGGCCATATTGGTTTTTTAACGTTTGCCACCAATTTGGCTTCGATAGTGCTGAAAAAATCATTTCATTCGATACCCATGTCATCGTATCGGGATTGAAAACCGCGAGAATATAGCAAAAAGAGGATATTAACCATTAAAATGGCCGCCGGCGCCGCCGCCATCTTGAAAATGTCAAATGTCATTTTTTCCGGGGTAGTAGAATAAGCTCCACATCGGTCGAGCATAACTGCAGGCGCGCAACTGTCATCGGTTCGCGTCAAAAAATTCGCAAAGTCGCCGAAACCGAAATCTGCCATGGCGCCCAGTGTTGCCATATATCTGGCCCAAAATGGTGGTAGAAATGATCAGCGAGGCTCGATCGACCCGGCCATGTCAAAAAAAATCGAAAAACACGCGATTTACGTTCTCCCCAAAATCGGAGAAAGTACCCCAAAATCGGGGTAAATTACCCCACCGTTCGATGCGGCTCACCGAGCACTACAAAAGGTCACCCGGGGTTGTCAGTCGAAAAACGGCGGCAACCCCGCGAAAACCGCGATTTAATTTTTTCGAAATTGCAACTTTTTACAAAATGGCCGCCGGCGGCGCCGCCATCTTGAAATGTCGGAGTTTCCGATTTTTCCCAATATCTGCACCGTATACGGGGTGGGATGACGTTTGCCGCGCGACTCCAGCGCACCCCGATCTGGGAGATCAATTCGGGTCAAAGTCGGTCTGCGAAAAGTTTCCAACCTCCGTGGAGGCCAGTGTTGCCAGTGGGGAAAAATGAAAATACCAGAAAGTCATAGAGGCCCCGCCGGCCTATAGGCACGTGGTGTTGAAAAATTCCAAAAGTCGTTATTTCGATTTTCGCCTTTCGGGGCCCCTAGGGAAAAAACTACTAAAAACGGTAGAAATTTTCTCCCACCTGGCAACACTGCTCGTCGAGCTCCACCCCCGCCCGGAACATTTTACCCCGGTCGGAGGCCGCCATCTTGGTGAAAATCCGGTCCGAAAATCGCGTCAAAATTGGCGATCCAAGATGGCCGCCGGCGCCGCCGCCATGTTGTTTTTTGCCGCGCGCCGCAAATTTCTTAAAAGTCGAGGACAGTCCTGATCACACAAAAAAAGAAAATCCCGGAAAAAACCAAACGCCGCGACAGTCGACGGTCGCAAACACGGGTCGAAACGGGTTTTTCAATCCAAGATGGCGGCGGCGCCATTTTGTTTTTTCGCAGTTTGACAGCTGCACCGAATCCCCGCCACAGCAGTGAACACCCCCACCAAACGCCGTCAAAAACGAAGTCGATTTGGAAAAGTTGACATTTCGCGCCGGCCGCCATCTTGGATTTCAAAATCGGGCTTTATCGGGGTAGATTGGAAAAAAAATCTAAAAAATTCCACCTAAACATCAAAACACCCTAAACAACCTCTAAACACCCTAAAAACACCCCTGATCAGTGAGTCAGTGAGTCAGTCAGTCAGTGGTAATCGAGCTTTATATATATAGATAGATAGATAGACTAGACGTCGCTTGCTTGCCGCGGGGTGCAAGCACCCCGCGGTGGGGTGGTCCATCCTGACTGTTTTTTGAAAGAAAGGGTGGTCTGTCAAAGTTGGTGTGAAAATGTCGTCTTTTTTGTCACAAAAATTCAATAAAGTACAAAACCGTGTACGGTCGTAAATACACTAAGAAGCACACGGTGAGTATGGTCGCGTGAGAGCCGCGAGGTGCGCGCACCTCGCGGTGGTGTGCTCTATCCCACTACTGAAAAAAAAAATTGGCGGTCGGTAGAAAATTGGTGAAAATATGTCTCCATTTAAGGCAAAACAAACTGAAAAGCCGCGTGCAGTTGTAAACACACTGAAAAACTCATAGCGCTGGTGGTTGCGTGAGTGCCGCGAGGTGCACGCACCTCGCGGTGGTGTGGTCTGCCCCTTATGGCTGTTAGTTAAGAATTGGGGAAAAATTGTCTTCACTTATATCACATGAAACTACAAAACCGGGTACGGTTGCAAAAACACTAAGAAGCTCACGGTGAGTGTGGTCGCGTGAGTGCCGCGAGGTGCGCGCACCTCGCGGTGGTGTGCTTTATATTTGCCGCTTTTCAAAAAAAGGGGTGGTCGGTCATAAATTGGCGGTCGGTTGAAAATTGGTGAAAAATTGTCTTCATTTATGTCAAAACAAACTGAAAATGCGTGTGCAGTTTAAAATACACTAAGAAGCTCACGTCGATTGTAATCGCGTGAGTGCCGCGAGGTGCACGCACCTCGCGGTGATGTGGTCTGCCCCACTTTGAAAAAAAGTGGCCATCGGTCAATATAAAAAGTTAAAAATTGTCTCCAGTTGTGTCGCAAAAAAACAAAATAAACTCTGTGCAGATGTAAACACACTAAGAAGCTCACTGCAAGCGTGGTCGCGTGAGTGCCGCGAGGTGCGCGCACCTCGCGTGGTGTGGTCTATCCACTACTGAAAAAATTTGGCCGCGGCAAAAATTGGTGAAAATTTGTCTCCATTTATGTCGCAAGAAACCACGCAAAAACCGCGTGCAGTTGTAAAAGACAGAGAAACTCACGGCACTGGTGGTCGCGGTGAGTGCCGCGAGGTGCGCGCACCTCGCGGAGGTGTGGTCTATCCCGCTACTGAAAAAAAAATCGGCGGTCGGTCGAAAATTGGTGAAAAATTGTCTCCATTTGTGTCAAGAGAAACTACAAAACCGTGTACGGTTGCAAAAACACTAAGAAGCTCACGGTGAGTCTGATCGCTTGAGAGCCGCGAGGTGCGCGCACCTCGCGGTGGTGTGGTCTATCCCACTATTGAAAAAAAAAAAATTTGACCGTCGGGCAAAAATTGGCAAAAATTTGTCTCCATTTAAGTCAAAACAAACTGAAAAACCGCGTGTAGTTGTAAACACACTGAAAAACTCATGGTGGTCTGGTGGTCGCGTGACTGCCGCGAGGTGCACGCACCTCGCGGTGGCGTTGCTACTATTGAGATTTTCAAATAAAATCTTGTACAGTTGCAAAGCGGTACAAAAAAATTTTGAGGTAAGTAAAAAAAAAAAAAGTTGTCAGTTTACTATAACTCACATTTGGTTCCGTTCTACTCTTAAAATCCTTTCATTTGATACCCATATAGTGAAAATCGCAAAAAATTGTCAGTCGCCATGTAGGATCGGCGGCCATATTGAAATTTTAGAAATGTCACTTAAGGCGTCGTATTCTACTCTTTATACCTTTCATTTGATACCCATGAAGCATGGGTTGAAAAACAAAAGCGGTCCGCCATTTTGAGAGCGGCGGCCATTTTGATTTTTTTTCAATTTCTCTAACGTGGCTGTATTAGACTTGCAAAACCCTTTCATTTGATACCCATATTGTAGGGATTACAATACAAATGTTACTTGGCGTTTTTGGACCGGCGGCCATATTGGTTTTTTTACGTTGCCACCAATAGGCTTCGATAGCGCTGAAAAAATCCTTTCATTCGATACCCATATCACCGTATCGGGATTGAAAACCGCGAGAATATAGCGAAAAGAGTATATTAACCATCACAAAATGGCCGCCAGCGCCGCCGCCATCTTGAAAATGTCAAATGTCAAATTTTTCCAGTGTAGAAGACTAAACCACTCACCGATTGGCGGTAACTGCAGGCGCACAACTGTCATCCGTTTGCGTCAAAAAATTCGCAAAGTCGCCGAAGCCGAAATCTGCCATAGCGCCCAGTGTTGCCATATATCTGGCCCAAAATTATGTTAAAAATGATCAGCAACGCCCGACCAACCCGACCATGCGAAAAAAAATCGAAAAACACGCGATTTACGTTCTCCCCAAAATCTGGGAAATTACCCCAAAATCGGGGTAAATTACCCACCGATCAATTCTCCCCCCACCGAGCACTACAAAAGGTCACGGGGTTGTCAGTCGAAAAACGCCGGTAACCCGCGAAATCGCGATTTATTTTTTTCGAAATTGCAACTTTTTACAAAATGGCCGCCGGCGGCGCCGCCATCTTGAAATGTCAGAGTTTCGGATTTTTCCAATATCTGCACCGTATACGGGGTGGGATGACGTTTGTCCCGCGTCTCCAGCTCACCGATCTGGGAGATCAATTCGGGTCAAATTCGGTCTGCGAAAAGTTTCCAACCTCCGTGGAGGCCAGTGTTGCCAGTGGAGAAAAATGAAAATACCAGAAAGTCATAGAGGCCCCGCCGGCCTATAGGCGTGTGGTGTTGAAAAATTCAAAAGTCGTTATTTCGATTTTCGCCTTTCGCCGCCCCTAGGGGAAAAACTACCAAAACGGTAGAAATTTTCTCCCACCTGGCAACACTGCTCGCCGAGCTCTACCCCGCGCCCGGAATATTTCACCCCGGTCGGAGGCCGCCATCTTGGCGAAAATCCGGTCCGAAATCGCGTCAAAATTGGCGATCCAAGATGGCCGTCGGCGCCGCCGCCATATTGTTTTTTTCGCCGCGCGCCGCAAATTTCCCGAAAGTCGAGGACAGTCCCGACCACGCGAAAAAAGAAAATCCCGGAAAAAAGCAAGCGCGCGCCGGTCGACGGTCGCAAACACGGGTCGAAACGGGTTTTTCAGTCCAAGATGGCGGCGGCGCCATTTTGTTTTTTCGCAGTTTGACAGCGGCACCGCATCCCCGCTACAGTAGTAAACACCCCACCAAACGCCGTTAAAAACGGAGGCGATTTGGAAAAGTTGACATTTCGCGCGGGCCGCCATGTTGGTTTGGCAAAATTCCCTTTATCCATTCTATGAACTAAAAAATCTAAAAAATTCCACCTAAACATCAAAACACACAAAACAACCTCTAAACACCCTAAAAACACCCCTGATCAGTGAGTCAGTCAGTGAGTGAGTGGTAATCGAGCTTTAATATAATATAGATTTGAATAAAGATTAATATTATTATGTTGATACAACTTAAACAAATTATTTCGACCAAATTTGGTACCATAAAAACGGTCATTGTGACTAAACCTTAAAAGATAGAAATATGCCGTCGCGGACTTTTTTTTTGATCATGTATAGAGGAATAATTCTTTCATACATATTTTTTGTGTATCTTGAACCGTTTTCCGCAGCGCACGCAAAGAAAGCCTTCAAAAATGAATAATTTTCCCCGTTTTTTACACATTTACCGCTCTGTCTTTGCTCCTATTGGTCATAGCGTAATGTTATTTAGCCTATAGCCTTCCTCGATAAATGGACTATCCAACAAAAAAAGAATTATTCAAATCGCACCAGTAGTTTCGGAGATTAGCGCGTTCAAACAACAAACAAACAAACTCTTCAGCTTTATATATTAGTATAGATATAAACCTTTGTGTTTGTTTGTTTGGTTTATCGAATTAAATTCCTGTAATTGATGGGTAATTTGTTTATTATATTTGGCTATAAGATGCAGTACAGCACGCTATGGACATTAGCACAGGACCGTCAATGAAAAATATTAAACAAAACAATTCCTTTTCACTATGAGAAACAATATATAAGACGGTAGAGAGGATAGTAAAAATACCAATAAACTTTACACAGTTGGATATATCTTTATGTTTACAAATGTGTATGTATATACATACATGTATATATATATATATAAATACATATATATTATATATATATATATATATAAAATAGCGTATATCATGTAGTCTTGAGTGATCTACTTTAAACAAATAACATTTAAAAATGTAAACAGCAGATTAAATTATAGACGGTATTTAGACGTCTCGAGCAGACGTCGCCATCTTGACTCAAAATAAGCTGGCACGATTTCAAGAGATGCCAACCTGAATATGGAGAGTTCAGATCATCAAAACCAGATGTTTCGTAGCACTACGTAAACACGAATATTTACGACTTACGGGTAATAATCATTATTTCGAATATTGCTAGTGTATTTGGATTTTATTTACATATAACTCGAAGCTACACGTGTATGTTTAGTGTTAATATCTATAACTGAATGTATTATTAAGTATGATTTTTTTTTAAATATAACTGACATCCTTTCCATATACAAAATGGGTTTCATTACAAGGTTGAAGGTTGGCATTCACATATATTATTTATACGTAATGAAATAAAGTCATTCATATTCGTAAAAACAATATAATATCATCAGATACGATTAAGACACATATTGAGTACGAAGCAACAAAGGTTCTTCCTGCGGGAAAATGCCATGAGAAGATGGACTACCCCATTCATCATAGATTACGTGTACTGCGTGTAGCATAAGCAACATATAATAAGGCTAAAATAGATAATAAATACATGGCATACTCTGTATATCACGGACACAACAAACAATGACGACACATTTAGCGCAGTGGTCGAGTAGTCAGCTTCTAAGCAACGGGTCGCGGGTTCAATTCCCGCACGGGACAGATATTTTGTGACCTACAAGAAATTTGTTCCGGCCTGGGTATTTGTGCATGTTAGATTTCTATGTTTGTGACACCCACGACACAGGATAAAAATCCTAGTGTGAGGCGACGTTTTTAAAAAATAATAATAACAATAAGGCATATAACTCGTATTGTAAATTTTGCAAACATTTTTATAAAATAGAATTACCTGTATCTTATAAGTATCTATTGTAGCAGGTGTTATTTTGCGGAAGTCCATTGTGTTACAAAGGATATTGATTACGTTTGCTGATTCCGCGCAGTTGATGATGACTTGTCCAACAAGCAGACAAGGTCGGCACGTGTTTCGTCTCTCAGCGAGACGAAAGATCCTGAGACAGATCCTGAAGATGTCTCGCTGAGAGACGAAACGTGTCGACCTTGTCTGCTTGTTGGACAAGTCATCATCAACTGCGCGGAATCAGCAAACGTAATCAATATCCTTTGTAATGTTATTTATAAGTGTTTATCACACTTATAAGAGTTACAGAGAGAAAGAGAAAAGCATTTCAAATATCATTTTTCTTCGCTTTGCGTTTCTATTTTAAAGTAGTTATATAACATGCACAATTTAAATATCTACAATGGTTTGTATCCACTATTAACAAATCTGATGCATTAGGTTGCATAACTATTAAGATGATCATTTAATTATGAAAAAACAAAGTTTTATAAAATAATAACTTTTGATTATTTATATTTTTATAAAATAAAAATTGCACAAAATAAGCCATAAGTCACGTGACAGCAACACCAATTAAAAAGTATTACGTCACGCCGTGCGAAACGTCAAAGTCAAAATGTCATTCCAAGTGTCTTGTGGAAGTGCGAAAAAGAATGGGCATCATTCCTTCTCGCGAGTGTCAGTCACTTTTTACGAATCTGCTGATTGTTTGGCACGTATATAAATAATTTTTTTTGGTGTTTTTATACTTGTGCTTGTACACTGGGGCACTATGCAGTACTTGTAATACGATGAATCCATTTTTATTAAAATAACTTCACATACCGAATATTCCGATACTAAACAGCTGTGTTTTGCACGGCGTGACGTCATTCAAGACGCCATGACAGTCATGAGCGTTTTTGATGACTAATGTCAAATATTTAATTAAATGCAAAATTATTCTTATAAATAAGCATTTTTTTTCAAAATAATAATTATTTTGTATAGAATAGGCATCAATATCTAACTACTGAATTTAGGCAACAAGCCTATTACTAGCTAAGCTCATAACGGATTATTTTTAACATTCTTATATACATTATGCGAGAAGTCCAGTGTATTCAAATTCTGAACGAGCCCAAAAATTTATGGGGAAATAAAATCAGTTATAGTCTTAATTGTAGTTTATTTTAATTTTTTTCCTTTTCTCATAATTACTTCCAAGCTTACGTCTTCTCTTGTCCTTTTTTCCATTCATCAATCACTCTACTCATTCAAATCTGAGCCATAGCTCATTCATTAACTCGTCGTACGGTCTGTTTAAACCAATCCTACATTTGGGTCATTCCATGTCAAGTGATCAAATGCAATTTACCTCACCAATTTTTTAAAGAATTGATCTTTTTACATTGGATACATCTATGCTAAAGAAACTTGAATATGAAAAAAATATTTTTTATCCCTTGTAATTTTTTAAAAAAATCTACGTTTCAAAATATAAAAAAGCGAGTTTTCACGGGTTTTTAAATTTACGTTTTATTAATTATCTCAAGCTAGAATCAAGATAGAAAGTTGAAATAAAAACCATTCTTTTCATAATTAAATTAGCTTTAATTTGATATACAACATGACAGTATTTCAAGTACTTAAAATTTTCAACCCCCAAACTCAAAATTTTAAAACCGATTCCAAAAAACGCATATGATTAAAAGATTTCAAAAAAATACCATGAATTCTTGATGTTATAACTAAGGTGTGTACAAAATTTCAAATGGGATCCTAATGAGATCATATTGAAATAAATTATTATAAATAAGCTTACAATGTAAATAGACAACTCGTCGGCTATAAGACAGACAGTCATTAGTTCAAAAATATAACAGTTATATAAAAATCAATGTAAAGCTAACAATAAAAAATCTGGTTTTTTATTCAAATTAAATGTAACAGTTTGACCTATGAAAATAACGCATATGATTTAAATTTTCAAAAAGTTAATTGTTAGAATAATCATTAATAAAATTAATACATATCGAATGCCATATTCATTAAAAATATTTGTAGAGCAAGTGTGTGTGTGTGTGTGTGTGTGTGTGTGTGTGTGTTTGTGTGTGGGCTATATAATAGTTAGGATGAAGTATTAAAGGTACCCAAGTTTCATACCTTTATTCCTCACAGTTTGGACTGAAATGAAGTGCAAGATATTTTCTTCAAGTGATGAATCTTGCATCAAAGAAATTGTTGAAGGGGTAAGAGATTAAACATGGATGAAATTTCTGGCTATGTGACATGTGAGTATGATCGGCGTTGGTGGCTGGCAAGTGTCCTATCAAAAGATGATAACAGTGAAGAGGTAGAATTAATATTTTTACATCCTTCTGGTCCTGCTCCGTCGTTGTTTTCCCACGCAAGCCAGACATTTTAAAAGTAAACTTCAAACAAATCCTTACTCGAGTAAATCCAACCACCGCTACAGGAAGAACATATACAATTTCTCACAGTGAAACCATGGCAGCAACAAAGACCTTAACATCAAGACTTCAATTCGTCTAATCATCAGTTCAAAAAACTTTTACATATTTTTTAATAATAAAAGGTAACAGGCCTAAACTTTTACATTTAATTTGAATAAAATGGGTGATTTTTTATTATTAGCTTTACATTGATTTTTATATAACTGTTATATTTTGAATTAATGACTGTAGGCCTTATAGCCGACGAGTTGTCTATTTTCATTGTGTAAGCTTATTTATAATAATTTATTTCAATACGATCCCATTAGGATCCCAATTTGAAATTTTGTACACACCTTAGTTATGACATCAAGAATTCATGGTATTTTTTTGAAATTTTTTAATCATATGCGTTTTTTTGAGTCTGTTTTCAAAATTTTGAGTTTGGGGTTGAAAATCTTAAGTACTTTAAATACTGTCATGTTGTATATCAAATTAAAGCTAATTTAATTATGAAAAGAAGTTTTTATTTTAACTTTCTATCTTGATTCTAAGCTTGAGATATTAATAAAAGTAAATTGAAAAACCCGTAAAAACCGCGCTTTTTTAAATTATTTTGAAAAAAAAATTAAAAAAAACTACAAGTCATAAAAAATTTTGTTTTCCATATTTCAATTCAGTTTGATGTGTTTAATTACTAACCAAAAACTAATAATAAAGAAAGCATGAGCTCAATTCATTATTTTTTTTTTGATCATTTGATATGGAAACCCATTTATGTGAAAATCATTGCTTTTCACACGTTAATAAGGCATTAATAAACGAAATATTTACAGTAATAAATCACACGTCTGCATTATACAACGCTCAACAAAAATGTATAATTAATTCAACTTAGACTAAATGGGCGACCGGATTAGACAGAATGAATATTTTGTTCTAAATTAAAAATGAAGCTCAACTCATCACAACAGATTTGCGTAATCGTTTCGCGCTAAGGAACCCACACACGGGACTTATAAAAATTCCGCGGGCTCAGCGGGGGAGTGGTCGGGGGACATTAAACGTTTAATGTTATAAACAAACGTTTGGCGCATGGCCAACTAGGCGCCGGGCGCTACGGAATACCTACCAGCTCCGTCCCATTTTCAATAGTCTACCGTTGCCGTATCATCGTCTCGCGATCTATAAACTGTCAATTCCTTCACAGGCTAATTGACTAACATAAACATGAATTACATTCTCACAGTGCCTGTATGTAATTTGATGTTATCTAGTAAATCGATAATTTCCATATTATAGGAAATAGTAAACGGCAAATAACTCGGTCATTTTTTGTTAAAAGAGTCGTAAAGAGAACTGTTTCATTCCAATAAATATTATATTAGTATGTTGTTCATTTCATTTTGCTAACAAAAATTATAATGCAAACAAAACCTTGAAAGTTCTATTTTATTCAGTATTTCTATTGTTTGCATTTGACCGTGAATTAGCTCATAGAACATTAGTGCAACCTAGGATACGCACGCTTGCCTAGAACCTTTTACTATTATTTAAATTTGAAGACACTGAAATATACACGTATTTATATGGAAATACAGTTTCGAGTACAGTTCGCAATGAGAACATAAAATGTGGATATTTTAATCAAATACAAATTCTAATATTTAAAGATGTCACGCTCACATCATGCTTTACCTACACTTGCAATATGACTACCACTATTAAGAGCCTGCAGGATTACGCAAAAATCTAAATACGTAATAGCTTACCCAAAATGGGGAGCACTGCTCAAACTACCGAAAATGCATGTCACCGACTGTTTGTAGGCTATTCATTGTTGGGTACAGCCGGTGAGATACCTTATAGACTATCTAACTAGGTCGATTGTTTGGGTACCACCGTTTCACTTATTTCTACCGCAAAACAGTGTTCGCATTGGTGTGTTGAGGTATGAAGGGTAAAATAAATATTGAAATAACTGAGTGCCGTGACTGCATCTTACGTCACAATTTGGCAACATACACTGTGGTTGTATTGGGCTTACGAATTTACTGGAAGTTTCACTGGAATCACTTGTACAAACTACTGTGCGTTAAAACAATTAATTACGAATCGGTTATTATTGCAAAGGGAATAGAGGCGATCTCATCAGCTACTGTGATCATTTATATACAGCTGGACAGTCTGCTTGTTTGTACGAGTATATATAGCAGTAAAAGTCACTATTACGTCAACTTAAATATTTATAAACTTTAAATTACAATAAATGTAAACATCTCCGTGGACATTCGCCGTGGGGCTGTCTATTAACGTGACACTATTACGTACCACTGCCTCAGAAATCACGAGCCTTAGAAGCTCCATTATCTTCATGAATTTGACTCGCAAACCAGTCTCTGGTGGGTCGTGGGTCGACATAACTCGACCCGAGTTGAAAGCTTTAATTACACCGAGTGAGCTGTTCACGCAGGTGACTCCTTAATTACAGGGGTGAAATTGAGCCGCCCATTCGACTGACACGTTTGCAAACGGATTGTCGTGTCCTCGGCCCAAATGGGTCTAACCCTTTGTGTATTTAACATTCATATTATACACTTAAGAAACCAATTGTCACTTGCAGCAACCACTGTAGAATTATGTTTTACCTTGTAGGTGTAAATAAGTAATCAAAAAAATAAAATTCACGTTTGGTTACGTAAAATTTTCGGGTTTTATGGATATCGTCGCGCCTAAATTGTTGGTTAGTATCCTGCCTGTTTATATTTGTGACGAACCGTTGTAGGATTTTATTAAGAGATTCATTTTTATACATGCATTTATTAATAAATATGTATATGTGTACGTTATTAACATATATGAACCTTGAGGTCGCCTGTACTCCCTGTTTTCGCATTAATTGTTTACCTTAAGATTACCTTAAGTTTGAAATAATATTAAGCGTAAAATATAAATTTTAATATTTTATAAAGGTTTCGCATATCAAACTTTTTCCTTATATGTATATGTAATAACAAACTTCATGAAAATGTATTATAATAATATTTACACACAAGTCAACCTCACAGTTATAGTCAGTAATGTACAAAATTCTGATGGAAAGCAGATACTTTTTGGGTTTTTTTTATTTAGGCTTTAGGATAAGTAATCAGTAATTGCGTCATGGGAAATACTGGCAAATGACATTGAAATGAATGTATAACAAATAATAGACATACTCTAACATTACTTAACTACTTACTAATCTTTGACATATTTTTTATCAAGTGTTAAAACTGAATTTGGTCATAAAAATTGTAATAAGACTGTGAGGTAACTGTCCAATATCACCTAATAACTGACCATTTACTAGTTTCAGAGTAATTAAAAAATTTGAAGCTGTAAATGAATACACGTGGTCAGTATGAAAAATTTTATAAAAATTACTTAAGATTAGCTTTTATAGAAATGAGATTGTGTAATAAACTGAAGATGGTGGAAACATCCCAATTATACTCGTACACAGTGTAAAAAGACAACTGTGCGATGACGGCTTTTAAATACATATGTCACTGCTCCCTTTCTATCCTTGGCTGTGTAAGAGCTAATTAAGGAAGTTACCGCAAATACATCTCAGCAAAATCTTGCTGTATGTGTCAGTGTAGATAGACTAGTCTCACTAGAACTTGATTTTTTACATATCTGTCGGGCATTATTTTATGTATACAGGCATATTTTAATTCTGTAAGGATTAGTATTACAAGAAATAAAGGATTTTTACTCTTTTCCGCGCTCGTGCACAATATTTAGTGACAAATGCTTCAGATACAGCTTTATCGATTTAACATTCCTTTCTCTTCCCATAATGCTACGAATATTATTACAATTATTACTAAT
Source organism: Scirpophaga incertulas (assembly GCA_036419045.1). Classification (NCBI taxonomy): domain Eukaryota; kingdom Metazoa; phylum Arthropoda; class Insecta; order Lepidoptera; family Crambidae; genus Scirpophaga; species Scirpophaga incertulas. The sequence goes on along the minus strand of CM071639.1, from coordinate 18,455,981 downwards.
CTGTAGTTTGTGATGCGGTATTAGTCCATAATTTTTATTGTTTTAATCTATTACTTGCAATTACCTAGAAAATAATATTACATTATTTTTGATTCAACTAACATTATATGGCTGCAGAGCAATGAACGTTATATTTTTTTTTCGAGGGGAAATGCTCCTTATGCACCGTGACACCGTCGTTGGCAAGGCATGGCCGTGTGGGGCTTTCTGGTCTGTACCGGCCTACCCACTAAAACCCCCTCGGTGTTCTCTCGTGCCCATAACGGGGCATGTGGCGGAATGCGCTTTCTACCGCCACGAAACATTCTTATAATGTAGAATTTAGGAGGCATATTACGAAACAATGTTGGTTGTAAAATGCGTACTTATGCACAATTTGGATACGTAGCACTAGAAAATGATCTAGCAAAATATTTTCCATAATAATGACAGAATTGTTGCACGCATATCGCTATTCTGCGTAATACGTCCACTTTTTTGAACACTGCAACATTATACTTGGGGTATTCGAGCCCAATACTCCCTTAACTGACTAATACATGTGCGCGATCGCTCGATCGAATGCCAAACAGCAGCGTAGTATCATTTGAATATGAAATTGTACAGAGTGCAGAGTATCTACATACATTAGTTAGATTGCTAAGCTTTAACATGATTTTCAGTGGGATATTTTATCTGTGTGCATTATTGATTGCATATAATTAGAACATCTTTACTGTGAGTTCTTTTTTAATTCTTGATGAGAACTATTGAAAGAAAGAAAAACCGTTTATTCCAGTAACACATAAAATACATACTTACTCTACTTAATAACAAAAAATAAATAAATAAAATATGTGTCACGGAAAGGGATATCTACTCAGCATACTGCCGAGAGGTTACAGACCTCCCAACGCTGGTCTTCAGTAGATATCCCTCAAGAGCGACTGTTATAGCACAGCAATAAAACACTTAAACAACAATTAAACATTAGTAACTATAAAATAAACAAAATAATAATAATAAAATCAGATAAACAATTCGAAGAGATTACATATTCATTACATTGGTACATTACCTACATTTAATTACAAATTACACACAAAAAAAAACAATAACATAGTAATAATTATAAACACTTAACTACGTAACAGAAAACATACATATATACATACACACACACACACACACACACCCGCACACAAGTATGCATACATTCACAATCCATACACAGTCTACTTCACACTAATTAAGAAACAGAATGCTATGCCTTAATGTGGACTTAATGTGAGATCATACAAGTAAAACACTATACTAAGCTTGTCGCGCATACGGCGACAGATCCAGACACTATTATACTATTATTATAATATTTAAAGGACACTATTACTTGTAGTCAATCTGGGCAAGTAGTTTTATGGGATATGTAAAAAAAATATCACTATTAAATATTTAATTAATAAATAAAAACTGCGCATATGACGCTATGACTTTATGACTGACTTTTTATAAATCTGGAGGTGATTTCGTTGTAATCTCAAGAACTGCTAGTTTGAGTTAAATATTCCTTAATATTGCCGTACAAGTAACTGCCTAGCTGATGGTTGCCTATGGTACTTGTGTGGAGCAAGAACTAGAGTGTATGTCGTCAACTTGTGCCATAAGATGTAAAGTTACAGTACCCAGTAACTTCACAACTATAACCCTTTATACCGGAACACAATATTGCAAATAGGCTACTTTGCAGCGAAAATGGATAACAAGGAACTCTCCTTGGGTACTCACCTAGCAAAAATTTTATTACTCAAGGTTAGTTATTTACTCAAAGTAATGAAAGATGAGTATCAATGGAAAATACAGTCATGTGGGAGTGACGCAAGCACGCATCCAGTTTACAATATACACAACTTTTTTCTCATTTTGCATATATTTTAAATATGTACGATTTCAAAATAAAACACTGCACTGATCAATTAAAAATCTATTGTATTGCTATCAACTAAATATTTAATAAAGGAGGCCTATATTAAATTCATGGTTCCTAGTATCTTCTTCCATGGCAGTCAACGTTAGTAAATAAATCACGAAATCGTGGCTCTGTTTGAAACAACTACCGCGAAACGCGAGTTGTATACGGCAATATTTGTCACGACATGGAAATATGTCGGTTTTACGTAAAATCGAATTATATTTCCGATTTACGAATCTGTCATTAATGTAGCGATCAATTTAATATTTACAATACTTAATAGATCGACTGTTGTAATAGCTATTGAATAATATAATATGCAAATATGCTAGGTAATATAATCAGTATTATAAGGTGTAAAGAATGTGCACAAGAAATACTATCTCGTATGTTGGTATGTTAGCTTCATAGGATTATTATTATGGGACAATGGAACGTGAACGGGCAGCGAGTGCGGGTATGTGGATGTGGCATCGCCGTATGCGGCGGCATTTAGGCTAAAGGAAGAGAATCCATTGACAAGCAATAAAATGACACCTAAATATATATTTAGGCGACTCATTGAAGTCAAATCAAAATCAAAATAATCTTTATTCAACATAGACCTTTACAGGCACTTACTGACGTTAACAGACAAAACAAAAAAACAAAGCTTAAGAAAAAAAACACAAAAACCTTGTCCGTACGTACGAATAAGGAAAAAAAAATTGACTCGACACCTGTTCGGAAATTGGGAGAGCCTTCTCGAGAAGAACAGGCAAGAAACTCTGAAGGTCTATTTTTTATCTCCTCTTTTCAATGTTAATAATTATAATAATATAATTTAAAATACAATATAGTACTCGTATAATATACAATCATACCTAATACGATTACAGTCGTATGTATGTTTACATACACATATAAAAATAATACAATATTATAAATAATGTTGTTACCAAACATGGCTCTATAAATAGTGTCCCTATTCCCAAATACTGTGATCATTTACATAGTCACTTACTATATAATAACCTTTACTCATGAGTGTCTTTTTGATATGGATTTTAAATTTATATAAAGGCAAATCAATGACACTTTGCGGAAGTTTGTTAAACATTGATATACATTTCCCCAAGAACGAACAGCTACAAGAAGTACATATTCGAACCAGAGCGGAATGGGACAAAGGGCAAATCCCCACACAGGAGAATAGCATGATTTGGTACACAGATGGAAACATGATTTCCCTCCATGTATACTGTATTTTTTGACAATATCTAGCTGCTCATGAAGTTTAACACAGAATATAACTCATTATGTTTTCTATCATTAGTATTCTTTCAATATCAGACTCACACTTATCAAACTCTTGTAAACATTTTTAAACGTGTACTCCAATCTACTACATAATCGTTTGTAAATAAGGTAAATAAATACTGAGTACTCATTGCAATATCAATAAATATGCAAACCATATTGAACTTTGAAATTACGCTATTTGCGTTAAAATATTTGAAAGTATAATCGCCATGTTTTGTCAGCATTTGATATCTACAATTGGGTGTATCGTGACATAATGGCACGGATTGGACTTATTTAAAAGTCCAAAAGCAGCTTTCTGTCGGTTTAATTAAGCCCGGAAATGAAATGTGGATGTTGCCGCGGAACAAACAAACGAACAGGAAAATTTCCACACAGATCATAAGTCCTTCTGGACTGCATCGCATTTGGGAAGCAAACATAATTAATTCAGAGGATCATATCTATATGTCTTATCAAGAAGAAATTATTATTGTTAAATGGATTTAGTTACCAGCTTTTTCGCATTACCCCTGCATAGTATTATTACTCTTATATTTTGCATTAACTAATGTGTCTTGGAAGGTAATTTTCAATGATAAACGCGCGGTGGAGCGCCGGCTGTGCCTCCTCGCAGTCCGTCACGTGCGCTCTGTAAATAAAATACCTTCCAGAAATACCCTCTCCATCTTACCCCGCCGCGTCGCGCTCGTCTAACGAATGACAAATCTCATTTCACATGCTAATTTTGTAGATCCTGTCTCGTGGGACCTTTTTCAGCTTTCTCATTATTATTTTTCTCATTTGAATCTATGAGACAAATATGGCGAACCGAATGACACAAACTTAAATTTTCATGCGCCGTTAAGGGTAAATTGAAGAGCTCCATCACATATAATGATAAGCCACGATAATAAAAGGGCGAGTTTTACGTTTTCCGCATTTTACGCAGGCATTGGTATGGATAAGATCCGATATCCAGAGGCGGAAGAGCGGGTGGCCCAACAGCGGGCACGCACGCTGAATCGCAAAGTAGTAAATCAGTTCATTGTTGTGAATGGCTGAATATTCAGTTACAGCAGTACACTCGCCAAGTGAATTTACATTTATGTTTCTCTTGTGTGATCGGTATTCGTCAAAGGTCAGCTAGTGCAATAATTTTTTTTCTTTTTGCAAACTACTACTTTACATACAATTTGCGATTGCTTTTATTTTTGCGTTTGTTTGGTTTCGTAAACAAATACTAAACTGATTGATATGTTTATTAATTTGATATATCGTGCCATTTATTCAATGATAAAATTATTTCAAATTCATTTAAACTACACGCCTATACTTGGTTTGAATATGAATAAATCTTACATGTCTGAGATACATTAATAACACAAAATTGTAGGTATAATAGTGTTTGCATTACAAAGAAGCTTTTACGTGTTATAAACAAAATGCAAATTGTTTGTAGACTCTTGTGTGGTTTAACCTACCTTCTTTACTCGTGTGGTTACGAATAATTTTCATAGCCCGGTAACATCATAAACATTAGACATCAACTTCTAAAAAAAATAGAAAATTTAATTTTAAATGTATTAACTTCTGGGGAAAATTTTGTGTGAATGTAACTATTAACAACACGAACATACTCATTTCTCTCTTGCACAATATCCTGTGTAGACTAAACTTGTTTGAAGAAATTGTAATATTGTAATTTAATAAAATGAAACAAAACCTAATAGGTTACGAGTATTATTCTGTCAACCATAAATGGTATCCAGAACCAGAAAACTACAGAGCTTTCAAAAAATTAAAATTACGACTGCCATTAACATGTATAAATTTTCTTATTGCTTCAGAGTGCTATCAACTTATTTATGTATATATGAAGTGTTTATCATAATAAAACTAAAAAAATATATTTCCTTTTTAAAGTCAAATTTAACTTACTTTAACATTTTTAAATAACAGCAATTGTTATAGGTATCTAATAAAGCTAACAAATAGTATTTAATACTTGTTCATAATGTTATATTATTCCTATAAATACATATTTCGATGTTACATAGAACTTGACACTTATTTAAATCTCCATTCTTTTTGCGGTGAAGCCCACAGCCAAGCATAATTTTTGTATTGGTTCCTTTTTTACATTATGGGGACACCATTATTTTTTTATTATTTTTTTTCCTACGTTTACACACAATTACCGAGCTGGATTCCAAATTTCATCCTTGTAGGTCATCTGGAAGTAGGTTAGATTTCGGTACTATATGTCTGTCAGTCAGTGAATACTAAAATTTACGACTTTTTGACCTTCATATTTTTATAACCGTCTGTGCTAGCTTCATGAAGGAAAAAATTCTACATGTCCTTATTAGTAGTAGTTTTATGTGTTTACGTTAAAGAGGTTTTGAGTTATAGAAGGGTCAAAAGTGGCACCAAGTGGTTCGTGTAATATTACACTCGGCGTAAGCCAGTTCTTTTGCTTAAACTTGGCTTGACACGCTCCCGCATGAACATTTTACTGTCTTGACCTATAAAACGATTTGCAAAAAAATTTTGAGGTGTTTGCATGTGACGTCGACAAACCCGCAGAGCTCAACTAATTCATAATGGCCCTAACATATGGTAGACTCGTGTCCATCGGTGGGACAGACATGAGCTGATGATGATAATAAATAATCCAATTTTTCTCTTTGATATTTGATAAACATCCAAACAAACACCTATAAACAATCATGTTCATAAATATTTTTCATAACTTCTGGTATTATTTCAATACTTTAATTATGCACTCTTTTTTATATATACATTAAGTCAAATAATTACATTTAATATTATATACATATTATATAAACGAATGGTGACAAATAATGAAACATGTCACTTTCTCGTTGGTGCACGTAAATTTTTAGATATCTGTTCATTGCAAACCACAGTCGTAGCAATTAAGTGGTTGGGAAATTTTATGAAGTTCCTGATAGCTAAATACTGCATTTTCTCTCTTTCAAGAACTCTTTAGCCTTATCCCTCCCTCTCCTTTCCTTTATAGAAACACACGTAAGGGTCTTCGGAGCCATCCGTACACTACGTCCCCCATTCCACACCGCACTAAGAAATTCCAAGATTCCTTCTTCTGCCGTACTTCCCGCACTTGGAATTCTCTGCCTGCGTATGTGTTTCCTACATCCTACAACATGGGTTCCTTCAAAAGAGGCGTAAAAAGGCATCTTTTGGGCCGGCAGGGATAGGGCAGGTAGGAGAGTGGAGTAAAGTCACTATCCTATCTGTCATCTCATTTGGGCCTCTTCCACCGCTTAACATCAGGCGGGAGGAGGTCATCTGCCGCGCCTAGCATATATAAAAAAAAAAAAAAAAATTGCCGACCCCCTTTATGTGATTTCATGTCTAATAATGTGTTGTTAATGTTTAGCATCTCTAATAACATGTACAGAAACTGAAACATCATTACGAGATAATAATAATAAATTGAGAAACAAAAACATTCGTAAATAAATGTATTATAGTTCAGGTACAGCTATTGCAATGAACATCAAATAACAATAAATAGATTTCGAATAGTCGTGGTACTTTCTATTATTTAGTGAACTTAAGCTATTTCCTATGAAAACTTGAAAATTAAGATTTTGAAGTCATAACGGCAGATTCAAAATGAACATTTAAAAAATTGTCACTCAGAGAAGGTCGAGTACAGTGATACGGCTTCTCTTTAATCTTAAAACTAATACTAATGGCCGTTTTCACCAACCTTGTCTTAGCTTAGGTGACTCCTAAGAGACATGCTGTCTCACTCTTTTCAGTTAATATAAAAAGTGACAGCATGTCACTTAGGAGTCACCTAAGCTAAGACAAGGTTGGTGAAAACGGCCATAAGAGTATTAAATACTCGTTTCGATGTTCGCTGTACAACGCTGCGAGCAGGTTTCGTTGTTCATGAAGAAAAATAGTTTTTATGTATAAATCGAATCTAAATCTATATTGGGCCCCAAAGATACGATTATCGTAAGTTATATACGTTTGGCATTTTGATGAAATTGTCTATAAGCGACATTATACGTGGAATGTAAAGGTTTCCGAATCAAATCTAACGGGTCTAAACCGACCCTTATCTGCTCTCGGTGTAACGTGCCCACCGGGATGAGGTTCTCCCGCACCCGACGAAGCCGCACTGGGCCTGTGAGATGGGTGATGGACATCCATATGATGTCCAAACAAAACCGATTAGTATAAAGATGGATCTCCATATGTCCAACAGTGGGCGTATTTTGACTGAGATATAATGATTTGATGTACAGATACTTGCAGAAATTATAGTGGCTGATACAATTGTATCTTTCCGATGTACAATTTAGTGATATACTTGACGGTGTCTAATAAGAAGAGGAGAACAATACTATGAGGTATACTACACTTACGACCAAAAAAAACAATAGTGGCAAAGTATATTTGTACAATGTTAGTAGAATTAGGTAAAAAAAACAATACGTGTAATGCAAAGCAAAAGAAACTTCTAGTATCGACCATGAGAATAGGGGCGCAACCTTTCATGCATTAGCGCGCAGAAAGCTAATGTTTACCTAACGGTACTTTGTGTTTGCTCTGTAGGCTTTGTAGACCCCGCCGCTCGAACCTGTTGGGCTCTCGCACTTATCTGCTTCAATTCAGTCTTGTTTTCATTTCAAATACTACTCCAGAAGTCCATTTAAACTGACGACATCGGCCATAGCGTAAAAAATAAGTTAATTTGTTCGATAACAACAATGATAGGTCAACATGTCAACTGGTTATTTTTGACCTTTTAGCAAAACCTATTTTGTAACTAAATCTTACAATAAATACATAGTCATCGTGTTAAGTTAGATCTTAACACAGCAGTATGCGATACTCTTTATTCTCTGTTTATTCAAAGAGAACACAAAATTTACCAATTAACGGTATAGAAATAATATGTGTCACTTTATATCATACTTCTGTAAGACACGTTCTTTTATATAGATCTCACGAATAGGGCCATTCAGAGAATTTCATATTTTCCACGTTGAGGATCCAATCGCTCTCTGCACATTGAGAAATGCAATTTAAAAATAATATTCTATAATTCCGATAATAAATAATACTGATTAGGTTGCTCAAGTAAAACGAACTAGATCATCTGAGAACAGAACTTCATTAAAAAGAATTAAATAGAAATTAAAAAGAGTAAATCATACTTATACTGTTGTATTATTTACATCTATAGTTAGTCTCAAAACCAGTAACATTTTGTTCACGTACTTGCTTCTAATTCGTCGTATATGCTATTGATTAATTTTACGTTTATGCATGTCGCTCGATATGCTAACTTCATGAAAATCATACATTTACCGCGCATATGTATGTGTTGAATAGACATTGAGCCCTTCAGAACATGAAAGTGAAAGGAAACTATAGTACCCAAACAACTAGTTTTCGTTATAGGATACAAAGTAAATACAAAAGGTTTACTGTTAAAGTCTATTATCAAAATGTCACGTACGATACGAATTTCGTCGTACATTTCTCAGCGATGCCACCCTGCGTCACTAAAGCGTACGAGCTCTCGTTGCTTTGCAGAGCGAACATCGAACACGAAAATTTTATGCGAGATTTGTGAAGTTGAAGAGTATTCCCCTTCGTATGTCGTATGTGTAGAGCGGAAATCGTAGCCGTCGACGAACCATCATCATATCGTCGGATTGGCCCGTAACGCGGGGCCCTATATCCGCCGCGAAATGGAACGTGATTCCACTTCCAATAACACGGCGCCGATGCAGATTTACCGAGATTAATACTTTTAAAATGATTAAAAATGTCAACATACGAGTTCGGCGTGCATCTGGTAATGTATAGACATGTATAACGTTGATACGAATCGCATGTAACCAAATAATTGATGAGTATCAATATGAGTGGATGAAAGAATAAATAAATAAGGAGTGGATAAAGGAAGACCCAAGAAACGATGGATTGATTAGGTAACAAGTGAAATGAAAGTTACTGGAGTGGATGACAGACTGACAGATAAGAGATATGAGTGGAAAAGAAAAACGTGATGCTCCGACCCCGATTAAATTTCTATAAAGTATAGCGAAAGATAATCACTGAACGCGGGTATAATATAAAATAGTGATCTTATTTTGCAATACATTGCAAATTGTTAATTTATATTGAGATCTGCTCGCGGCTTCGCCTGGATTTTTTTGAGTTTAAGTGAACCAGTTTTATTGATTAAAATTGTTGCTTTTATTCAATTCCGAGCATTTCATTTTTTAAGCTTTCTCTGGACTTCCACAAAGAATTCAAGACTAAGATTAGGCAAATCAGTTCCGCCATTCTAGAATTTTAGCGAGACTAACGAATAGCAATTAATAATTAGACGTGGGAAAATTAAAAGTTATTTGTATATCTGATATGCCATTTTTAAAATGTTCTGACTATACTATACCTTTACTGTGTTGAGAGAAAGTAGACTATTTGGTTATGAAATATTTCAATTACTTAGCCGATGAACTTTCAACCGCACCTATCCGTAAAAACAAAGCAGTGTCCATTTCCTTTGGCCGCAAAAATAAAACACTTTTCATGAACAGAGTTCATAATTTCTTTGTAGCCAATCGTCTAAATGAATCTAGAGAAACCACTTGCGATCGAGCTATGGCCTCTTATCGAGCCTGCGGTGGAGGGAGAACTTGGAGTGTGGCAACCAATAGCAATCACGTCGTATTGGATGAAACAATACTTCATTCATTTCTTTTTCTTTCTATATCTTGCTTAGTTTGAAGAATACAATTAAGTATTTAAATTAATTAAGTAATAATAATTAAGCGCAACACACTTCACATATCAACTTAAGAAAATTGTACAAAGGGCAAATACTTGTTGTCACTTGATTAATTTATTACTCTAAAGTATAATTAGTAAAAAAGATAAGTGTTCAATTTAATCGTACCATTTCTAAAAATATATGTACTAGCGCTGGTACTTGGCTGGTATTTGGGCAACTTATATTAACGTGGAGTATATTTTTATAAATTGTAGCCTATATATTAATATATATATATATATATATATATATATATATATATATATATATATATATATATATATATATATATATATAATATATATATATATATATATATATATATATATATATATTATATTATTGTAAACTTTCCATCCATTCAGTAGTTTTTACGTGAAAGGGGAACAAACAAACAAACATCCATAAATTTCCATATTAGTAAGGATATACTGTTTCTGGTATATGAAAATGAAAAATATATGTATAAATGAAAAATATAAAATTCGATTTCTTAACCAGGGCGGTAACCGATTCTTATTAAAACTAACCAGTAATAAATTTAAAACGAACATTCGGTTTCTAATACTGAACTTCGCTATACCCTTTATCTTTCTGCCAACATATTTTGAGAGACGGTATTCAATAGATTTAAGTTGAAATTACTTGGTGACAGATGTTTCCTTCCGAGAAAGTTCAGTTAAAGTTTCCTACGAGAATTCTTTGGCAAGAGCGATCTTTCTCAGAATTCGCGATTAGATAATAAATGTCCCGACTTAAATGGAATGCACTAAGCTTAAATGTTGCACAAAACTGGACTTTAATCGCATCTAGCTGAATTTGAGATAGACTAGATTAATGAAAAAGAAAAACAATATTGTGATTAATTCACATATCAGTATCACCACCTCATAATATCTTCCCACTGAGTGCAGATGTTTACCCTAACTTAAGATTAGTTTAGACTACCTTTAAACACCACCCACCACTTCATATTCACCTTTAGCAACACAGGCAATGTAGGTGGCCTTACCATAACGACATGTAATTCCAATTAATAGGCCGGCGCTAAAATCTCTAAGAGAAAATTAATAAAACCTAATTAGTCGTAAGCAAAATTTTTATTATAATCTAATTATTAATTTTTAGTCTATAATTAGACCAGACAAGTGTCTTATTATATTTATAAAGTTATTAATCATGGAGCGACATAGTCTTGTTGATCAAGCTCTTTAAATAAACATTTAAAAAATAATCGATGAATTATTAAATACATCTAAACACCAGTAGCAAGTATTACCAACCATCTCGTGATAATGGGTGGTAATATCGCGGGTCACCGCTTCACAGAAAGTTTGCAGTTTTTGTTATTAGAAAAATACTTAGGCTAGAACTTTAATAATAATCCGATGTTACTATTTAGTTATAATATAAATAGGATCGGTTATAGTATACATTCGATTTCGGTTATAAAATCTTTAGAGAGATCAAGCGCGACATCATTTAAGTAGTAAATCAATGAAAAAAGGAAAGAATATGGTTAATTTAATATCTCTATATTGTTCTGAAATGTGATGCATTAAGTCTACATATTGTGACATTTCTATTTCAGAGATGCAATAAAAAAGTTTATAATAAATGTGACTAAAAAGCTTCGGGGCACGACCCAGCGTGTCAGGGAGAAGACAGCGTCCAAATTAAATTCCTAAGCTTTCCACAATAGCGTTCGCGCTGCAATCACAGCGTGACGTACATAAGTGTTACGAGGTTTAACAAAACTAAAATGAAATTTCAGAAATGAAATATCTAATTTCTATTAGCTGATAATTTTTGGAGGTCATAAAAATGTTGTTATGCAATTTAAATGTCGATCACCTTAATTTCGATTTAGGTAGACTCATTGTGGGACTTTAGTTTGAGGTCTACAAGAATCTTATGAAAAATATGCCGGTGATCTAGACCCAGGTTCTTTAGAGTTCTTTCGCAGGTATACGCTTATTGCGTCATGATGTTTTCCTTTGCCCATATGAAATTTAAATAATAAAAATCATATTCACATTTGGACAACAAAATCACACTTTACATGTGCATTTTGAACACCGTAATTATTACAAGCGAGAGCTGTCTCAAATCCAACATGTAATTTCTGACGCCGTAACTGTATGCACATCAAAGGTCGGAACCCCGGGGCACCGAATTAGAAGTCAGTGAAGAGAGGACATCTATTAAAAGGTAATACACGCTGAGAAAACTAACCATCTAAAATAAAGTGAATTCGGTTTAAATTAGATGACTCTAGGCGCCCAAGGTGGAGCATAGTGATATCATCAAAAAATACGATGATAATACTGTTATTAACGATACCGGCGTTTCCATACCCGTATATACAACACATAAAAGGTACATTGTACGTAGTGAGACAAATTCCATTTTCAACAAATCACACATCAAAACACACTATACAATAATTAGTTAATACATCAAAATAATAGGCTAGAATTTAAAAATATGTACGCCACGCTAATATAAGTAACTCGAAATAGTAATTTTGAGCGGACGAAGCCGCGGGCAAGAAAATGTAACCTCGTAATAACATTTTCTTAGTGTAGTAGAAGAATTTTGAACAGATTTCTACTATTGAGGAGCCAAAATAATATTCGCTTGCACCTTCATCAGGTAATATAAATATGAAGTTTCTGACTGATTCCATGACAATAGTGGTTTGCTGTGTCCACCAAAGTACGCGGTTACGTAGTTCGTGAAGACATATCAAAGTTCTAGCAAACAATTGTGAAGTGAAAAGCAAACTGTGACGCTATGAGCAAGAGGACAGGCGAGTACATTAAGATAAAACGCGTTGGGCGGCAGCCAGCTTCTCAAGTGTCCGGCCTGTGCCAAGCGCCCATCCCAAGTCGTCTTGCACCACATCAACCCCTAAATGACAATAATCTGCACACAATTAATGTAAATCGGCTAACTAGATGCCACTTTATACAGGATTAGTTCAGCGCTGACTTTATCCTAATAACAAATATAAAGCATAATTTTATCGTCACAGGGATTCTGTTGTAAGATGACTGAATACTTATCACTTAAAATATAATTATAGGGTATTCACTATGCGATCACTGCAGGATAAGGAGTATCAAATGTGTTACTTTAGGTAATAATCCAAAAATAAAATCCTAATTGAGACATGCTGTCTGAATAGGAATAATCTAAAAGGATAATTATAGACAATATACAGATATATATTATCTTTTTTAATACTTTGGATTGGACGGAAACTATTGTAGTTTTATTTTACTAGTGCCTGAAAGTGAAATATCAAAAAAAATATTTTCACTACAATATTTACCACAACAGCATACAACTCATTTTGCTACGATCGTGGCTACGACTGGTCGTAGCACTGATTAATCTACGGTTGTTATAAAAAACGTATGGTAACATAACCTACAAATTTGTTGTTTTAAATGGAACATACTAACGTTTTCTTTATTTATTTAATAATCATGAAAGTAAATTTAAACATTAAACTAGCTAATAACACAAATTTAAAATGGCAAGACATTGTGTTGTTGCCAAGTTAATAGTAAAATAGAGAGGAACTACCTAGAAATAAGAGCATTTACAAGTTATTTATTCAAGTTTTTGCGAAATAAATAAGTGCATTTATGCGAAATATAATTTAAAAAATAAATAGTTTCAATGCGACTTAAATTTAGAAAGTTACAAGGTTATATGAATGAAACGACACTTGCAAAAGTGACTCGTTCATAGTTTGTAGTACTATTTTATTTTGTTATCAAAAAATAGATTTATGAACCTTTCATAAGTCACAATAATATAGTAATTATTTACTAAATATTCTTGCCACGATTCCAATTTAAATCCAAGAATTCCCAACATGAATAAATGTTTTAAACCATTTTTAATTTAGCAGTTAAACAATATCCATTTAACCAATACATTTCCAGATACCATCGAAAAGTAATTTTCACAATATCAACTTAATATAAATTCTAAGCACTTCGCCAATAGACATAACTGCTATGAACAATATTATCTATTGCCTTCACTGAAATATCGACGGTGTAAATTTTCACAGCGGGAACGCTATTGCTAATTCTCGACATAGCGTGGCTATACTCGCAGACATTGTAAAATTGCGACTGAGTGCCTTACTGCTACTAAAGATGTCGAGACAGCTGGCTTTCGGCATAATTTTACTAAATCATTTTGAGCTCCTGTCAAGCTTTATTCTACCGTTCTCTAATAAATTCCATAAGACGTGCAGGAGGTGGACGATTTTTAATTAAATCTATTATAAGAATAAACGCTGGAATTTCATACTGACAAAATGATATGCTGTGCCATAAATTTTGATAACAATTTTAAAATTGATATTGTTAATGAGTGTAAAAATAATGTCACATAAAAAATGATAACGTTCGAATGTTGGGACATCGAAAGTTTAAAAGCATCTAAGTTTGGTAAAACAAGTGGCACGGGAAGTTGCCAAAGCGTTGGGCATGGCAGCTTTTTATAGCTTTCATTAGGATTATTGGCCGAAAGTTTTATCGTTCAGAAAACTTTGTAGGTATATTTTTATAGAGCTTTGACATGGATTTTAAAGGATCCCTTAATATGAAAAATTTTTGGGGAAAGTATTTATTTATGAGGTAGCGGAGAAGAATTGAGCTGCTATTAGGTGTTTTAGTTGTGCAAAAATTATACATTGTTTTAATCATAAAGAATTGACTACCAGAGGTAAAGGTGTACAAAAATAACAACCATGCGCCGCTTAATATAAAAAAATCCGTCCTAATTAGAAAAAATGTAAGAAATATTGTATAATCGGGCGTGCTCCGAAGCAGCATCACTAAAATACCCTATCTCAAACGCGCATTCCAGTCCAGCCCAAGTTATAAATTCTTCTTGCGTATTTTTATACTTATACTTACTATTATTTATGATTTTTAAATAAGAATTAGTCACAACACAAAGAAACAGTCTACTTAATTTACTAATCGCTCACTTAATCGCAGTAGTTTTGCATACACATTAAGTCTCTGGCATAATTAAGACTTGAGAGTCATGGTCATTAAAATGCATAGAGGATTAGCATCTAGTCTCAATAACGATAAGTTTCTGAAGCTCAATAACGTTCGCAGATACTCAAGGTGACGGTAGTCAGCAATTTCTTTGAGTCACATCCTAGCGCTGGAGACAATAATGAATTCTGCTTCGAGGGCGCCACGTTGCCGACTCGCCTGCTTAAGCGTGCTCCTACGCTCCACTTTCCACTTCACCTCTCACATAGCGATTAATGATTTCGCGCTGCCTTTGTGGCAACGATTAAAATAAAAAAAGTCCAATCATGGATACGGTTCCGATTCTGTTCTTTGAAATGTCTCCCGACGAGACTGTTATAAGTTGCGTTAGTAATTAGGTATATGAACGATGCTCCAGAGTTTGATGCTTATAAATCAAAACAATTCGAAAAATGTCCATTAAGAAAGTCGGAAACTTAAACGATTTAAAAACTTGACAAACATAACACGAAGAAGAATGAAGTTTCTACCATGAAATGAAACTGAGTCGCTGACGTAACACAAAATGCAGGAATCATGTTTTGATGGAGGATGTTAGCGAGCACACCAGTATTTATCCTTAATTCTACTAATAAGACTGTTTAAGGTAACACACGTTTCAATTAGAATTCTATTTACTAAAGAATAAAAATGCGGATATCAGCTTCTCCCAACAACGGAAGATTTAGAACATCTCCCCATATATAAATTGTACAGCCCATTCGTTGTTACTATTAATGTTAGATAAATTGATTTTATTTACCTCATTCATAACAGCATATTATATTCATATTCAGATTATATTCATAACAGCAAAAAAATGTTATCCAATTATTTACAAATTAATTATCCAACAACCTTGTTATTATTTACAAAATTATTTCTGTCCTCTAGTATAGATACTATATTCAGAATTCTCATAAATTAGGATAAGTATCTTTGATGACTACACATTTAAATTTACCACTGGATATCATAACAATCTACTCGCACATCAACTGTATTTATAAAATATTCACTTTGTATCTTAAAAGTCAATAAATTACTTACATGGCATTAAAATATGAAATGTTAAATTATAACGCAAGTGAAAACCAATAATCCACAAGTACTTTCACACTACAGCCTTATTATAAAAATTACCAGAATAAGCTGATTTGATGAGATGAGGCTACATTATTTTATCCATTCAGAAATAACGTATCAATTCGATGCGTTGTTGCTAAATGGGTTTAAGACATGCTTTACTAATTTTACAGAGCCTGAGTAAGTCTCATGTTTGTGCGATTCAATATATTCCTAGTGCAGCCAGAAGTTTTAGTATAGCTAGAAGAAAGTGCTTTCATTTTTTATTACTCAAAGTAATCTTAATAAAAATATTATGTGCCATTTAGCACAACTATATCTCCTAAAACTTACCATAATTTGAAGCTTCAACATGTAGCTATAACCAATTCGGTCGCCGAGTACTATGCGCCCCAGTAGACTATTTTAACAGCTTTCTACCTTTTACTTTGTTAATCCAAAATAGATTATATTCACTGTTAATAATTATGAAATCTGTGTATTGGTATATGTCAGCATACACAGATTTCATAATTATTTGGGTGGTCCCAACACATCATATTCAGGAAGGTATCTTTTCATTTTTTAATATTTTATCCGTGATTGGATCACTTTTCGTATTTGAAACTATTAACAAGATCTTGTGTACCTTCTATTTGTGGTAGAAATTATTTTAATAAGTCACCTCCAGTGGTATGTACTCCAAGGCGCGTCTGCATGACGATGCGTCGTTACAGAAAGCGCAACGGCAGCAAACGCAAAAGAGTAAATAGTCTCTGATAATGGCGCTTCACATAAACCGCGGGGAATGTAGGTTTTACTGTGGGCACTTTGCAGGCTTTTATCTTTGTTTATGTGATCTTGTGCTACTGCGGTGGATAATTTTTAGTAGGTGGTAGATGCCCACTCAAAATGGTGGCTAAATGTAATTTGTGTTTAAATTATACACGTAAATAGCATCGTTGTCTGTAAATTTATAAGTCGCTAGTGAATGTAATTTATTTTTAGATTATTTATTTCATGCATTTCATCGCACACACAAGAGACAAATTTCTTTCAGACTTTTTTTTTCAGGGGTATAGAGAAGATGCGTAAAACATTTATGTAAGTAACATAAGAAAAAAAACTCATGTACTCTTCATTATTAACAGGTAAACGTCATCATCGTATTATCATTTCAGCCGAGAAACGACTACACTTCTGGACACAACCCCCCTAGGAATCTTCGTTGTTAGTACATCGGCCAAGACTTTGTAGCATGAAAAAAACAAATAAAATTAATTATTTGTTTTATAGTGTTATATCTATGAAACCCTGACAAACTTCATACTTTTTTTTTATACCACGATGGTGATAAACAGGCCTTCGGCCCGCCTGATGGTAAGCGGTTATCGTAGCCTATGGACACTTGCAACACCAGGGTCACTCGCGCCTTGCCAACCCTTTAAAAACCTATTTACTCCCCTTTTGAAGAACCTCATATACTAAAACTAAACTAAACTACATACTTCAAAACTTTCGTAATATAAGTTGTAATTAATCATTATTAACTTTGTCAAGATTCAAGGTGATACACAATACAGAAATATATGAACGAACCACTTCGAAGAACTCAAATCTCAGGGTTAACACTCATATATATATATTGCATATATATATATATATATATATATATATATATATGCAAAATAATCAGTAGTCTGTAGTTGTTAGGGTCGTCGGGTAAAATTCGCTTCCACCGTCCGTCATTCGGTTTCATCGTTACTTACTATGACCTCGAGCTTTTCAAAGTAAATATAAGAAACCTTTGTTCATTTTTCTATCTCACGTTTTTGTTATTTGATTTCTATTATACAATTTTATAGTAATTATTTCGTGAAGATAAGACTGAAATGAACTGCGGAAACACCTACATTTCGCGTTATGTACGCATCTCGGGACGCCATGCACGCGTAATAATAGACATAGCCAGATTAATTGGATTGTTAGTGCCAGCAGGTATTTATTGTATCAATGCATGTTGTGCGAAAATTAATTTAATGGCGATGTCCAGTTAATGATTATGTAAGAAATACCTGGAATTCGATTGTGCCAATATGTCGGAAATAGGTTATAGTAAACTTGGTCGTAACCGGCGTGAGGCTTGGCGGTGTCCGCCCTGTAAACATATCAATTCTTCGCCGACACCCAACGTTATACCTGATAAACCTGATCAAAACTCAATGACGCCTAAAACTATACTAAGTGAGTTGCGTAGTGTCAAATTACAGTCATCTATGAATCCGACATCATGAAAATATGTTAAGATCATGAAAAAAATAAATAAGGACAAAAAAAAATACTATCACAAAAAAAAAGAGTGCGGACCAAAGAGTCCGCAGAATTTATTTCATCTAACTAAAAAAAAATCATCAAAAGTGATCTGTCAGATCTGTAAGCATTATGTGAATTTAACAGTGCTAAACTTGAAGAGCAAAGTGGGGCAAAGTAGAAGATTTCCAATCTTCTATTATTTCAATACCAACAAAATCACGTCAACTTCGCGTAATCAGTGGGCGCGAAAAACTTGATAGCAAATACAAAAGCAATAGTTAAAGAGATAAACTATAATTATGTATGAGTAAAGAAATTGTAATTGTTTAATTATGATGATTATTACATTTTGAACAAAAATAACAATACACAATAATAATACACTGTTTACTGTATACTTTATCCTGAAGGGAGAAGCCTTCAGCATCTGTCAGGAATGCAATTGTATGCTGTGTTTTGTGTCACACGAGCATAAAATGTGGATCTTCGCATCTTACAAACGGCCATTTGCACATACAATATATACCTGTAAGAAATATCTACCAGCAACTCGCATATGTGGCCTTGTCGAATCTGTCACGCAATAAGTTCACACCGGTGCCAGTTCTTCAAAATGGTAGTGTACGATAAGCATTATATCGTGGTCGTGGCGGTTCCCAAAGTCATACTAGTTGATATCATTAACCAGCATAAGGAGAAAATCTTAAAAATTAAGGCTACATGCTGGCTGCAAGTGCCTTGACATGGGTCAATATGTGACCGCCATGTGGGATATTGTTGACGATGATTGCTACATAGTATCTGCAAAAGGCATAATTAGGAAGAGTTTCGACCATCTTAAAAGATTCTCACTTGATGAACAGATATAGGGTTGAGATACAGAAGGCAGTGCTTGTAGGATAGGACAAATATAGTTCTACAATTCTTCTCCACGTAGTGAGATTCCCCTCCTTATAACCCTCAAGAGCTACTCATAATAAATATTAAAAAAATATTTTAAACTTATCTGAATAAAGCAACAATTATTAAAAGGATATACAGAAATAATTAGAATATGAAATACTATATGTCATCTCAACAAATAGAACGTCTGTAAATCAATAGCCGTTCCACTATCCGTGACTTGGCATCGAGTTAGTTAGTTAACGTGCAATCAAATAGCCCTGTGGCCATTGGTTAATTATGCGAATACGCTCCATGAATCCGAACTGGACCTTTAATTGCCAATAGACGTCACTTGTTACGACACCGTGTCAAACACGAGTTCAGATAATTCGTCGATTATATATCTACATATCGAAATGCATCACCGCATCAATTCCTAACAATATTATGAATATGAAAGTTTTACACTCAATTTGGTATGCGGATAGTTTGATTCTCTGGTTAGAATATTGATATTTTTAAGCACAGGAAAATATCTCTTTTTTATCGAAAATGTGATTTAAGGCACGAGATAGATAATGTAGTTTTACTGACATATATAAACAATTATCAGTATAAATTAAAATGAGTAAAGTTCATTGTTCATGTTCCAAAATAACAGTGCAACACTACGCTTCGCGGTCTATTAAAAAATCTCTTTTCCCCCTTAAATGATATTTAAGTATCCATAATTACTATAAATTTAATATACTTGAATATCGTATATCTAGCTAATATACTTATTAGTAAATCATGAATCCAAAAACTTTATAATCCTTTTCCAGAGTTCTAAAGGTTCGTTTAAAAGTTCGTTTCGTTTTACTCATAAATCTAGTTGTCAGTGCGACAGTCATTTCATTAATTATAATTTCAGTATCAAATCTTACTAAATTGTTAAAATCTTTAGCTATAAAAGAATATAGTCTTGATATTAAAATATACGAGGTAATAAGGTCACATTTGCCAATGACGTTTTGCAGATTAAGAACGCATTTCCAGTTTTATTTGTTTAATGAGCAAACATAAACAAGAACTTGTTCAAAGGACGGAAATTCTTCCGCCTAACCACCGCGACCCGGATTTTGTACCAAATATTTATTTTAATTACATCTCGCCTCCTTGAGAGCTGAAGTTAAATGTCGCTCCACCTTTTGTGTCAATATTTCTAATTAATGTAGAACCTTTGATACTTTAATCATTCATTAAAATACACTAGGAGGAAGGCATCTTTCATTAAACGCTTCAAGGGGATCAGACAATAAAACTAATTTTATCTGAGAGCTTATATTCAGATAATCACGGAAAAGTAGGCTAAGCATAAGCTAGTTTCTGCTTTGATAATTAAAGGTATGAACGTATGTAATGTTACAGGAAATTTAATAATAAGAAGTAATAATAAATGGCAATCAAAACTTTAAAATCAGATCAAAGTCAAAATAATATTAAGGCACATATATCTATCAAAACAAATTAAAATAAGGCAGTACACACATGTTCGAAAAATGGGAGAGCCTTGTCGAGAAGTACAGGCAAAAATCTCTGTTTGTTGCATAAAATCAAAGAGTTGACATACGTTATTATAATGGTCTCTTCTGTGTTTACAAAGGTTCATAAGAGAATGTTATTTGAATTTTCTTTGAAGTTATAGCGGAGCTATTTAATATAGTTCGTGTTATAACGTTATGTAAAAAATAACGTTGGCACTTATTTAGTTTTACTTAATATATAATGCAAATATTTCAGCAACCGAGAACTAAGAAGGAATCCTATAAGATCAGGCAACCTAATTAAATATCTATTTGAACAAGAATACGGATGAAGTATTTCCTCGGGGAAATGTAGAGGTAATAAGACTAGCGCATTAATCAAGAACCGGTATCAATGGGAATGCGACAATATTTTTTGTAAAGCGATGAAAATTAGAACTATTATTTTATCAAGGGCATATAATTATGATAAATACATATGGCTTGTATTAAATTTTGTTATACTAAATATTATTACTTTTTAACTAAATTATTAATATATTTTGCACCTCAAAAGATAACATATGAAATAGAACTTATAGCATCACTTTGTTGACCGTCCGTCTATAAAGACCAGATACATATTGAGTAAGCCTCGCAAGTACATACACTTGTACTTTGGCTAAAAAAGAAGTAAGATCAAACTAATAACTAACTTTAACTTTAGTGTAAATTCATTTTAATCTGTAAATGAAAACTAATAAATGCCTAAACCCGCTGAAGCGAACTGTACAACGTACACAAAAATAAAAGTAGATGGTAATATAATGCAAATGTTTTTGTTCTAACATTTCGTAGGGTAGTCAAGTCATCTATATCCCTATCCTATATCACCTATTGGAACACTGTGAAAATTCGTTAATAAATTTTAATTTATCAAGAAAAGCTGAAATTACACTTTTTTTTTTATTAAATCGAGGCTGTCCCCTTGTAGTTGTAAGTTGAAATCATTAAATTTTAGTGAACAAATCTGTCAAACGAACAAAGCGATGTGTGCTCGATCATCGTTGTATGGTGGGGTCTCTTTTCATATTTTCCCTTTAATGTTTGGAAATTTTCAAATTTTTACCTATTTTATTAGGATGACGCTTTTATCTTCCAACATTGATGGTTTCATAGTCGTTGCTCTTAAATCTTTGTTGCATAAAAGGCATTTTAAATATAAAACACAGTACGATGACACTTTTTAAATTCAGCTATGTTTCGTATTAATTACCTACCTGTAAATAAATAAAAACGTCTTTGTTTTTATAATCTTAATGCAACCTAACTTAACAGGATACGGCTTTTTTAAAAGAATATGATTAATCCATTATTATAATATTAAGAAATAAACAAAGTTCCGTCGGCAAACTGTTTCTAATTTTAAAAAAATTGCTTCGATTCATAATAGCGTTTTATGAAAACGGCTGACTTATTTTAATATAATATTAAATTATTATTTTCATTTATTATATGTTAATATATTTATGTAAATTCCATAATACAAACTTATAAACAATACTTTGATATCAAATCTCCGCAATAATTAAGTGAATCAGGTAATAAAAATAAAGCAGGGACAATAACTTTGATCTTTGTTGACTTTTGTTTTTTATCGATGTAAATAAGTGCATATTACACTTATACTTAATACAATAAAAACTTTATATTTTAATAAGTTATGTATTTGTAATGTTTGCGTGTAGTAGGTACGTAGTAACAATTTAATACTGAACTTACATACCTTCATAAAAATGTAAATATAAGTACCTATGTCATATAGCAAGTTGGTTGGGAGATTCCGGAAACAGATGAGTAATGTTTATACTTGACATTCGTATTTACATATATCCGTGTAGAATCAAACACGTTCCATGCAAGATTGCAAGCCCATATATAAGTCGTATTAATCTGCACATCTGAACAAGCGGCGGTCGGCACGACAACGACATGTCTCGTCGCATTGCACCGAATATGGAATTCGCAAGTTTTCACAAGTAACAGTCGTTGAGCTTCTTCAAATATTATCTTCCTATATTGATAGCCAACATTTAGTTCTTCACTATCAAAACCAAATGAATTTCCATAAACCCCCGCATACGAGCGTGGACCGCCCTTTTTGTCATGCCCAACGTAGACTCCGTCGAATCTCCCGTGGACCCCCGGGGGTCCACCTGGCCCACTTTGGGAATTACTGACTTAAACTCATCTTCCAGTGCAATTGTTCAGCTTCCGTGAAATGAGATCTCTGGAGATTTCGAAATAATCTAACTACTAAAGTAAATTTAGGTCAGAAGTAAGGCACGACACAATATATCACGAAATATATTTATTAATTAACACCACAACACAAGTTCAACTCAACAAGCACATCGATGTCTGCACGTAGACTGACTAACTATACGTAACGTTCCTTCCGACTCGGTCGGTAAAGCCGGCAATGAGAAACCCAGTCATTTCAAGACTGTTATTTGACTACTATAATTTATTTCCTCGCCGATAATAGTCAATCGATATACCATCAAAACATTATACAATTTTATTATTTATTAAACACTAACATTACTAAAAAGATGTTGAGCGAACCAACTGGACTAGGCAGCACTCGGTATAATATATATTTTAGATATTACATAAAAATAAAAATAAATATTTTTTTATTGCAGAATGCAAAGACCACTTTACACCCTCTGAAAGTCATTTGTTCAAAGATGTCATGTCTTAATGTCAAAAATAGGAGACAACTAAAAGTATTGAGCCCGCGTATGCAATTTATGATATCTAAACTCTTGGAACAGTTGCCTTAAAAACATCATATTAGACGCGTCACACACAACATTAGATCTCTCGAAGCAGATTAACGTAGGATGGTAGATGGGACGGTAGATCCTATGGCATTCCACGAGAGATCAAAGCGCCATGGCAACATTTACTTACAAATACACGTCTAAAAACTGTTTTAATATACGAGTATATATATGTATAAAACAACTAAAGAAATATCTGAATCCAACATCAATGTGACGTCGGACAATTGTCTACAGTTAGTTCGACCTTACCCTAACCAAATATAGCATATACACAAATTCAAATTCAATCAGTAAAAATGTCTCTAAGTCATGTGAGTAATATGTTTGTAAAGCATGCAATTCTTTTTAAGAAGAGAAGAAGGCTTTAGCATGTAAGCTGCACCATCTATCACGGGGTCCGTCCGTCGCCATACGTTCTGAATCACAATTTGTTCTGTGTACGAGTCACGCGAGATTCTGCATGAATTTACTATTCATGGCAACAGAATAGTGGGTAAACTGTTATAAGGCTGTGGTTGTAATAAAAAATATTATTTATAATAAATATACAAACAAACAATATATATCCGATGAAACTTGTTTCGTTTGCTGTTGTCATTTGTTAATGACCTGATGCTGCTCGATGCAGATGGCTTTTACAGCTGCACCTTGAGAATTATTTGAGTAAAGTATGAGCTTTGATAAATCTTCAAGCTAGAATCGGAAACAATGGTTATGCTAAATATTTATCAAAGAATAACGAATCAAAAATGTAACCTTATGCTTAATAAATGTATTTTTATAAAATGAATACTTCACTTTCTTGTTATTTTTATACTGTCTCACACAATCGTAAACTATGCCGGGTTTGAAAGAGAGTGAAGAAAGAACACCGACATATTAAATTCAGATCACGTCTGACGATATAAATTTATAAAGGAGGCATGAACCGGGGACAGCCGCTCGACTCTAAACGAATTTATTAAATAAATTAATTGAACCAAAACGGACGAACGGCTTGAATATTGAGCGAACCGTAGCTGTGTGAATAATAATCTCACTACAGATTTGAATTAGTAGACACAGCAATTAAGAGCGCGGATTCGAATTAGGTGATCCACACCGGTTCGATCGAATTATAAACGAGACTTTAATAATGTGCTGTGTAAAATGCTAATATCCAACATCGGGATCTAGGCGAGTGCAGTCATGACTGAATTTTAATGGAGACCTGCTGAAGTTTGCTTTGACTATAATAAGTGGGGAGTGTTTTAAGATCTTATCACAGTTCCTTTAAGAACTTTATCCAACAGAAACCATTCAGTGGAAAATACGCAAAGCGTCTTTTATTATTATATTAAACTTACAACTACAGCTGCAGCACTAGTTACTTTTCGAATGAATGAAAAGTTAAACACGTTTTCATGATCACTAATTTCTCTTCAGACAGTTTTTTCTCCAACTTTATTTAAAAGTTCAATGGATTTTTCATAAGTAATTCACTACGTAAAATTAAACAAACGAACTAGATTCTACCTGAATCGAGAAAGTACTCGTATATGGATATTTTTGTTAAGCCCTTTTTTACATACGCAACATAAACATTGATGTCTCTTTATAGGTTATGAATCGCGGATATGTACAAAAATACAATCAACATGAACCGCAACCGCAAGCTCGCTGTATAACAAAGCCCTAACAATCAGGACAAAACATCCGAGAGCATTATACATAAAACAAAAGTAAAAAGTGCTTGCTCTCATTTTAATACAGCCTTTTATCTAAAAGAACAATGAGGACATTTCCACCAGTATAAACAATAATACCAGGTTTCCGTCGCCGCAAGTATTTAAGTAAACAATTTCTCTTGCAATGTTCAATATATCTGGTAACACTATAAAGTTATGGTCATAAGCTTACATAAATATCCATCACCGTGGGATTCGTGACTGATCTAAATGGGCCATAAAGAATGAGTCTAATCAGGTCTTCAGCAAATACGAGCGCGATGGTCAACCTCGTATACATTTTAAGCTTCTTTGCAGCATATGCAAATTGCCTTACAATTTTTTCTTAAGTGTAAAAGTATCGTAAAGTGGCTTACACGCGTAAAGGCATGATAAAACAAACCAATAAACCGAGTTACAATAATAGATTCTTGCACCGGGAGCTCTAAGTGACCTATTATCTTTTCACTATTACTTCATGAAATTTGCATAGCATTTTAAATATTTCTTTTTCGACTTTTCCGGCAAAAAATATTTATTATTGGATTTGCCACATTTTTCCATGCTACTTAAAATTTATTGAATCTTTTCGTCTCCGTAATGAATAAACCGTTGTGCACGCGAAACCCAGGATTCACGTACCTATGCAATTTTTTAGCGCTTGTGTGTCTTTTTCTTTTGAATATCACTTATATTTTCTATGAATATTTTTAAGATTTCTTGGTCAATTTCAAAATAATATATAATAAAGACAACAGAGCATTAATATTGTGCTGGTCATTATTATTATACAGTATTCATAATGCCCTTATGTTCCCGATGTATTCTATTACATAAGTTTGTTTTCCCCAGAGATTGAGAGTAAAATTATTGAGCAGTTAGAAGATAAATGTTTGTATTGCTTCTTTTTTTTAATTTAACTTTGTTTCCCTTTTTAATGATTTTTGTGTGTGCACGCATACGTGTATGTGTGTATTTGCGCATGTAGCCACTAATAAGTTCAATGATTTCAGAACCTGCTATCAATATAGAATACGTAAAATGAAATGGTATTACAACTGTTACGCCGGTGGCTTAGTACAACTTCAAAAGTGATTTTCTGTGACTTAGAAACGTTTTCAGCAGGCTGAAACGTCGTTTCAGGCCGTTTCACAAGTAGCTCTTTCACATACTAAAAAATCTAAATTACACCCAAGTTACAGTAGTTTTCAGGCGCCTGAAACATGTTTTCAGTACGTTTCAGGCTACCCTCTATCCAATGCCGCAATAACCTGAAAACCCGTTTTCAGGCGTTTTCAGGACCCCTTATGAGCCATTAAGCCTACTTCAGTAAAAGGACATAAATTTCAATAGGAGTGAAAGAGATAGCAATAGTAGAAAGAGACAGAGATAGTTAGAACATTCGAGAAGTATTAGAATGAGAAAACATCATTAGAAAGAGATATACAAACACTGAATATTCGAGAAAGATAGTACGGGAATATTCTAGTATTGTGTATCGAGAATATTCGAGTATCGAGACAGTTATACTCGAAACGTCTCGAACGCGCGACGTATTGGACTACACATTCGAGTGTGTCCGCGAATGTTCTGGCAAGAGTGGCAAGTATCTTAGGGGACTATATAAGGCTGTGTCCGGCCGCCGGGGATTATTATTGTTTTGCGATACAGTGCGAAAACAAGTGATATTGGAGAACTAAGAAGCGACTTTCAGTGCCTTCAGTGAAGTTAGTGAAGTTAGTGTACTAATTAATAAAAGTTCAGTGTTTTGGTAGACCGCCGTTTAATTTACTGACCCCAGCTCGTAACATTTGGTGTCAGAAGTGGGATCAGTATGCCGGTTCTACCAAAAGAAGACACGGAAGGAAGAATCCGGACAAGAAGCCAGCGACAACAGGAAGCCGACCAGAGACGCTTCGGAGCTACTCAGCCGCCAACTGACGAGGACCAGCAGTCAGTTATGGAAGCCACTCCCTCAACGTCGGCTGCCGCACCAGATTGGGCGGCTTTCATGGCGATGATGCAGGAGCAGGCCCGCCGTCAGGAGGAGCAGGCACGCCGTCTGGAAGAGCAGTTGCAGCGCGATAAGGAGGAGCAGGCCCGCCGTCAGGAGGAGCAGACTCGCCTTTTGAGGGAACAGCTGCAGCTCGGCCAACATGAACAAATGGTCCTGATCAAAGATCTCCAAGCGACTTTCGGTAATAAGGTCAAAGTGATAGAAGATAAGGTTCTGCAACACGAGAACCGTCTCACCGAAGCTGAATCTGAGATTGCCGATGTCAAGAAGGCTTTGGGTAATCTGAAGGTCGGAGATGGGACAGCCACTATCGTCAGTGCCGCTCCTTCGGGCCGAGGATTCAAAGTGCCACCTTTTGATGGGAGTTCCTCGTGGTCAGCCTATAAAATACAGTTTGAGGCTGTAATGGAGGCAAATGGGTGGACTAAAGCCCAGGCCATGACCGCACTCAAGCTAGGCCTCCGAGATCAAGCCTTGACAGTCCTCGAAGCTCTTGACAAGAAGGTGAGCTACGAGGAACTATTGGAAGCGCTTGAGGCAAGATACGGCGACGCACACCTTGAACATGTGTTTCGGGCCCAGCTAAAAGATCGGGTTCAGCGTGTTGGTGAAAACCTGCAGCAATGGGCCCTAGAGGTAGAAAAACTGGTACGTAAAGCGTACCAGTCCGCACCGACGTTAATTGTGGGCAACCTTGTACAGGCTTTTGTCGACGGCATTCGGGACCTCGAAGTGAGAGCTGCTGTGAGACTCGGGCACCACGAAACCCTTAAAGACGCCCTGGCCCATGCTCTAGAAGTGGAAGCTGTGAGGCAAGACCATCGGTCTCACCGTGTCAGGGAGGTAGTTGCAACACCTGTGCGTGACCGCTTCAAGGGATACAGCCCTAGATGCTACACTTGTGGCGAAAAGGGACACCTTCGATCAAGTTGTCCTAAGCGTAGCTCAGGGATTGATGAAGATGGGCCTCAGGAGAACAGGGCAACTAATAGCGCTGTCCAACAACAGCAGGGAAAACGAGTAAACGCCAGGACTGCGGGGCGACTGCTGGCTGGTGTTCGCAGAGCCCCAAGGATTTCGATCTCACAAGCCCACGATGGGAACAGCCTGATCATCAATGGCAAGGTTAACGGAAGGTCATGTAAGCTGACAATCGATACCGGAGCTTCTCGCACGGTTGTTGGTTCCCAACTTGCGAATCGGTCCCTGAGGGACTTCAGAAACAACAGCCTGGAGCGATTAAATTTAGTAACCGCCACCGGTCAGCACATACCCGTCCGAGGCGAACAGAAGGTGGAGTTGAAGTTGGGTAATCAAGTTTACCTGCACAACGTCATTGTGGCTGATATTGTCGATGACTGCATTCTTGGACTAGACTTTATGAGGAAGAATGGTTGTGAGATCGACGTCAAGCAAGGAATTATGAGTTGTGGACGAGAAGAATTGTTCATGGAAGGAGCCACACCGGGGAAAGTGTATAGCTTAAAGAAAACCGCTCTACCCCCAAAATCAGAAACCATTGTGCCGGTTAGTCTCCCTTACAATTCTGGAAGATCTCATGGTAATGCAGATGCTTTGTCAAGAAGACCTTGCTCTGAAGACTGCAAGCACTGCGTAAAACAAGAGGCAAAAGCAGACCTACCTGTGAGAATGCTAAACACGGATCTTAGCAATGAATGGAAAGAAACCTTTCAGCATGCTCAGCAGTATGATGTAGACATCAAACCAATTCTCGAATGGATCAAAGCCGGTACTCCTAAACCTGCCTGGAGTGATATTGCGTCGATGAGTTCCATCACGAAGAGCTATTGGGCTCAATGGGACAGCCTGGTTATCCAAGATGAAGTCTTGTGCCGCAAATGGGAAAACGCTCGAGGAGACCGTTGTCATCTACAAATGATTGTACCCAAAGCCAAGATACCGGATGTTCTACAGCTGTACCATAACGGATGTTCGGGAGGTCATATGGGAGTGACGAGAACTCTGTTGAAAATAAGAGAACGATTTTACTGGATAAATTGCCGTGAGGATGTTGAAGATTGGTGCCGCAAGTGTACTAGTTGTGCTGCAGTAAAGGGACCTCATACACGCAGCAGAGGTGCATTGAAACTGTATAACGTTGGTGCACCATGGGAAAGGATTGCCATAGACGTTGCGGGACCATTTCCGGAAAGTGAATGCGGAAACAAGTACTTCATGGTTGTGATGGATTATTTCACTAAGTGGCCGGAAGTCTTCGCTATTCCTAACCAAGAGGCTTCAACAGTTGCGGATAAATTAGTCCATGAAGTCTTCTGCCGTTTTGGAGTACCCTTGGAAATTCATAGTGATCAGGGAAGAAATTTTGAGTCTCAAATATTTCAAGAGATGTGTCGAGTTATGGGTACCCATAAAACGAGGATCACTTCTTACCATCCGCAATCTGATGGAATGGTGGAACGATTTAACCAAACATTGGAGAGGTATCTTGCAAAGGTTGTGTCAAACAGGCAAAAGGATTGGGACAAGCACATCCAACCATTCCTGATGTCATATCGAAGCGCAGTGCATGAAAGTACTTCGGTGACACCAGCATTTGCAAACTTTGGTAGAGAACTACGGTTGCCTGCGGATCTACTTACTGGAATTCCACCTGATGCCCCGCGGAATATAACCGAGTACGCGAATGATTTGCGCAACAAGTTGAACGACGTACACGAGCAAATCAGACAATCAAGCCAACAGATGTCTGAGAAGATGAAAACCCGCTACGACCGAAATGTAAACAACAAGGGCTTTGAAGAGGGTTCGTTGGTGTGGCTACATAATCCAGTCCGCAGTAAAGGGAAATCTCCGAAGCTTCAAGCCAAATGGGAAGGACCCTATCGAGTTTTGAAGAGGATCAACGACGTCACGTACCGGATACAGCGAAATGCACGTAGTCCCTGTAAGATTGTTCACGTTGACCGATTGGCGAAATACCACGGAAATAATGATGCTCGGGACGAGCATGTCTTAGGAGGGGGTAGTGTTACGCCGGTGGCTTAGTACAACTTCAAAAGTGATTTTCTGTGACTTAGAAACGTTTTCAGCAGGCTGAAACGTCGTTTCAGGCCGTTTCACAAGTAGCTCTTTCACATACTAAAAAATCTAAATTACACCCAAGTTACAGTAGTTTTCAGGCGCCTGAAACATGTTTTCAGTACGTTTCAGGCTACCCTCTATCCAATGCCGCAATAACCTGAAAACCCGTTTTCAGGCGTTTTCAGGACCCCTTATGAGCCATTAAGCCTACTTCAGTAAAAGGACATAAATTTCAATAGGAGTGAAAGAGATAGCAATAGTAGAAAGAGACAGAGATAGTTAGAACATTCGAGAAGTATTAGAATGAGAAAACATCATTAGAAAGAGATAGACAAACACAGAATATTCGAGAAAGATAGTACGGGAATATTCTAGTATTGTGTATCGAGAATATTCGAGTATCGAGACAGTTATACTCGAAACGTCTCGAACGCGCGACGTATTGGACTACACATTCGAGTGTGTCCGCGAATGTTCTGGCAAGAGTGGCAAGTATCTTAGGGGACTATATAAGGCTGTGTCCGGCCGCCGGGGATTATTATTGTTTTGCGATACAGTGCGAAAACAAGTGATATTGGAGAACTAAGAAGCGACTTTCTGTGCCTTCAGTGAAGTTAGTGAAGTTAGTGTACTAATTAATAAAAGTTCAGTGTTTTGGTAGACCGCCGTTTAATTTACTGACCCCAGCTCGTAACACAACTATAAGCATTGTGTTAATTTGGAAAATAGAAGTAAATCTTAACTACTTCCTAGTTGAAACAAGAGCCTTCTGCAGGCTCTTAAATCAGAGGCGAGGTGTAAGAGAAACTTACGTAGCATTCTATTTAAATATATTGTTTAAGCACTTAGTAACAAAATCCTTGAAACGATTAATTATGTAACCAGGTGCAGGCGAAGAATTTCCTGAACCTAAAGCCCCAATAGCGCTGAGTATAAACGGTTTGAACACACTGTAACGTCTATCGTGCAAAGTAAACGTCTTCTAAATTACAAATATTTTTTTTGTTGAAGTTTAAAACTTTTCTGATTAGGTAAATGAAAACAAAAGACGTTTAATCTCATTTATGAAATCAGGAAAGTTATATGTGTGTTAAAGTGTAATGTAATCTATATATTATAACAAAAGGCAATAATAATTATAGTCGTTTTACAAAGTAAGTAAGTTAGTTACAGAGGAAAAGCAACAGTTTCGATAGATAGCGAAACTGTTGCTTTTCCTCTGAAAAAGAGGGGCAGAGAATCCTTTTATTAAGAAGCACGAAACATGCCCAGTAGCCCTAGATGAAAAGCACGCGCGTCTTTTCTATTCTATTTCTACTACTATAACAGTCTAAGCGTTTTCTATCGAAAAATGCTAGACAAAGTGTATCTACTGATAGAATGGCTGTGT
Organism: Scirpophaga incertulas; assembly: GCA_036419045.1. Classification (NCBI taxonomy): domain Eukaryota; kingdom Metazoa; phylum Arthropoda; class Insecta; order Lepidoptera; family Crambidae; genus Scirpophaga; species Scirpophaga incertulas. Next base: position 18,424,025 of record CM071639.1, on the reverse strand, counting down.
CTACCGTGACAGTAGAAAATAGAACAGAAATAGAAAATAATCTACCGTGTTCCGCCTTAATTCCCTTTGCTTAAAGAGAAAAAATGCCATTAGGAGGAACTTCAAAACATTTCAAACGTGCGTACTTCACAATTATTTACCTACATTAATTAGGACTAAATTAAACAAACTTCGGATTTGAAATTGAAAATTGTTGCGTAGACATTTATTTAGAGGTAAGTAAAAAAACAGATTCAAAAATATTATAGGCTGTTCATTTATAGCTGGCTTAAGAACAAATTTGACTTGGTATATATATCATTATGAACATTTTCAACCATTTAAAAGTTTCACTAAGTTGCAGCTTAACTAACTTACTCTTGTGTGATTTGGGACCTTTCTTCTCGTGTTTGAGGAAACACAATCCACTTGGTGCAAATAGCATTGCTGTTTAAGGCGTCCACAACTTCCCGAATACATCGGCTTGCAGTTCTCTGGGTTATGTGCTGTGTGACGCCAACTATTCTTTGGTAATAACCCGTAGCGAAGAAACTAAGTATCTGTCACAATCTGTACACAAATTTAAAAACATTTCTTTATTTAATCTAAAATGTTCGATAAATAAACTTTCGGGCATGTCATTAATATTTTCCAGCTGCCGTCGATTTTGAACCCTCCTTCTACGCCGAATCAACGTTTCTTCGGTATGAGCTGCCCACAAAAGCCTTATCATGTGCATTTTTAGGAATAATTTGGCAAAAACACTATTTTAAAACAACAAACAATCTATCACCAATCTATTGGGTATGAGCAATCGCTTTGTTGAGTAGAAATAGAATAGAATCGTATCTATTTTTTACGTCACAAACTACATTTTATCTATGAATTTATATAGAACTCTTCTACTGTCAAAATAGAACACAGATGAGCGATAGAATAGAAACACAGTTAGCATCTTGTCTGCGAGTTTTCTATCAGCGTCATCAAGTCACATGCCGTATCTACTGGAAATGACAGTTCCATACATTTTTTATGTTATCTATTATATAAAACGCAAATAGTAAGGCATTTTGTTTAGGGGGGCAGGATACCGCGCACTTGTCTACGGGGCCAATGCCGCGGAGAGCTACTCAATACCAGCCGAGACGGCCTTAGTCTTATTGACTTTATGGTTGGAAATAAGAGCGACCGTCCCTCAGAATAGAACAGAACAGATTTATTATTTCTCGGTTTGGTCGATAGGAGGACTGTTGACTCCACCTTATTAGGTGACACCGTCTTACCTAAGCTTGTCGCTTGTTTCATTTATAAGCTTGTCGCTTGTTTCATTTATTGTATACAACAATTAAACCTAATGGGGGAATATGGAGATCTCGTGTATATCTCTAAATCTGGTTTTACAACTTTGCTGCAAAAACAAGAATGAGTTGTTAAGCCTAAACTTGACAATAGTGCTTACTATCAGCAGTAGTCAGTGAGCGCTTCCCTAACATCAATTAATCCCTATCATCACCAAAAATATAAATATAAACACCTATATATTATTGTCGTCTGCAGTATTTCCGAACCGATGCGATATCGAAACCTTCAAAAAAAGAGCATATTCTCATTTATAAGGGCGGCAATGCATCTGTGACTCCTCTGGTGTTGCGGGTGTCCATGGGCAGTGGTTATCGCTTACCATCAGGTGATCCGTTTGCTCGTTTCCTGCCCTATCTTATATTTTAAAAAAAATATGTAGACATTCTGCTACATGCACCATCTGGTAGTTGTATATTTTGCTACACTGAGGAAAAATATAGCTAACAAAGCCACAATAAAAACGTTGTCAATATTTTTTTGTATTTGCATCAAAATACATAGGTAAAGAATATAAATTAATTTATCTATGGCCACAAAGTTTTTATTGTCAAACTTTTATGAATCTGTGGACAATACGTTATTTGTCATTTTATTTAAGTTATAGTATTATTAACACTGTCGCAACTTTACGTTGTCAACGATTTCCATATTTTGTAGATCTATCAAAATTTAAAATTGTTTGATTCACAAAAGAAAATAATAGCAAAGTGCCTTTTGTGCTGAGATACATTTTTAATTATTAACTTTGGCGTATTGACAAAGTAAGTGGCATGAATTGGGCGGCGGGGGGAGCTAATGATTTAACGAACTTTGTCAGTTGATCGAAGTTTTATTTTGATTTTGTTTCATTTGCCTGTGATCGTTGAGCGCGTGTGAATATATCATTTCGTTTTAGCGGTTTAAACACCTGACAGGATTACAATAAATTGCTATAATTCCTTTGGTGGACCAAATCAGTATACCGGTACCGGTTACGTGCTACGAATCAAAAATCACATAGGTTTTTAACCACTTTGAGAACTATTTTAATGAGTGACAATTGCGAGATATTCAATATGGACGACGAGGTTCTAAGGGTATTTTTAATAAATGCCGGACTTAGTCATCTGACAAATAAAATGTTGGTAAGTACCACCCTTGTTATCCTGTTACCCACAAGGTTTGCTTACCTCAGCGGTCCTAACCCTAAATTATTTGCTAAATATGTGCTCTGAGCAAACTTTCCAACCTGAGCAAAGAAACTTACGTTAAAAGGTAGATTTGTAACCTTCTGCAACTACTTTTCAAAATCAGTCAAAATGTATAATCAAGTGCAGGTCTAGTACCTGCACTTGATTGCAACTGCAAATTTAGGGGGTAAATGTAGGGGGGGAACTTAACAATGTTTTTGTTGTTAAATTGACAACAAAAACTTGTACCCGGAACAAAGTTCACATTGTTAATAAAAATTGTATTTGTAACAACGTTTAACATTGCTAATAAATGTTGTTATAATCACAATAAACATCTGACAATAAAAACTTTGTATCTATATCAATTTGCCTTAAACGGTTGTGTGGGGTTAAAGTTTTTTTGATACAATGACAATAATTTTCTCTCAGTGTATATGGATATTTTGCTACTACATTACTCTACATAGATACAGATAGATAATACATTACTCATTAGAAGTTTCGAATTTGAAGATGTTATGATCAGTGTTAATTTTGTGCCCCAACCAGGAAGTAACTGATTGGCTAACCCAAGATTGACTGATGAAATGCCTCGGGCAGTACGTCCAAAGTTGCACATAAAAAAGAAATTGATGAGTCGATGGGTAATAATGACAACGTTTTAATTGCATGCCCACTGTATTCACGTTACATAGTTATCCGTATAGAGTACCGAGAGCGGAGATAATAATTAGACGTTCGCAGACTGCATTAGAGGGTGGCAAAACGCCGCACTAAAATCTATTATACACGATATTGCTCGCCTAAGGCACTATTAATAAAATTCCGAGGCATATTCATCCGTAATAGATTATCAAAATCTGATATAGAAGTTAACAAAGCTGTCGTAAGCTCCGATATATACCCTAAGGCAGATCAAATGCACATCCAATAAAAGTTCCATATAAGTTAAATCAATTGTGGGACAAGTTTTAAGATCTAAGATAAAAATAAATGAACTCGATTTATCATACAATCAAGAAGCAATCCTGTTCGAATTTGGTACGAAATATCAGTAAGGTAATAAATTCTAGAAAGGTTTAGGTCACCGAATTATCAATTCATAATTTTAAGTTGCATATTTAATAACTATCACTAAATCTTGGCAAACATGTAATTTTGATGTAATCTTAAAATGATAGACGTTGGTCTAAAATAAGAGTGTTGATCTAAAGTAAGGAGGTAATTGATCAATATTATTCTGTAACTAGCGGACCCGACAGACTTTGTCCTGTCAAAAAGATTTGTACAGTGGCAGTTTTTTGTTCCTAATTATTTTATAGATAATGTCGCATAGCCAACCAAATCGCAAAAAAAGTCTAAATGACCTATTACATTTTGTGACTATTCAATTTTGGAACGTGACATTAAATCCTCCAACGATGTATTCTGTGCTCCACACGCACGCACACTGTTTTGATAGATATGATTGAATTTCAACTATATGTAGCGTTAATAAAGCGCAAATTGACTCTTTGATGTTAGGAAGACACCTTCATTGCTTAGACAACAGTGAGTGCTTGCAATATGAACTTTATACAATAACAATAAAGCTCAATTCGACTGTACGTTTTAGTTAGAAAACGTTTGCATGGGAAAATAAAAGGACTGTTTTTAGGGTATTTCCGATAATTATTCGAATTTTCCTCATTGTAAAAACCCTCCTTGAACTTCAACGAACATTAACAAAAAAGAATTGGCCAAATTGGTCCAGGCGTTGTTGAGTTATGAGCTTACCAACACATTTTGCGATTCATTTTTATATATAAGAAGATTAAAATTTGATACATATACTTACCATTGTAAAAATATTTTTTTTTGCCTTCAAATAATAACATTATTATTTATACAAATGTCATTGTTTATATATTATTATAAACAATGACATTTCTGCGATACTTATTAAAATACGGTAGAAACTGCTAAGACCCACCATTATTCAGTACGATAAAGTTACTAGTACCTAATTTATTGGAGGATGCTTTCATTTTTAATATTATTTTATAGAAAATCATCTAAAACAAGAGTATAAAATATTGTCCGTTTTAAGTAAACATCAAATGTATCACTAAAGTCAAATTATTTTGTATAAATACTATACTAAATACTAAAACACTATTACAGAATCTAATTTAAGGGTATGCATATTAAATTTTGTACACTTGCTAAAAAACTAAGAAGACACTGTTTATTCGGCACCACCGCACAAAATATATGGAATTTCTTCCCATTACATACTACTGATTCTTATATACCGTGTGCGCGCGGTCTATTCCAGAGGCCTATTCAGAGTATGAGATAAAACTTAACTTACGCAAACTACTGCGTGTAGTGCAGTAGTGTTTAATATACAAATTTAGATTCCAGTATATCAGTTACACAGTTTACGTACGTTAAGTTTTATCTCAAAGCCGAATGCACTATCGTGTCTGTAAATGTAACGGGAACGGGCAGGACATAACTGATATTAATTAAGATATTGGGAATATATCTATATATAGTAGGAAGGAAAAATAATAGAGCTAAACGTGGGATTGTCGCCGATAAATGATAGGAATATACACAATATCAGAATAACTAGACATATAAGGATATCATCTATATACGGTATAAAAAATAATAGGATATAATGAGGATGTCATCGATAAATAGTATGAAAGATAATCCAAATAGATATGATGACAAATCATCTAAAACGCCGTTATCGTCAGTAAAAGCAATTCGCAATCAACGTAGTTTTGGTGATATCATTATGCTTTGTACTTGCAACAGAATTCATCTTAATTTAACCTAACTTATTTATTTATATTGTTTAATTTAAAGATCTACTTTTTCTAGACCATTTGTTCAAATGTGAACAAAAAATCATTTGTTCAATTGACTTGTTGTTTTTGTAAGTGGTTTGCCTTAATTAATAACGTCATCGATTACAATAACACTAACAATAAAAAAAGAAAATACGTGGCGAACTGTCATTTCAGAATCCCGATTATACGGACACACACACAAGCATTTATAAATATAATAACTTTGAACCATATTTATAACTGCTTAATATCTTTTCTACTACAAATTTAATAAAGTGAAAGTCTATATTTCACTGTAAAAATACGGGAAAATGAAGAAACGTTTCCTATTTTTTTATTTTGTAACATATACAAACTTATAACACCCCGTCGTTTTTGCGTCGGGGGTTAAAAATTGACCATTCACAGTTCAAAGTAAAATGATATGACTTTTAATTTATTACTGAAGATTTACATCATTCTCAATAGCTCTATTTTAATATCTGTTTAATCTTATGATTAAATCTAAAAAAAAACAGTACTCAAAAAACGAAAAAATATTGTTCCTGTTTTCTCATAAGTATACATACCACACATATAACACGCAATAGCGTGTGACCCTAAAAGCTATCTAGTTACTTCATCCCGTGATAAATAGTAAAGGCAATTACTGCGCAATACGGCTTCTTCCACTTTCATCGCGTTAAAGCGTTGAATATTGTAAGAAAGGATTTGTTTTATGTGTTTAATTAAAACGTTACGTAATCAACGCCTTAGACTCATAGTCTAATATCTTACGGTGGTATCAGAGACAGAAAATAACTTAGTACGACCACACAGCCACCAAATTCAAGTTATTTAACTTCGATATGTATTAACGCGTACGCTATAAGCATAGTATATACGCGTGCCGAGTGTTAAGGGGCGGTTATTGAGATACTCGACAGCGCGAAATTCGGTTAATTAAGCCGGCACACAGCCGAAATTACCACAATAACGTCTGCATAAATTTAATTTGACTACATTGTACCGGCGGCGCAGCGTTACATAAACAGCGGTCGAAGCCGGCTGCTGAGACGTTATAAGGCGACACATTAATTCAGAAGGTGGAACAATTGTGGCGGGCAGCTTCGTTAGTCCGCTAGCGACACGTGTAATAAGATAAAGTAACTCCCGGTGCCCGTGCCCTGCTGAACAAAGATCTTCCGACGTCGAAGCCGCAAACAATGCCTCACCTACTTCTAACCACTCCACATTGTTCCGTTTACATTCATAACAAACAAATACCGTTAAATTCCAATTTTTACCTACAAAGCTATGGCCTACTTAAGAAGCTGTAGACGATCAACGCAAATATAATATTCTATGTAATTTGATAGCAATCGCGCGGATAGGAATGCGCCGACGATAACACGTGACCAGACGCGACGGCAAGCAGCAGTGCCGCCGGCAAATAGTAGTGACATTGGAAGAACTCACTTTTTGACAGTTTTGAGTTACAATCACATTCTTACTATACAACAAATATATATTTTTTGAACTTACATCATACGTCACATAAATAGACATATGAAATTTATTAAAAAATTAAAAATAATAAAAATGTACATGACCCCCTCAATCTCCCAATTCAAAAACCAGTGCCAAGACCACAGCGCCACCAACGCTCCCACTGTTTGTATGTCAGAAAAATAATCCGATATTTAGATCGCAACATCTTGACTCTATACAAAGGCTTGTTTTCCATATCGTCGGTGATCCCGGAATCACGGCCTCAACAGAGATCTTAAAGCAGCAAAGGAACTGGTACTGCGTGGGTTCTTTATAGCCTCTTTAACGGAGTGCTATAAGGAACTATTTGCAATGGTACCTTCATTACCTGTTTATCATTGCATCACCCGACACCGCAGAAGGCTTCATCCGTATTTAGCGTAGCAAATTTGTTTTCAGCGTTTCTTGCACCTAGGTGCAAACTTGTGAATGACTTCTCAGATGCGGTATTACATGAGCTCTATGATTTATCTTTCAAACGAGGGTTTACGTAGGTAGTGACAACTTTGCCTTTGGTAATTGAAAATAATCATAAGCGATGATAACTATTTGCCGTTGATGACCCATTTGCTCGTCACCACCAACAGCAATAAAAAAAATCATTTCTTTATTTCCACAAACATGCAACAGAACTCAAATATCTCTTCAAAATAAACAACTTGCCATTAGATACGGTCTTATCGGGTACAAGAAACACCGTACTAGAAGTACCAGCGCGAGTTCTTGAAAATGCTCTATTGGGATTGTTGTAAGATCGAGGATAGGACTGCAATAAGCCTGATATCGTAGTGTTAGACCGGTCCCAACGCCGAGCTGTGCTCGTTGACGTCACCATTCCCCATGACGATAATCTCGTGAAAGCTGAGAAGGACAAAGGCAGTATGTACTTTGAATTGGCACACGAGGTGACCGCCATGTGAAATGTTCATTCGAAAATCATTGTTCTGATAGTTGCGACTGCGAATGGCTTGATAGCGAAGAGTCTCGATCAACATGTTTAGTAGGCTGTCGCTTAACGAATGGATCAAAGGCCAGATACAAAAAGCAGTGATTCTTAACACGGTACATATTGTGTGGTGGTTTCTTTCTCTGCAGCCCTAACCAATGGAAGGTTTAAGGTTTTTTAAATTAATATTTTTGTTTTATTATAATAGTCATCAGTTATAGTCCAATATATAAAATCCTAGAAAAGAATAGAATATATATATATGTATATATATATATATATATGTGGGAGGATGATTTGATTGAGTTATGATTGTAAGATGCAAGTTTCGGAACGCATAAATGTTGTGTGTAATCTATGTGTTATATTTTGAATCTATGAGAGTGAACGATAAAATTGTTAGATCGAAAGAATGATGCATGACAGGAAGTTAAAGTTGAACGAGCTAGTGAAATATGTTAGGATGTGTGTGTGAAAGGGACAGAAAGAGATGAATGAGTGTGAAGAATGAAGGTTATGAAAAGACGGTCACTTAGTCTAAGATGGATAAGGAGTGAGATATAGGATCATACGATGTTAAGATGCTAAGTAGTTACGACGTTCTCTCGAAGTTTTGTTTAATTAGTTTGATTAGATTGAAAAATAAACGCTGTTACCGGTGCCAATCTTGGTTTGATTATAATCACAAGCCATTATTCCCACAATTTTGGGGGCTCGTCCGGGATTGGTTTGGATTATTATCAAGTGCACGCCATTTTGGTACCACATGGTGATTTACGACAAAGTACGAAGAAAAGACGAAAAAATACACTTAAGAGAAGGAAAAATAAGACGTGAGATTATACTCAAGCACGATTATCATGAGACACGAAGATCAAAGTGTAGAATCAAAAAACGGAGACAGTTATCAACCTATTAATGCACATAACATGGCGGACATAATCACCAAGTTTAGTGGCGATGACAAAACGTATTCCTCGGCGAAATGGGCACAAGACATTGAAGACAATGCTACAATTTTCGGGTGGACAGCACAACAAAAACTGATCATAGCCCGAAGATCGCTTGTTGATACGGCAGAGTTGTGGCTAAGGTCGGAGAAAACATTTAAAACATATGAAGAACTTAGAACGGCTTTACAGAAAGAGTTTCCCGAAGTACTCAACATTAAGGAAATGCACGAGTTAATGAGTTCTCGGAAAAAGCGACGTGACGAATCATGTTACCAATATATGTTAGTTATGAAAGAGCTGGGAAAACGAGCGAAGTTTCCTGATTATGTGTCCATACAATATGTTATCGACGGCATACAAGATAGTGAAATACAAAAGTCGGTTCTATATGGCTCAACAACCTACTCGGCCCTAAAAGAAAAAATTGCTATTTACGAGCACATGAAAGCCAAACAAAGAACGACGCGTCTTATGCCAGTTAAGCAGGATGTGCAGACTGCATCAGCTTCTAAAACGAAAATCATCGCGCCTTCAACGGTAGCTCGCTGTTTCAAATGTGGAGAAAAGGGTCATTTGGCAAATGTATGCGTAAGGGGCATCAAGTGTTTTAAATGTAATGAGTACGGCCATATTGGAAAAGCTTGTTCAAATTCTGGAAAATCCATGTTTATCCATTCAACGCTAGATGGCGCAGTCGTTTCGACTTCATTGAACGAGCGGAACGAGATCGATCATGCCGATCGTCGTTCACTAACAAAGATTGTCCATTCAACGCTAGATGGCGCTACGGTCTCAACAATTGTCATGAGTGAAGGAGACAACGAGGAACGAACGCAACGAATGAAGGAACCGCGACTGCTGAACGTCAACGATGACAACATAATTAACAGTGCCAGTAAATACGTAAAAAGTGTAAAGATAAATAACATATGTGTACAAAGTTTAGTGGACACCGGTAGTGAAGTAAATTTAATAAGTGAAAGTTTGTTTTTAAAATTAAAATTGCCATTATGTAGTGTGGAAATGACGTTATCAGGTCTTGCATGTAGTAAAGTTCGAGTTTTGGGTAAGTTAATTACACAATTACAAGTTGATAGCCATTGTTATGATACATGTTTTTATGTGGTTCCACGGGTAACTATTCCTTATGAGGCTATATTGGGGCAACCTTTCTTGATTAACACTATTACTACCATTGAACAGGGATCAGTTGAGATTAGGCCGTGTTATTATGATGATTCATACCTACAATGTCTGTTATCAAATGTAAACAACTGTGAGTTGCCTGAGTGCATTGTTCCTGCTGTTCAGAAGATGATCAAGGATTACCATCCTCAGAAAATTAAAGAAGCACCAATTAAAATGAAAATAATTCTTAAAGATGACTTACCTGTAGTTCAGCGTCCCCGAAGACTTGCCCTTAAAGAAGAAGAGGTTGTAAGAAAGCAAATAGAAGAATGGCATCATGATGCAATCATAAGACCTAGTTATTCTGAATACGCCAGCCCACTGGTACTTGTGAAGAAGAAAGATGGGAACACAAGAGTTTGTGTAGATTATCGGAAGATTAATCAGAAAATTGTACAAGATGAATATCCACTGCCAGTTATAGAAGATCATATTGACAAGTTATGCAAAGGAAAAATATTCACTACTTTGGATTTGAAGAATGCTTATTTTCATCTGCCAATTGAAGAAGAGTCTATTAAGTACACAGCTTTTGTAACTAGTAATCCCGCAGGACAATGGGAGTTTACTCGTGCCCCATTTGGACTTTCTATTAGCCCTAAGTATTTTATGCGTTATATAAATATTATATTCTGTGATCTGGTTGCTGCTGGAATTATGCTTATTTTCGTTGACGATGTGATCATTCCGGCAAGCGATGAAAATGAAGCTGTCGAAAAATTAAGAAGAGTGTTGAATGTTGCATCTGAATATGGCTTGGAGATAAATTGGAAGAAGACTCAATTGCTGCAAAGAAGTGTTGAATATCTCGGCCATGTCATTCAAGATGGCACTGTCACACCTTCGCCAGAGAAAACTGCTGCTGTAATGAAATTTCCTGAACCAAAGAATGTGAAACAGGTGCACAGTTTTGTAGGATTAACTTCATATTTTCGAAAGTACATTGAAAATTATGCATTTATAGCAAAACCACTAACAGATTTATTGAAAAAAGATATTCATTTTAGTTTTGGCCCTGAGCAACAAGAAGCTTTTCTTACTTTAAAGAAGAAATTGTGTAGTAAACCTATTTTGAAAATATTTGAACTTGGCTTAGAGACAGAGGTGCATACAGATGCCTCAAAGTGGGGCTATGCAGCTATTTTGATGCAAAGGGATCCTAATACCAAAAAGATGCATCCGGTATATTACATGAGTAGAAAAACGAATGAAGTGCAACAAAGGAATTACACCAGTTATGAACTTGAAGCTTTAGCTGTTATAGAAGCTGTTAGAAAATTTAGAAAGTATTTGTTTGGAAATCCATTCAAAATAGTTACTGATTGTTCAGCATTTCAGAAAACATTGCATAAAAGGGAAGTGTCAGCAAAAGTGGCTCGGTGGGTTTTGTTTTTGCAAGATTTTGAATACACCATTGAACATCGTTCAGGATCCAGAATGCGACACACTGATTCGTTGAGCCGCAATCCATGTATTAATGTGATACAAACAGAATTGCAAGCCAGAATTAAAAGAGCACAAATTAATGATGATTATTTAAATAGTATCAGAGAAATTCTGAAAGAAAAGGATTATCAAGATTTCAGTTTGGTGAATGACTTGATTTACAAAGGAAGTGATAGAAAATTAGTTATACCTGATGAATTAGACTTGGAAATTATAAGAAAATCTCATGAGGTTGGACACTTTGGGAAGAAAAAGACATTTGAATACATTGAAAGAAATTACTTTATTAAAAATTTAGATAAAAAGATTGACAAGGTTATTGCAAGTTGCATACCATGTATTTTAGCACAAAAGAAAGGAGGACGACAGGATGGATTATTAAATCCTATCGACAAGGGAGAAATGCCATTTGAGACATTACACTGTGATCATTTAGGTCCACTAGATGTCACAAAAAAGATGTACAACTACATACTTACGGTGATGGATGCCTATACGAAGTTTGTGTGGATTTATCCAACAAAAAATGTAACTGCAAAAGAGACAGTGGAAAAGATGAGACTTCATCAAAAAGATTTTGGCAACCCTACACGCATTATTACAGATAGAGGAACTGCTTTTACGGGTAGTGAATTTGAAGAGTACTGCAAAGAAGAAGGAATTGAACATATTAAAATTACAACAGGCATGCCACGTGGGAATGGGCAAGTTGAAAGAATGAACCGCATCATTATATCAGTTTTAACCAAGCTGTGTGTAGAAGATCCAACCCATTGGTATAAACATGTTGGAAGAGTTCAACGTGCTATCAATTGTACCTTTCAGAGATCAATAAACCTTTCTCCATTTGAGTTGTTAACTGGCACGAAGCTAAAACAGAAAGAAGATGTGAAAATATTTGAAATGTTGGAAGAAGAAAATAAAAGTCAATTTATGGAGAGACGAGAGAAACTAAGAGAAGAGGCGAAGAAGCAAATACTTAAGATACAAGAAGAGAATAAGAAAAATTACAATAAGAAGAGGAAACCAGGGCGGATATATAAGGCAGGAGACCTTGTAGCTGTACTAAGAACACAATATGGAAGTGCTCTGAAATTAAGACCAAAGTATTATGGGCCCTACAGAGTTTTGAAGAGTTGTGGCATAGACAGATATGAGGTTGAAAAAGTTGATAACAGCAAAGAGGGACCCAAAAAAAACAGTTACAGGTGTGGATCATATGAGACCATGGTCATAGTTTTGGCTATCAATTAACTAATTAGTAAAAAGGGGATTTTGTTTGTATATTATATTTATCAAACATGTGGCTATCAATTGAAAACTGTGAGCTATTGCATTGTTATGAATCACGAGTAGGAAAAAATGTGTAAATAAACACAAAGATGTAAACCTTAATCACTTTATCTGTATTATCTGTAGTAACAAAAAAACTTCATTAATTAATGCAATTCATTATAAAGTAAAATATAACACTGGTAAAAAAGAAAATGATAAAATATTGTATCTGAAATAAATTGTATTTACCATTGATTGAGAAAAAGAGGTTCACATGAAATTATAGTCATAAATTAAGATTAAGTAATTGTAGACTTACAACATGTTAATACATATTTTGAAATGATTTCTTTTAAGTTCAATTTCTATAGTTGTTAATGCTTGTTTATTACCATTTAAAAATATAAACATAAAAATAGATTAATATAGTTAGAATAGTTTAAGTGATGATTTTGTAGTAAAATAAAGATTTTGATATTGTATAAGGCATTGGTTAGCTAGCAGAAAGTTTTAGTTTTGTATAGATGAGTTTCAGTTATTAAAGTAACATTAGTAGAAGTTTTATTAGCAAAAGATAAACTATGTGAATGTTTTGTATGGTCTGGGGACAGACCAAGGGCAGGATGACCGAGTGTGGGAGGATGATTTGATTGAGTTATGATTGTAAGATGCAAGTTTCGGAACGCATAAATGTTGTGTGTAATCTATGTGTTATATTTTGAATCTATGAGAGTGAACGATAAAATTGTTAGATCGAAAGAATGATGCATGACAGGAAGTTAAAGTTGAACGAGCTAGTGAAATATGTTAGGATGTGTGTGTGAAAGGGACAGAAAGAGATGAATGAGTGTGAAGAATGAAGGTTATGAAAAGACGGTCACTTAGTCTAAGATGGATAAGGAGTGAGATATAGGATCATACGATGTTAAGATGCTAAGTAGTTACGACGTTCTCTCGAAGTTTTGTTTAATTAGTTTGATTAGATTGAAAAATAAACGCTGTTATCGGTGCCAATCTTGGTTTGATTATAATCACAAGCCATTATTCCCACATATATATATATTCTATTAAGTAAGTAAATGAAAGTACGAACTAACCGAAAACGTGTTATTGTCAAATGGGTGCAGAATATATGGTTGTAAAAAGATTATAAGAGAACAATGAGCACGTGACACCTTGCTAGGGAAAATTCTCATGAACTTGTAATCCAACATTTTCTCTGGTCGTCAGCCACCGTATTTTTCTGAAATAATAGGGAAATAAGGGGTTTGGGGTGGCTTTTGTAGTACCTTAGTGTTTGAGGAAATAAAGTGCGTTTTGAACAGGTCCTATCACCAATTTTTATATGTGTCGTATATTCAATTTCGATAAAGATTTCTTCTCATTTCTTACGTTTATAATAAAGTTAGTCTTAAAGAACTTCGCCAAACTAAACGTGTGGTTACGTGGTAAGCCACACAGCCCATACGTCCGAATACCAAAGCGGGTATGGCGCCAGGGTGGTGATCGACATTTGCGTTTTCCTTCGATCATATATTTCATATGATCGAAGGCGTTTTCTAAGAAAATCACGATCTCGATAGGAACCGTCATAAGTACCAATCACATAACTCTTCATACCAAATGTTTAGTAAATGTCCAGTTTTCTAAATATAAAGCAATGTTTGTAAACAAAGTAAACTTAATAGAAACAGTAAAATTTAAATGTATATCACTAGTATCTGTTTGCGATTTTATAAAATTTATTGTTACGATAGGCGGCGATAATAAGAATTTAATAGAAATTTTAGAAGTAAATTCACCTTTTTCTCTATTTACTGAAATCTTTCCAATCGTGTTTGGAAAACAGGTATTGTCTCAAACATACGTTCTTCAATATATATTTCAAATATTGGTCCGAAAGAAATTATAATAAAGATTATTTGAATAACAGCATCTAGATACGACACAAATGTGTCGTATCTAGATGCTGTTTCAGTTAAAGCCATGCATTCCATTTCATACTTAGTCAATGAAAATGCTGATGTTAAAAATGCAAACGGAATCTTATTAAAAGTGAAAATGAAAGCTTAAAAGAGTGCTTGTAAATATTTATTCGGTTGTTATTTTCATCTTAGTGTAATAGAAAACCGCCGAGACCCTCCATTTCAATTTTAATCTTAATCCCGTAGCGAAAACGTAATGGCATTTTCATCTTATTGTGAAATATTTGCGTTAATAAAACGGGACTGATGTCTGTTTGTAAGAAGGTGTAATTGCTCCGTGGAGAACTAAACAGTAAAAATAGAAATTTTAAGACTTCAAAGTTATGCCCGTTTCCCTTAATAAGGAAATATTTTTGTGACAATTTAATGGGTAAGAATATATATTTCGCCAACAGCTGTTGAAAGTTTCGCGAAGATATACTTACAGCTTTGTCTTAAGTAATATGTATGAAAAATAAATAACAAAAAATCATAATATATAGGCGCATCCGTTTTTGTAAACGTTGGAGACTTTACAACGGACACGACACTGGAAGTTGTTGACAAGTATTTTTAACTGGGACAAATACTAAAAAAGGGGGTAGGTAATAGGTTAGGTCCCAAGATGCAGAAAAAATCAATCGACGAACCCACCTCGGTTGAGCAGCAATCGGAAAGTTATATAGCAAAATCTCAACCTGCTATACCCTTGTACCGTCCAAAGAATTGGAAATCTTAAATGCACGTGGGCAGAGCACATCACTCGTAGGAATGAAATATGTTGCGGCTGGAAGGTACTCAGATGGCTGGCTTATGCCGCGTATCATCGGCAAGCCTCCCACAAAGTGAACGAACGATATGGTGAAGTTAAACAGTGCAGAGCCCATAACTGTAGAGACCTCGGAGTTCGCTGTAGAGACCAATAGTGGACGTCTCTCAGAAGCACAAACAAACAAAAACATTAATTAATACCTCGTGTCGTAAATTTTACTCGGGTTAATCTACAATAACCCTATTACTTGCTTGTGTTATACCGATCTAATTAAAAATAACACTCCCAAGTACAAAAAGCTGAAGCTATGATGCATACCTGAAACAAAACAAAACGCGATTATAATTCAGGAGGGCATAAAAAGCGTAACATGCTGTTGCGTGAAAAACGTCATCAAATGACTCACTGAATTTTATACTGTAAAAAAATTCAAACACAAGGTCGTCGGGCGTTTTTGAGCGTTATCGGCCGGTGCAAGCTATGGGAGGCACATATTTAACACTCACGGCTTATCTCGGGGGTCGTGCGCGGGGACTGATGCTACAATATATAGCCATCTTTTTACTAATGGCTTGGGGTGAAAAGTTAATAGATTCGAATGTGTCGAATGATGTTGATCTGATACTAGCCAAGTATTTTTTCATCCTATAGTATCTTGTACGTATTTATTTAAGGTACAATAACAAAATATATATTAGATGTTATGACTAACATATAACGACGCGTGATAAATCTGTTCCTAATTAGAATTAAACACAACTAAGAATCAGAAAAAAATAAAAATAAAATACATTGACGAACTACGAACGTTTGAATTACGAAAAAAATACGAACCCGACAAAATCAACCAATTGAAACAACCGATTGCTCGAATTTTTTAGGTAATAAGAATTGACAGTATATAAATTTAACTATATAGATCACGAAAAATTTACAATTTAAATGTGATTAATCTAACGTTAAAGATATCCCTGTGAATACATGTGTTATTATACGAATTGGACATACGTAGTGCATGTACCTTGAAAATCCTTGAAAAATACCTTGAATGTTTTTTGAATTAAAACTTAATCACAGTAGTTCCAATTAACTGTGATAAATAGCACGACTGCAAAGTGTATTTTGTGACACACATTTAGTATATTAATATAATTTAGTAATAAATATACGTTAGAATTAAAATTTAATTTATTTCAAGCAAGAAGTTGTCCAGCTGAAGTTAGCAGTGCTGTAAAACTATAATAGAAGATGTAAAACTCAGACTACTACTAACTACTGTTCAATACACAACTAAAATAACACATTTATGATAATGTTTAGCAAAGATTCCATCGCCAGCTTAGTTGAAACACGACCGATCAACTAGTCAATTGGATTAAGTAAACCTGTGAGGGTCTACTTGCAGTTCACGTACCTCGTTGGCAAATCTTATTTTAACAATCCTATTTTTACAATCTTATTTTTTTCATCCGTGATCGTCCGTGATCATGATAGTAGTAACTTAGATCACATAAAAATATCAAACAAACTCTTACATAAGGCAAAACTGACGAACTCTGAAAATGACACAAAACAATAAATGTCTAGAAAATAAACAGTATCCAGAAAAAAATAAACATTTACGCAATAATAAACACAAAGATCTGTTATAATAACAGGCGACCCCAAACGCATCCTTTACGACTAAGCTTAATAGAACAAGATAAACGCTTTGTACTACCAATATCAATAAACACTTATGACATATGCGCCGTAAAGTAGTCGGAGTACGGAGGCAATTCAGCTATATACCTACAGAGTTTACGAGCAAATGAATGTTAAGCCGAGTTTTTAGAGCGAACCCAAAATACAGGCTCGAATGTGTAACAAAATTGTCGAAGAATGTGTGCTGGGTAGAGAATGGAAATAAATTTGCCTACTTTATTGAGTGACGCCGCAGGGGACATTGTGGTTAGTTTGTGGAGCGCTATATGAACTATTCAGAAGTCTCAGAAGTAAACAGGGCCCGTAGCGCAGTAATGATAACTCGTTTACTATCTCCGGTTTATTGTTATTCAAGCAAAATATCAACCCTAGACAGCATAAACTTAAAGTTATAATGTACCCGGAGAATAGCGGATAACAGAGGTATACACAAATATAATTCTAAAGATACCCCAAGTTTTGAATATGTCCTCGGAGGGCTCATGACTGCTTGTTTGATTCTATACATGAACACATTTTAAAATACATATCTGTAGGTAGGTTTAGTTAAGGAAAATTTTAACTAAATACAACATGTAAAATAACAGCCTAAATACTATACGTAACAGGAGTCTGCTCGAAAACTATAGGCAGCAAAAAGCATCCCGTCCCTTTGGAACTATGTTTAGGCAAAGCAAAAAGCACCGAGGCCATCATCAATTACATGTTATAACGGTCTCCGGCGGCGCCCGTGTCCATTACCGTGAACATGCTGCTCTAATTAATGGACACAGTCTATTATTGTGCGGAAACCACGTGGCCTGCATACGTGTCGCGCTTTCAAAGGGACAGTTCTTTAGCCATATACAATTTCTTCCTCATCGCTATTGCTGTTACACTGTACTATGAAGTGTTCACTGTATGTATCACTGGAGAGTAATATCCGAAGATCGGTGACCATCACTTCAAGTCACTGACTTAGTTGGATCTAAAAATTTTACGAGAATGAACTTAACTCCTATTGTGTCATATATTAACAACACAACTTATTCCTGACCGAGTCCTGGTTTTTAATTGTTTTAATTTATCTAATATCAACTAGATTGAAAATCACCTTATAGACGGAACAATAAAGAACGATACAAACATAGCGAAATGACAGGTCCGGAACAGTATCGCGTCATTAACGTCAGGAGAAATCCTCAGCAAAAAATTTTAAAATTTACCCCAATAAATAGAATAACTACGCCTTAGTTCACTCACAATTGGTTCACACACTGGTCTAAACCGGATAAGTTGATTTCGCTTACACTTGTGCGTTATTTCAAATATATAAGTAGTTTGCTTCACGACACGGTATTTCTTAACCACGAGAACGTTAAAAATATATATATATATACTAGCTTTCTGCCCACGGCTTCGCCCCCGTGGATTTCGGGATTGGGTCTATAGAAGGTTAAGGGTCATAGCTTTTGCCCACGGCTACATATGCACGGAAGTCAGTTTATGGCGCGAAAGTTTTATCGCGCTTCCCGTGGGACTATCCATTTTTCCGAGATAAAAAAATACCGCAAGACCTTGCTCAAGAATCACTCTATCTATTGATGAAAACCGCATGAAAATCTGTGCAGTAGTTTTTGAGCGAAGCCTTTATTGCGCATCCCGAGAGATTTTTCCGGGATATATAAGCCTATTATTTAATCCGGACTTTTATATTTACGTCTGCAAAATTTCAAAGCAATCGGTTCAGTAGTTACGGCGCGAAAGCGGAATAAACAAACAAACTCACTTTCCGATTTATAATATTAGTAAGGATATATATATATGAAATTCGAATTACCAAAACCAGTACCTCGTCGGTGATAATTGTCCTGCCATACAATTTCTACGAATGTCACCACCTGTTAGTTTGCGAGACATGTCCATGGCGACACATTGCTATCCAGCGGTATTCATAGAGAATAATTATCAGCGTGACAGATAGTGTGCCTAACTTGTCAGTACTGTGCGCCTAATGATATATGTGCGAATAAGCCTTAATTGTTACTAAGGGATTTTTTGGGTGACATCACTGATTATTGTAAGCCTGTTGATGAGTAGCCCTTGTTTCCAACATATATCGTCATAGTGTTCCAGGGCCGGTAAAATAATATTTAAGGGGCATATAGGATAGATATTATATATATCCTAGATGCTTATATAACAATATAAGACTGTTCAAGTCAACTGACTTCAAAATGAAAGCAAACACTTTTATATGACAATTGGTAACACTAAAGAAATGACAAACGCGGTCAAGTAATTGATACGTAGTAGTCCTCGAACGCAGATGTAGAGCTGTCGATAGTTAGGATTCAAAAATAATTAATTAAGTTTACTTGATTAGCGCTATTATTTCTTTACAAAATCTACACTCTGGCAGATACACATAACACAATATTCCACAGATCTTGAAACACTTTGTATAAGTACATTTCATACGTTACAGATAGATAATATAATAATAATCCACGAAAACATATAGAAAATCTCATAGCACGGTGTTAGTGGTCGCAATTTTCCGAAACGGCTTAACCGATAATTTAATTACCAATTCATACCGTTAGGTGATATATTCACTAGGAATAATTTATATAGTGGAACATTTACAGGATTAATTAGTAATCAATATTTTTATATATGTTATATCAAAATTAACTTTATTTCAATATAACTTTATAGAAAGCACTTTTGAATCGTTAAGGACTTATTTTTTTAGCTGATAAGAAGAATGGGCGCAAGAAACTTATCAGCTTTATCAAAAGTAATAACAACATTTACAATAAATTATGTCGTTATCATACAATGTCCATATGTGTTTATAATTTATAAGAGAAAACAAATATTTACACTTTAGAATGTAATGTGTATTCAAATCAACACCAAGCATTGGCATCATTTTAATAATCATTGACTTTGTATATAATATGTATGTGCAATAGCCCTTACTCATTAGCGTCTTTTTAACATGTACCTTAAACTTATGAAAAGGCAGTTCAGCTAAACTATGTGAAATCTTATTATATACATTTGCCTATAAACGAACTTCTAGTTTTTTGTAGCGTTGGAACGGCAATTTTTTTTTATTTCTTGTGTTTAAATTATGCATTTGAAAATTAGTATATAAAAATTGTAACACATATCGTTACAATTTTCATGCATACAAATCATAAATATACTGGCCTGCTAAAGTCGTTATATTATTAATCTCTTTAAATATATATCATTAAGAGAATCCCTTGCTTGTAAATTATAAATAGCGCGAACTGCTCTTTTTTGAAGAATAGTTTTATATACATCATTATGAAATACTTATATCATGATAATACTACAAGATAAGTGCAATGTGTAATAATAAAAATAACACCTCAGATCAAACTGACATCAAAAATAAAAAAAAAACATTTACCTAATGTCTGTGGAGTAATTATTAATATTAATAAAGTATGAAGCAATAATTATATTTTTCATCACTCGTGTTTTGAATGTTTCAGACTACAAATCTGTGATCAAATTAATTAAATTACCCCGTCTCAAATACAATCCAACGCGGATGGTAATCAATACAATTAAAACGCAGATCCATATCAAGGGGATAGGATTAGAATCGCCATAAATTGTGGGATGATGGTGTCGTTAGATAAGCATGGTTTGTAAATTAAGTGGTCGGTATTTGTACCGAGGATAACGTTCCTTTTATCTTAATTACGAGTTAATTGTTAAAAATTACGTTACAAAAAGAATTACGCTACGAATCATCTAACGTTGATGAATCAAAATTTTAGACAAAGAAATTACTGTGTGCCTCTAACGTTTTTATTCAAAGTTTCATTTAAGAGCGAAATTCTTTAGACAATGTGTATTAATTATTTTTCAATTGGCTTCAATCGTGGTATAAAAGCGACTGAGATAATGTCTTGCAGCGTTCTAAGCGATAAGGGTGCAATTCATTCCACATGCTGTCAAGCTGTCTGGCGCATGGTTAAAGATCTAGAGATGACATCTGTCCCGTGCATCGTGTCGCAGTTCCCTTCGTTGTACTGTGTTATTGTGCGCTAGATTTAGTTGATAAAATGGAAATGTTTGAGTAACACATTATCATTCAAACAATCACAAACTTTGACAGCACTAATAATACATTCTTTGTCAAACAATATTTCACCGAGATTGGCGAACCTAATACTAGAAAATCTATATCTTCAATCCTTACTAATATTATATATATATATAAATCGGAAAGTGAGTTTGTTTGTTTGTTCCGCTTTCACGCCGTAACTACTGAACTGATTGCTTTGATTTTTTTTTTGCAGACGAAAGATAAAAGTCCGTATTAAATAATATGGTACTTTTTATCCCGGAAAAATCGTCAGATCCCACGGGATGCGCAATAAAGGCTTCGCTCAAAAACTACTGCACAGATGTTCATGCGGTTTTCATCAATAGATAGAGTGATTCTTGAGCAAGGTATTGCGGTATTTTTTATCTCGGAAAAACGGATAGTGCCACGGGAAGCGCGATAAAACCTTCGCGCCATAAACCGACTTCCGCGCATATGTAGTCCTGGGCAAAAGCTATGGACCCTTAACCCTCTATAGACCCAATCCCGAAATGCACGCGGGCGAAGCCGCGGGCAGAAAGCTAGTGCTTAAGTAATTTCGTAACTTTGCAAATGAAGGAATACTGCCTATTCGGTAAATATATAACATAGAAGGATATGTTTTTTAAGTAACCGGACCCATACTTTTCTATTTTTTTTTTAACTTTGAGCTTATTTATTTAATTATACGTACAAAACAGGTTACAGCCAATTTAAAAAAAATCAAAAACAATCTATATCGTACTTTAAAAGCTAGGTTGAAACCCAAGATATCTATAAGATATAGATCAATTAAGATTGCCACCAACACAAGGAAAGTAGACTATGACGTTTAAGACTTTTAGGACCAAAACCTTTTTTCTTGGGCCCATAGATATATCGCGGAAGACATTTGCTATCTATGAAAAATTTAATATCAAAATTTCATATAATTAATAATATTGTGACCACTGAAATGTGATACGATAAAATATTTATCCTGGGATAAAATTGCCACATAAAAACTCCCAATTATTTTGATAATGAATAGTGCTAAATAGCTTTATAATGCCTTGTCCGAGTTTCACGTTACGGGGCTGAGTTCATTATTTGAATTGTGATGCCTTGACGAGTGCCTGTCATTCTGATGTCCTTCCCTCACATATAGTCACTTGCTAAGGAGGGGTGGGGGCAAACACCTGGCTGGCGAGGAACGCCAGCTAATGGCCTGTCGCTGGTCCGTCCACACGTGATTGATCGGCGGGTGCCGCACACATTGCCTCTGCCGCCATCATCGCTGGCTCGATACCATGCGTAATCCATCAAACATTACAAAATTCGGAATAAACACCTGTCATTGAAGGTGAAAATGGTTAGACCTTTTCATTTATACATTAAATACCAGTCTGATAGCTTTAATCCATTTCAATTCATCATACGTATTACGGCATGCGAATAAGTTTTAGACCCAGCTTCAGTTTAGACTCGCAATAACTTGATGCGTTACATCAAGCTTTATATATGCACTACGAAAACCGCCGTTGTTTTCAGTAAAGTAATAGTCCAAAGGCCAAAGCGTGACGCGTAGCTTACTGTATGGACATATATTTTGTAGGTCTGCATTCACATATGAAAATGAAAAGTAGCTCTTCTTCTTTATACATGGCGATTTTGTAGTCGCAACAATATGGAATAAATAATTTCACACAATTAAAAAAAAACGTAACATCTAATAGCACTTTTAGAAAAGTATTATTGAAACGACAAAGGTTCAGATAAAGACAAACAGAAATAGCTTAGAGAAGGATTTAATTTCACCCATTAATTTTTCGAATGTGCTTATGCATTCGAAAAATTTGCTCATCTGCAGCAATTTCAATATAACGACATATAGTATTAGAACGATAAAGTTAGACATCCCGAAGAATAACAAGTTTACATTAGCGATTGTATATAAATATTTCGGCTCGAAAACCTGATAAAAATATAAACTAATCACATATAAAATACAATTCAATGTTTTGTTAAATTTTATTTCTGGTATAACTTTGAAACCTTAATTATCTCAAGTATCTTTTAAATGTCACAGTCAATAAAGTAATATGTGCTAAATCTGTATAAGCTCGGTCACTGATTTAATCGCATAAGAAAACCTTTTAAAGGCTTAAAGCTTTTCGATACTAGCAAATCGCAGAACTTTATTATTACACAGTATAAATACACACGTATGTGGAAAAATAAGTTTTGCAATAATAAAAGGAAAGCTTTCAGAGAAAAAATATAGCTTTCAGAAGAGAGAAATGTTCGAAAAATATATTACACAGAATCTCATTATGTCACTCGCAAATTCGGAATTGGAAGAAATCTGGTTTTTATTGGATGAACTTTATCGATTACGAGAACTGATTATAATGATATTTTATGATTAGAAATTGATATAAGTAGATATTTCTAATAGTTGGAATGCAAATATATATATTTTTTCCATAACACATATATTTTCGTAACTTATTATTATATATTATGAATAAGAGAGGACCGTCATAAATAATTGCGGCCTAGAAAACTTATACAAACACGAAATAATAAAAATCACGCCCCCATCTAACTTTCGTAATTTTGTTACAAGTTCGGGAGTATCTAAATCTATACTAAAGTATTGTTGCGTAGGTAAACAAGTATTAAACAGTTATTTGTGGAATAAATATTTGCTAAACATATCTTTATATAATATGTATATTGTTTATAGCATTTGTATATCAAATTGAGTATAAACGTGTTCTATATATATTCAATATCTTTAGAACTACATTTCTTGAATTGAATTCTGAATCCTCGAATGTTGAATGAAGAAAATATTAGGTTTCTATATTGATCTTCTATTAATCCACTATACATGACGATATATAATACGGAATTTTAACATCATTCAAAAACTGTGAAATGCAACGCGATTACGAATGGACACTTGCAGCACCTGTGGTATTACCAACATATTACCAACCTTATACCCTATATACCCAGAGCCAACCTCTGGCTACTTGGGAGTATACAGCGATGACTCCTAGATGACAATGAGGACAGATGACGATAACACATGACACCTAATTTAGTGGCAGGAAACAAATTCGCTCTACCGCTAAACGAATATTGTCATTACAATCAAATCATTATCATTATAAAAATTGGGAACCTTTTGATCTTGTCATTTCTGTTTTTGACATTTAATGTGCATACATAGGATTGTATTGAATCATATATATTATATATTAAATTATATATTTTAAAAGACGATTGCAAAGACCTTAAAAATTCGACCTGAAGAGATTCTTGCGTACTCTTCTCGAGAAGGCTCTCCTCTTTCAATTCTGATCCTTCTCCCAATTATCTGTGTGGTAATATTTTCTTTCTTCTACGTATAAACGTATAAGATTCACAAATAGTTCTTAGTATTCTCTTATTTTGTTATTCGCCTTGACGTTTATAAGTGCAATTATTCTATTTTTTTTATTATGGTCTTTGTGTCGATGACAATTCTTCGTGTCAGTAACATGTACACAGATCTTCTAATTCCTTAGTGACACAGAAGCTATCCCGTTAAATTACTAGTCATAAAATATTACTCTTAAATATGTTCGCGTCTCCTCCGTTGGCGCAATCATTTTTGTTCCATTGCACCCTTAGGATAACCTAAGGTAACCTAATGTATCATAACATCACAGTCGGAATGATTACAAAATTAAAAAACAGATATCAATACAGATTTTTTTTATGTAAAGGTACTTTATAGATTATTTGTTATGTGTATTATATAGGGAGTAGTATTAATAACAAACATTTAAAACGAAATAAAAATTTAAAGAATTCATTCCTGTTATTCGGTCACGGATCTTATTTCGAATAACACGCATTTATTACTCGAGGACAACGTTTGGAATGTACGGCCCCAGAAAGAAAATTCCATGAAAAAGAACTTATAATTGAGTGGGTCATCAAGATAAGTATTTTTAATAGTCTGTAATAACAATCAAAACAGGAATTTTGTTATTGATACAGACTAAGTTGCGTAGTTTAAAATGGTATTGTTACATAGATAACACCACAATAACTAGGTTTTTACATAAGACTTACCACATGTTTGTTAATTATATTTTAAGCAGGATGTGTAAACAGGCTATTTACTACGAACTGTATGGATATTATAAGCATACTAACATAATCCCGACTAAAACTGTAAACCAGGATACTCCTGTTTCTAAAGCAAGGACACTTTACGAGATATAAGGAAAGTCTGGAACCTTTATTGCATTCTGAGGTTTCGGCAATATCTGCGCAAATACTCGACCACAACAGCGTAAGTAAAGTATTTTTTTTTTCGTCTTTCTTTCTTTTATGTGTATATAATCAGCATAAACTTTAAATGTAGACTGAAAAAACATGTTAGTAATAGATTTAAAGCCTCTTAACTTGTAAATGTTTATATTGTTTTTCTTTTATATAAATAATGTACTACTAAATATTGTAATGTAATAATACTCTTACTCACCAACTAGATTTATAAAGAAAACACAAATAATACAAAATAACAAAGTTACTGATTTATTAATTTAAGTTTTAAGTTTATTAACAATATATATTTAAGTTTTTTTACAATTAAATAAAAATAAAATAATACTCAATTAGAAATAAGTGTACTCTTTATTATGTACTTAAAATAACAAATTTGAATTATTAATCACAAGGGCAGGTTGGTTCTGGTGCTGTTTGATCAATCTCGGCAAGGATATTTAGCAACAATGGTTGATCAGGGTATTGAAATAAACTATTTAATTAAATGGTAATTCTAAAATCTAAAACATGAATTCTTAAGCTAGATTCCCATCCCCCGGTGGTTAGTACTGAATACTTTCCTTGAGACTGGGTCCAGACACTCTTCTTTTAATATATGGCAGTTATTCTTCTTAACTTTTATATGATATTCTTCAAGGATATTTTATTTTATAAATTTTCCTTACATAAATTTGTAGGGCCGGGTATAACAACCTCCCGGTACCTTTTTGCCCTGTTACATATCATAAAATGCTACATTATCATAGTCATGGACTCACTGTGGGTGGTCTATGCGGTTCAGAAGGAACCCATATACATTATTGTTCTTCATACAATTAAATCTGACAACTAGGTTACAAAGAAAAATATCAAACATGATCTATTGAACATTCATCAAATTATGGTACATTTACATTTTAAAAGAACAAGAATTTACATTATTTATATTATTATGATTAAATACAAACACCAATTACCTCAAATACATGAGATTAGCAGCTGAGCAACTAATTTCAGCATGATTTTGTATGGGTGGTTAAGCCTACCCGCTCAAAACAAATATCAATAATTATTTGTGAAAATCATTACTATTGGGAACAAATTGAAATTAAAGAGATTAAAGAGATAAATGCAACTATTACTGACCTTTTTATCGGGCTTTCAATATGTAAATATTTTAGTTTATTATTTTTCCTAAGTGCCGGTGGCAACTAGGTTAAATTATGTTGGTTCCAAGAGATATGGATAATTTTATGGGAAATAAAATACTCCTGAAATTTGTGATCCTGACACCACTTTCAGTAACTTTTATACGATTTTTATATCACGAAATATGCGTGATGCGTGAGATTTTTACATTAGATCGATTCCCAATTCCCAGATTTCAGATCTCCAAGTCACAGATTAGTATACCGTTACAGATGGCTTACCACCGATGAGGCAAAGACTATATAGACGATGTATAGTACCTATGTGATGTTTGTTGTTAAATGGAACTAGGATGGTGTGAAACTATGTCGATCCGCCACAAATAAAGGAAAGGAAGAATTGATCTTCCTAAATTTAAGTTTAATTCTAAATGATATTTTTGTAACCGGCAGTGCAAATAGTTTGTTGTTAATTAGTATCCGGTATATAATCTGTGGGCAGTTAATAATCTACGACACTGTTTTTAATCTATGAATTCCGGAGTGATGTTTCAGTATTATTAATAAAGAACCTATCTTTGTAGACGACGCTTGGCTAGATTTGATTGCCTAATTTGCGCTATAGATAATGGTGTTAGGATCATGATAAGCGGCCCACACTATAGAACTGTCAATGTCAAAGTAACAATTCGACGTAAACATAACCAATGCAAGGTACAATTGTAAATGTGAATTTAATCAATATGAATAAAAAAAAAGTGTCTTTAATAGTACTTAAAATCAGTGAAAAAAAAAGTGTTACAATATAGTCGTGCATTATTTATGTGCTACCTATGTATTTTAATCAGATTTATTTATTTATATCGATGTATAATATTTAGTATGTTTATATAATAACACACTATAGCTAACCGGTTCAGTTCGGCCGATTCTAATCCGGGTCTGAAGGAAGAAATTTCTAACAGAAATATGCAGTACCTTTGACTTAGTTTTCTATTAATGTATATGTGTGCAAAATTATATGAAATAAATAGACATCAATAAATAATTACATTCGAGCTTCTATTGGCCAACATTACATTACCTTACACTTTTCAAGATAGCTTCGGGAAACGAAGGCACTGCGAAGTTCAATAGCTTTGTTAAATAATAAAAACTGTAACGTCCCTGCAATAACAAACCCAAGTTGTTCAAGTGGAAGTGATCAATTTTCTCAACAATTTCACCATCATCTCAAATCTTTTCAGAGGCACAAAACATTTAGCCAATTCAGCGCACAACGGCCGAGTCGTGATAATAGAGCCTGTTGGCTGAGAGGGACAGTCATCGCAAACATAAGCCATTAGCGTATTGTTAGCGCCTTTTCAAAGTTGCCCTCTATCTTTGGACTTTTTCTCCGAGCATTTTCAAGTATATACCTTTCTTAGTTTGTAGGTACCTACACCATTGTCAGCAGCAGAGACGATAACAACGAGACTATTGTACAAGAGAATTTCCAATTCAGATAACTCAGAAAATAAATTAAGGAGCAATGATTTATGTTGAAATTTCACAAACAAAACAGCCGTTGTTTCTGTGTGGTTATGTGGAAAATTATTTTCTATTACAACAAATAATAGCTTCATTCAATTTTTCGTTCTGTTCTATGGAATGTATATGTTTGTATAAAATACACATAAACTTACTCAGTCTACTTAATACAGAATATACACTTTTTTATTATCACCTTTGTATTAAACAAACTTAAAACTGTTTTGTCTTGCAAGTAAAAAATAGTGTGCATTATTATAGGTTTATAGTTCTTTCATGATTATATAAATCACATTGTACTGAATTATGACAAATAATTACCAATAAAAAAAATTAATTACATGTATAAAGTACAGAAAATACTACCTGATCCTTAACCACAATAACTTTAAATGAGGAAAGCAAAGCGCATTTCCCTAGTTCCGCAGAGAATGCATATGATTATCTGGCGTATACCGGACATAAACAGATGCTGTGGTTATACGGCGGGAGGTGGTGCAGGTATGTTGGCGCAGCCGCAAGCCCCGAGGTCGCGTGCGGCCGACAGACGATAGCGGGCGTGAAGCCGGCCATTCTCCTCGGAACAAAGCTCCCTGATCTAATCAACGCAACAATACACCTCGGATAACTCCACAATTGAGGTGGAAAATAAGCCGCCCATGCCGTGACTACACCCGATATTTTAAATTACAAACAATATTACACGGATACAAACGAGCCCATTGTAGGGCCGAGTGCGCTCGACAGCTGTTTTAGATAACGTGTGACCTCCCTCAAATAAAGAGTCGCGAGCCACCTACTATAAAGCGCTGTTTGCGCTCTAATTGAAATGTAAACAAGGTTGTGGCTTTGTTGTTAATCGTTGAAAAGAGCCAAACCACTGACATTACTGTCAAATATTTAATTATGGTGTCTTGGCCTCCTACATTTTTTATTTTGGTGTAAAATATTGTGACAGGTGGAGCGCCGTAAGGCATAAAAATGGTAAAATCTCGAAACCCAGGGCCAGTCAATGAGTCTGTATATCAAGTGTTTGACTGCATTATTAAAATCTCAAATAGAATAATTAAAAAAAAATGTTATAAAAAAATAGGCCGATCTCGATTACAACAATTTTTATAATCAATTTACTGAAAAATGAAAGGCGCAAAGGAGAAAAATGTTTACAGTAAAGATCTTCATTTTATATGTAATAAATTATGTTTGCAGAGTAAATTCAATGTTGATTTATTAGATTTTCGCAAAAATATGATTTACAAAAGAAAATTGAACCTTAACTATATAGATTATTGTTCATTATTGTCGTCGTCGTCGATTTCGTTGATGTAAATTGTAGGTGAAGGATTAGAACAGCTATCACTATTGCATTCTGCTTCAAGCTGCAGTGCAGTTTAATCCACTTTTCCTGCAACCACAAGATGCTCCACATCCTGTTTTGCATGCGCAAAGAATAATTTTATAGTAAAGATTCTGGAGCTGGTCGCTGCGTCATTGTTTGCGGTACCAAAATTCCGCGTTAATCTTTCCAACCTCATTCTTTTGGTGATATTTCTTTTCCGAACCATGTTTGAACTTGTAAATATACTCTTTTGAAGTGTTTAAAAGCGGCATCTGCAGTAGGTGGTAAAGACGCCAGTTTAACCCAGGTATTTTTGGCAGTTGCTTTCAAAGAAGAGTTATATCTCATTGCATTAAGATCTTTTATTTTTTGGGGGGCATTATATAAAGCAAGAGTGCATGTAACACCAGCTTTAAAAATTGCATCGATGTCTTTGCATTCATTTTTAAAAACTGACGCAGCATTTTGCAAGTCCGTTCGTTTTTCAAAATTTTTTGCAAATACATTTTTGCAACGTTGAAAAAAAGTTGACGTCGTGTCACATCCTACACGTATGAACAGAATATGCTCTTTACACTTTAACCAAGAGTTCGCTCTTTGCAGTTTTTTGCCTTTGGATGGTTTTCGAAAATAAATTTCGCGGTCTGGTGGTAAGAGCGCAGTCAATAAAACTAAAACATCTACATCCTCGGACACTACAGCAATGTTTTCAGAATGCAGATTAACAGCAGTTTCAATTATTAGTCTGTCGGCATCAGCTTCTGCTTGGCAAGAAAATATCTTATTTTCTGTGAGTGTTTCTCGTTGCATATCTATAAACCTACTCTTATTTTTGCCATTCGATAAAAAATTTTCCTGCGCTACTTTTGTGGCGTGGTTTTATCAAATATTATGTCATTACATGCGTTTTTTTTACAGCGACGCGTTCGTTCCATTGATTTAGTGCAGCTCTTCTTGTAACCATCAAAAACGACATAAATTTTACCATTACATTCTAACTTTTAAGATCGATCTATTATAAAATATACTATTGAATATTCAGTTGTTTTCAAATGTAATATAAATAATAAACAAATACTTACTATTTATGCCACTATTTTCAAAGTTTGTAAAACTCAGTAATTAACTTTTATCACACTCACTGCACAATAATAATGTATTTTTTAATTATTTTAATTTTTTTTTTCGGAGTTAGGGCCCGCGTTAACAACACCCAACAGCTGCTGTTGCCACCTCTATTCCCCTCCCCATCCTTCGTTATATCTGCAGTCCCTTGAGACCCAAGATGAAGTTTGTAATAGTTATTCTTTTTAAAATCTAATTTTACACTAATATAACTTAAGGAAAACTTCAAAAAATTTATAATTATTTATAATAATTATTAAAAAATTAAGATCGCACAAAATATTTTTTTAACATTTTTCTATATGCTATTAAAAACACATTGCCAAAGTTTATAAAAAGATTTATTGACTGGCCCTGGATTCCGAGGTATAAACCTTACGGCGCTCCGCTATAACACGAAATATCCATCTACATAAAAATACAAAGCATCTTGCGAACACCTGTATCCGTCAAATATGCAAATCGCAGCACTTACGAAGGAGCCGAGTGCTTTGGTCTTCAGAATACGACAGAAATAGCTAACATTAACGAACCGGGCGGTATTATGCGGATGATTTGGCACTGATGACTTAATCACAGGGCTCACTGGATAGACGGCTGACCTCATTCTCATATAAATATCAGCTTTTAGTAACGCCGCCTATACTAGGACATATTAATCCTTTCCCCGTGACCTTTTCGACTAACCACTTTCCACTGTAAAATTAATTTCCATTCACTACACTTTGTTTGCATAACTGATTGGATTCAAAAAATAAATAGTAAGCCAAATGGAAAGTAGCCCTCGGCAAACACAAAGAAATAGGTACAAATCTCCTTTTTATTTATTCGCTTCAATGGCTTTGATCTTAGGCCCTTTGAAAAACGCTACTCAAGATTCACAAGAATACGTTTAAGTAAATGGTTTGCTACTTAGCTTTCTTTTGACATACATATCTATGAAATTTACTGATCCGTGTTCTCATTATATAGATATTAGGAATATTTACATTCCCCCTACCGCAATGGAATGATTTTGTCATTGAAACTTTTCTGTAGATGTTAATTAAGCGTTGAAGTAGGTTTTGAAACAAAAAAAAACTATCTTTTTAGTTTCAAGTAAAAAAAAAAACGAGCACCTGCGGATGCTATGATAAGTACTGAACAAAAACCACATTATAATTTATAACACT
Source organism: Scirpophaga incertulas (assembly GCA_036419045.1). Taxonomy (NCBI): domain Eukaryota; kingdom Metazoa; phylum Arthropoda; class Insecta; order Lepidoptera; family Crambidae; genus Scirpophaga; species Scirpophaga incertulas. The sequence goes on along the minus strand of CM071639.1, from coordinate 18,392,152 downwards.
ATTATAAAATTGAACTACAATACCACCGAATGCCAGTTGCAAATCACTATAGTTAACGGGAAACATAAAATGAACAGCCGATAATAATTAATTGCGAATTAGAATAGTTAATGACAAGACCATACGATTTATTTCAATAGTCGATCTTATTAAGGTTAGTGTTAATTACACGAATAGCTTGAGAGATTTGATAGAGCTTCCTGCGTATAAATTTGAGAGTTATACATGAGATATAGACATGAAAATTACTGTAAAATGAACTTTATAAGTATAGAAAAAAGAAATGGATACAATACGCCACTCAGAGGGACACCAGTCTCGAGAGGTCTTCTCGTTACGTATTCACTGCTATTGCCTTAACAGGTGACGTAATATTCTACGGTATATCTCAACACGGATTAACGTAGAGCATTAATCAAAACCTCGAAATCCACGGAATTAAAAGCATTACTACAATCTAAGTGTCATAGTGCGAAATGGCGATTTTAGTTAAAAGAGGAAAGAAAACAAAAAGTTGAAGGCCAGGAATATCATCCTTCCAAATAAAAGAAATAAAAAAATAAACATGTACATGGACTTATCAGGATATGTAAAATAACTGGTAAAACGGTTTTTAGCACCGTATTAATTTCGATAACTTTCATATAAGTCTCTGAAATAGTTCCTACCAAACAAAAAACATACACTGCATGGATAACCTTACCTGTATTTGAAGTCAGAACATTTTTTTTATTCAGTATCGGTACGAATATATACGAGGGTGCGTTTTTATGTTCGCGGAATGACGGGGTTGGAGGGGGGTGATTATGCTCTTTAGAGTCCTAACGTGTAATTTTAATTAGTATAAATACGAGGTTTCATTGCTATTACATAATTAGTCTTCGAGCTAACATCACCCAAGCAACATTATCGAGAGTGAAAAGTGAAATATAGAAAAAATCGAATATCGTGCCGTAATAAAGTTCCTTACCAAGCAAGGAAAATCATTTCCGACCATACTGAATGAGATGTCATCGGCTTATAGCGACTCTTGCCCAGGAAAAATCATGGTGTACAAGTGGCACAGTTTATTTAAAACAGAAACAAAAATTTTAAATCACTTGAAGACGACCCAAGGCCGGGCAGAAACATCGAGGTGACCACGCCAGAACTTATCCAAAAAGTCGAAAAAATTGTACTCGAGGATGCTCGACTAAAGAAGAAACAACTCGCACAAATGGTTAGAGTATCCGATACAACCATTTTTAAAATCCTACATGATCATCTTGGCATGACTAACGTCAAGCAAGATGGGTGCCGAGAATGCTCACGCCGCCGCAAAAACAATAGCGCGTACAGTGTGCATTTTTGGACCTCTGCAATGAGGACAAGGATTGTGTATTGAGTCAAATTCAAATTCGGGTTCATCATTATGAGCCTCTAAACACGACTCCATGCAGGGGCATAAAAAGGGCACAGCAAGTTCCAAAAAAATTAAGGTGTTACAGTCAGCTGGGGACCTCATGGCAACGGTCTTTTGGGAGTCGGAAGGAATATTATCAATCGATTATAAAGATAAGTGTTTCTATAACCGGAGAATACTACGCTTATACGCAATATTAGAGCGATTAAAAGAAGTTATTAAAGAGAAAAAAATTGGGGAAATTACCGAGAGGTGTGCTGCCTTTACACCACAACGCGCCCATCCACAAGAGCCGCATTGCACCGGCTGCCCTGCATAAGGTGGGCTTCGATATTCACCCACCCACCTTACAGTCCCGACCGATGATGAAGTCAAGGAGGCAGTTTCGGCGTATTTTGAAGATAAAAGCAAAACATTTTTTTCTATGGCGCGCGACGTGACAGCGCGGTGTCATGGTGCTCAAGGTGCATTTCCTCTTTTAAAAAAAATAAAAATGGTATAAATAAATTAATTGCAAGATCTGAAAAATATATCAGTCTTGCAGGTGAATATATTGAAGAGGGAAAATAATTTGGTTTTTTATTTCCACCCTATATCCTCCATTCCGCGAATATAAAAACGCTCCCTCTTAATGTTTTTTATAAATTCCCGATTTTATTGTAGATACATTTTTTACAAAACTAAGTGAGCTATTTTACAGATGCAACAAAAGCAGATTCTATAAAAAAAAACTAAATACACTAATCTATCTATAAAAAAAAACCAATAACAAACAATCGACCTTCCGACTAACATACAGCATCATAACGAGTTCAGCGGCGCTAAAGCTAATAATAAATTCTATGCTATCAACCAATAACTTGCCACGGTGTTATAATATGGAATGTGTACGTGCCACTACTTATTATGCTGGTGAATAATAAAATTAGAAATGCAAGGGATAAATGGACAACTGATCAAGCTTTGAATTCGTAAAAAGCATACTATAATTATCATATTCTAATCGATAATTTCATTACGTTATACGCTGTGACGTAACACCCAGTAATATTTACTGAGTAAGCACTGACCTCTAAAGAACGCACTAAACAAATACACCGGACTGATCGCACACCAACCAGCTTTGTAATGAATATTATTTGAGTAGTAACAGCAACAGAAGGGTAAAACAAAAACTAAAGCACTAACACACACACTACAAAATAAAAGTGTAGTATTACACATTATACAAAGTAATTCTAAAATAGCATAAGCACCTACTTCCACAAGATATTTCAAAAAATTCTAATGATGCGTTAGCCTCAAGCTGGGCTTCTAAGTGGCAATATTTTACACAGCATAAAATTAGGAGACATCATTTAATTCTTTGTACGTTCGGTGGCATAAATGTGCCATAAAGTAAAATGTTTAGGGCGTCATCGTGAGAAAGGCGGGCAATTGAGACATTACAGTGTTTAGCGAGCGGGGCCATAACGAGCGCAGCGCGGCTAATGCTGCCAACAAATTACGAGTAGGCGAGCACTATGGGAACCCCTTCTTAATTGCCGCATTTCGTCACCTCATTATCTTGCGAGAATCTTTATTGGCACCGAAACGAGACAATAACCATTGAAAATGAAAAGCAAATTCATGGAATATAGTGGCATGTCGAACTGAGGCCGATCATCTGAAAATTTTTAACCGAATGTTCAAACGTATAAATAATGAAACAAAGAAAGAGATGAATGTTTTCTCAATATTGATGTGAACGCTTTTTCAAGAGTTTTAACCTTTTGCTATCGATTGCAATTAAAAAGAAGCCTTAATGTTAATAGTACACACTGAAACCTTTCCACTATCAAATCCTTCCTTTTATAAAAAGCACTCGCATAGTAAAGGTTAGAAGCTAAAAAATTTTTTTGTTAAATATAATATTTTACTAGTACTATTAGCATTTCCATAACCAAGTGTGTGGCTACGTAGACATATTGATGATATATGTTACCCTTGTCTATAAGACTGGATAATTTAAGGCTTCGCAGGGAAATCCGTTACAATACCATACTTATCACGGCGAAACAGTTTAAGGATAATAACTAAATTAAAATGAACAGAGAATTAGAATGCAATCAAAATATGATAGTGCATTATTTGATTTAGATACTAGGAATATAGGAAATTTCCACCACCATTGGAGCACTGTAGAGGAAAGTATTGTCCTGCCAAAAAATATAGGAATCTTAAACAGTTTCTTGTCTTGTCCAAACCAGAAATAGACAAGAATGTTTACAAAAATTTGTTAATTGTTGTGTTTACATCAATAAATAATAATATTTATTTATTTATTTAAACTTTTTGCACAAAATTTACAATAAAAGTGTACAAATGGTGGACTTAATACGAAAGGCATTCTCTACCAGTCAACCTGCATCATGCTGTTGCTGCATGTTAACAACTGTGGACAGTGTGCAATTTCCACAAAATAAATATAATAAAATGACACTTATACTAACACTTATAAATTTTAATTTACCTAAATACTTTAAATTCTAGGAACATATACATTAATAGACTTAATATAATAGATGGACAACACACAGGCCCACATATATATGTAAATACATACTCCATATCCTTTATAATAAAATTTACAGATACCAAAAATTTTTTAGTAGTAATACTAGTAGGTAACTAGTTCCACAAACAAGTGATTCCACATTATTTTCATAGTAATAAATTATTATAATTACTATGAAAATAACATTTCAAAAAAACTCTTTAATAATAAAGATTTAAGAAAAACAGCCTTGTGGATTAACTGGATTGCACAATTAATTGTGAAATGCTCCTTACTCAAACAATTGTATACCCATGATGCTACCAATTGTCAGGAATCTTTATCTGGGGTGTGGAGTGTGTATTAGAAGTATATAAACTTCGGTGTATGGCCGTCTCTTAGCCAATTTATCTGCTGTGTCTCTAGTGAGTCACTCTGTTCTTTTATTCCAAAATTACCCAGCATGTATCTTGTGGAGTCGATGAGCTATCTTTAAATTCAGATTATTTACATTTCTAGCTATCTATGTCCTGTGCCGCTCTGGTGATTAATCAATGATTTCTGCTTAAAAGATTATGATCATTTGTCTAAAGTTATTGATATGTTGATGTTAATGTCATTGGTGAAGATGACAGCTTCACAAATTCAATAAATATACCCATGACCCATTGCGTAATAACCGATCACTCAAGTACTACACCAAACGAATTGTTACTATTTTATTGGACTACATATTATTTTATTGGATTTTTTTCAAAGTCAAGTGTTTTTGGTAATAGTAGATGCATATTCTAGATGGCCTGAACTTTTTATGGGCAATAAAATAGTTGAGATCTTAGTCTCACATCTTAAAAACTATTTGCTGCTCATGGATTGTATGAAAACTTAGTCTCAACTTTTGTAGACACTAAACCATTATTAGAAGCAACAAAATGTAATAATCTTTAACATGTATGGACAGCAACGGCTTGGCAGAGAGGATGGTCCAGATAAAGATAAATGAAAGATGAAGATTACACTATACACATGATGACTACATTAACATGACATTATACAAAATGTAATATATTGCCTGGGACATGAAACTTCCTAACATTTTGTTTGGGTTATATTGATCACCTTGTGCATTAACAAATAAAACTCTGTATCTGTGTGTAGTATTAGATATGAGGAATGGTATGCATTATGTATCAAAATTATGCAGGTCCCTGTCAGTTGCCAGGTACTATTGTTGAGTAATGTAGAAAATCCAGCTGTGAAATTATAACAGGTGAGGAGATATTAGAAGACACAAACTAGAAGATTCACATGATTAGGAATTGGCTAAAGAGATAGATATTGAATGTGAATAATAAAGTATAAGTAAAGAAACAATTAAAATCCCAAACCAGGTATACTTTAGATACTTAACTAAAAAGTGGGAAATGTTATACTGCTTAGTTCAATATATATAATTGGTGCACTGTCTAAACAGAAAAATAAAATAGATCTACTTCCCCAGAGTAGAAGTACAGAATTTTTCATGGTTGTTTTGTATGAGTCATGCATGCCAGCAAATCAATATATGATATAAGATAAGAATTCAAAGTACACAGTCATTCTAAAACACAATCCAAGCACCACTGTTTTTCAGCAGAAATAAACAGCATGGAAGTATTCTGAATAAATGTTTATAGGACCCAAGCCACTATGCACCTGCTTAAGCTACACATTGTAAGTGAACAGACAAGTTTCTGGGATGTGCTGCCTACATGACAAACATGCTGCTTCACAATAGCATGTTTATGAATAATATATTTATAGTCATCAATTAAATTATTTGAGATTTGTGAAGTGATGTAAAAAAATGGTCTTATACTAAATTGTCTTCAAAACACATTTTCCATATTATATATCAGTAAATTTCACCATCTATTTACTTTGAAACAAATGTCAATTCATATACAGAAGTACTAGAAATCTAAACATGTGAGAAAATTGATATAATGAAATTGAAAAAGCATCCATAAATCAATAAAAAAAAAATCAAGAAAGGTAATCTGTATGAATGAAATTCATTTCACGTCATAACAGTGAAAGAATAAACAAACAAAGTTTTTATGAAGATTCCAAATGACCGACTTTTCTATATCTCACATAATCACCAAAATTATAATAATTAGTTCCTTTACTTATTTAATTTTTAGTATATTCATAAATAACTTACCTGTAAAAGTAGTTGATTAAACTGAAGGTTGTCGACTTAGGTTACAAATCCAAAAAGCACAAAAATATAACAATCACAGTTCAAATTTCTCATTTAAAGTGTCTCATTTATTTATTTTTGTAAATATTTAAATTATTGTGATTTTCTACACTTGCTCTTAAAACAGAAACACACTTGAAATACATTGTTCCCGTACCAAACACTACATTTTTTTTCCTACTCTTGCTTGTGTTGTCGAATTTCGTGCTTGTTGCTCTGTGATTGTCATTGTCAGTCAAGCAGAGGCGCGTTCAGTTCGACTCAAACGCACTTGGAACGCGCTTCAGCAGCAACTGCATTCCGCAGATCTTTATGTAACTAAAATAAAATCACAATTTAAAATATTTATCAATGATTTAAAGAATTTTAGGACTATCACCCTAGAGATTTAAAATTCATTGCTTGTTTTCAGGTTGAGGCATATTTAAGTGGCTTAAATTAGTAAGTATTTTCAAATACTTTGACGATTATTATTTTCAGTTGTGATTTCAGTTACATAAGAAGCCTGCTGATGCGAGTGTGAAAAACACCATGATCCTCAGAACGCGACTCAGTATTACATTTTGTTTTGACATATACCGATAATCCACATAAAAGGTACAAGAATGAGTAATTTTCTAACAGTTAATCATATATTTTTTTGTATGATAATAGAATACAGATGGCGCTTTTGATCTAAGATAAATAAAAATTGTGTTATTTTATCTCAACCCCCCATCAATTCATATAGGCCGGAGTCACTTGGGTGTACCGTGCTGCGCTGACCGTACCCTCTCCTGAGGATGCGGCTAACCTCTCTCCATTCAAGCCTTAGGGCCCTTATGGCCAAGGCTAGGCTGAGTTTAGTTGGTAGGTCACGCGATCGGACCGCTCCGGTCGCGTGGAGTCCAACATAACCTCCGTGACACTTGCCGTTGCGGGGTTATCCTGGGTACGTTTCGTGCTCCTCGTGAGGATTCTCAGCCTCTCTCGTGAGGGATTTTTTTTTATCTCAAAACAATAATTTCATAACTCTATTTACATATTATTCGTAAAGCATATACATTTATAAATGCCTTTGTAATACATAGTGTAAACAAGCATAATTTTTAAATAATGTTAAAATAACTTTATTAATACCAGCCTTTGCTTACAATTTATGCGATTAAACTTGAATATGAGAGCTCGTTATGTGTCACTCTGTAAATCCTTAATTATTAATAAAACCTAAAAAATAATTTGAAAAGTCAGGGCGCTACAGATTCAAATTGTATCTTTTGTCTGTGATACATATTATCAATAAAAAATAAATAATCATAGATGTCGTAATAATAAATAAATAATTAAAAATCCAGAGAAATAAGTTGATGTAAATAGTTTAATATTCATGAAATATAGTTTTAGATCATGTCTTGACATTTTATTTTCTTCAGCCACGGTTAGGACCTGCTAAAAAAAATATTGAATTAATGTTTCTGTAACTCTCAATACTTAATAATTTTATGTTGTTACATTTAAATATTAAAAAACTGGCTTTTGGAAGGGTTGAATTTGTAAGCTTTAAATAATCAGTATTGTTTTTATTTAACTAGCAATTTGGTTTACTTACTCTATAAATTATATCACAGAAGAATACGAAGGAAAATGACGGTTTATGATGAATTTATAGTAGAGTATCAAGACTAAGAATTGATTAGATGAGCATCGTAACATTTGCATTCTCAGATTCATCTGTGGTGGTCATCGCTTATTATTCTGTGGTGTTGGAGGTTGTGTTTGTGTCGGCCAAAATTTGTGGATATTAGATTTGGCAGTATGGCTTAGTACCTTCGCCTTTCCCTATGGACGAAAATTGACAACAACAACCAAAGTAGATTATAAATCGTAGACATAGTAGTGTATAGACGATTGCTTATTTTCCTTCACTTTCCCACAAGAAAGAGAAGAGCCTATATACACATCCTGTGAAGAAGTGAGATAGAGCTTTTAAATTTTTTGTCTCGCATCCGTGGCCGACATTTTCAAGGTCAGCACACTACTGTGCTAAACAAATTTGACAGTTTGTTTCTGCGTAATGTTTATGCTACTGAATTTAAAGATAAATAATTAGTGTACTTATTAGCATCAAGTTAAAGTGACAATTATATTAGGTTATTTAGTTTCCCTACATAATTTCTTTACAAAATGGTTCGATGTTGTGTTGTTGGGTGCAAAAGCGATAGCGAACGTAAACGTGCAGACTTGTCTTTTCATTCGTAAGTATAATGTACTTTTCATTCATTTGTTGCGTTATAAATATATTAAATATCATGCTTGAATAGTTTTCAGCAATAATATAGCTAAACTATAATGATAAGTAGTGTAAAAATTAAAATTTAAGATAATCATAACCTAAAAATAATTTTGTTTGGTGCTACCAGTATTATCCACTTAAGTTCCCCATGTAGGTAACACACACGATTATTTCAGTTTCGAATTAACTTCTGCATTTAAATAAAAATAATTATAATTTTCATAACAATATTCAGTTCATTAAATGAAAGTACAAAACTACGAAATATAAAATCTACTTCTCTTAATTATATAAATATTTGTTATAGTTTTCCATCAAATAATGACTCAAGGAAGGTTTGGATTGAGGCCACAGGTCGACGAAATTGGGAACCTAAGACTAGCTCAAGGATTTGCAGTGATCATTTTGAAGAAAATATGTTGGTGAAAAAGAATAAGCTAACTGTTCTCATACCCAATGCTACCCCTCAGCTGGTAAGTAAATACATGTGTAAATATTTGCTTTTGAACTTCTACTTCAATAATATAATGCTCATTTGGTGATAATACCAAATATTTGGTATAATAATAAGCAATTATATTATATAATAAACAATTAGTAAGATTATTAAGATATTCATAACTAATAGTAAAATGAAAGTAAAATTAAAATAAAAAATCGTTGACAAATTACTTCACTTAAATACAAGCATTCCGAGCAACAAAAATGTATACATATTAGAGAAGCGTCATCAACTGCAACAGACCATCACCAGCTCTGTAATGACTAAACCAGTTCACAATTTGAAGAGTCAATGAAAATTGATAATTTGCCACAATGTAGTGCAAATATAAACATTGGGACAATATTTGTTAGTATATTATTATCTAACATGAATAAGTACATTTTAAATAATGGTGGATAGCCTCATCATATTAAATAAGTAAGTTTTCTAACGCTCCTACAATAAAAGAAAACATGAGGCAACTGCTACTGTGAAGAAATTCAACAGTTTATGTGAAGTCTTTAAATTTGCATTGAGCCAGCGTGGTTGACTAATTACACAGGTCTACAAAAAAATATTTTTTTTATGTAACATAAATAATTTTTGCTTATTCCTATTATTTTTAACGTGCTGAATTCGAAAATAATACTAAAAAACATCTACCACGTCTGGTTTTTTTGTAATAGAGACACTGGCAATAGAGTGGTAAATATAGGAAAAATAACACCACAAATTTTATAAGAACAAAATTTTTTAATGTAATTGTACACAATAATTTTTTTCTGTTACAAACAACTTAAACACATTATTTTACCTATGAACATCTTTGAAATACTTTAGTATATTACAGTTTATTCATGTATTTTTTATTTTTTCTTTTATGCGGAGTGGCATCTTCCTTCTTCAAAAACCAACAGTAATCTCCGAGCATTGCAGGATCCCAGCGGCCTTGGTATCTCGTTTCAATAGTTGCTATATCTTGGTGGAATCTCTCACCTTGTTCATCACTTATAGCTCCAAGATTCTCCGGGAAAAAGTTGATATGCGAGTGAAGGAAGTGAATTTTAAGGGACATTCGGCAGCCCATAGCTCTGTAGGTTTTTAAAAGGTTAAGTACTAAACTCTTGTAGTTATTTTCTCTGTTGTTGCCAAGAAACCCTTTAACCACTTTTACAAATGCTCTCCAAGCTGCCAATTCTTTTTTGTTTAGCCTGTTTTCAAACTCAGCATCACGTATGACCTTTCTGATGTCAGGTCCAGTGAAAACACCTTCTTTTATTTTCGCTTCACTAAGTTTTGGGAAAAGTTCCGACAAGGACTTAAAACCGGATCCCTCTCTGTCCATGCCTTTTACGAAGTTTTTCATAAGACCCAATTTAATATGCAGAGGCGGAAGTAGCACGTTTTTAGGATCAACCAAAGGGTCGTTTAACACATTTTGTTCTCCTGCTGTCCCATAAGCACAAAAAACAACAATACTTTGTAAAACCACCCTGAAGTCCCATTAATATAGCTATCACTTTCAAGTCACCACAAATTGCCCTTAAATCTTCATACTTGATTGCCCTTAGAACTGCACCAAGTTGTCGTAAGTCTCCTTCATTGAAACAGAGTAAGCAACTGGAATTGACGGCTTTATATTTCCATTGTGGAGACAGCCTTGAGGCTAGACTTAGATGAGTCAATAAAAAGTCGCCACTCTGTAGAAATATGAGTTATGCCAAGTTCATATTAGCCCCACAATGTCAAAAACAAAACACACATAGGGCCCTCAATTTTGAAAAAAAATACAGAGAAATTAGCATTTCTCTTTCTAAAGGACGTTATGGTTGTGCCTTGTGCTAAAAGATTCCACTCTTGTAATCTTGAACCTAGTAGTTCAGACTGCTGCTTTGATAAGCCTAAATCACGGGCCAAATCCTCAATGATTTGGCCCGTGATTTCATTTTGCTGGATAAGGTGAGGCTCACTAGATGGAGGAATATATGTAGGATCAATGGTATTCTCCAACAACTCTGCAGTTTCTGAATGTAAGTCTTCATTGTCATTTAGTTCTGGAATTACCAAATCTTCCCAGTTCAAAGGTGGAGTTGGAACGGGTAGGCCTTCACCGTGAGGAACAGGTTTAATAGCTGAAGGTACACAAGAACACATAAATAACATCAAACTGCCCCCCTCCCTCTTCTAGTGTTGCCAACTGTCTAGCTTCAAATAAAGAAATTATGTGATATTCTGGATTAAATATGATGGTGCCATTATGTTGATAACATAAAAATGGGACGTGATAGCTAAATTTTAATAACTATTTCGTCATCAGGAAGGTAAACACATAATAAAAATGCTATTGGGATCTATGTTACAGAAACCTTGTAGACCTGTGTTATCAGCATGTTATGACTGCCCATGAGTATATGAGTTGTCATGAAGATAATTTTTTTACTGCATTGACAAACTAGCAGACAATTGATCTGATGGTAAGTACTTACCTATCTTATATGTCTGTGTTACCTGTGACCCCACAAGAACAACAGAGCACATAGCTAGTTTGTGACGTAAGATGTAAAGTTACAGTATCTAGTAATCACTTCTACATCTTGCCTTATGAACCAGAACATTGCGTCATACACCACTTGTTCGATACTGATGGTGTCACCTAGTGGACAAAATCTGGCACTGTAATTTTCACTTGCATAGGATAGTCATTTAATATTTTATTATATCATTTCTTTACTTGCATAGTTTAGGAGGTCACAAAGGTAGGGAAATATTAAAAAAAAAATCATTTGTCTATAAGGAACTCGTAACAATCCTCATTAAATACACAGTGTGTAAAAAGATATCAAAAGTAAGTTATAACTTTCTAATTTACTTTTGTTATTTTTTTTTGCAATGCTACTTCTAGGAATTAGTTACCAATGAATTCTGTAAAATGCTTTATAGTAATGTTCCTATAAATATTTTACTACTTTCGTTTATGCTTTGTGCTGTAACTTCTTGATGGAACTCCATATTATGATCTTAATAAAACAATACTTTTCACTAGTTCCACTAGTATATAATATTTTATATTTATTGTGACCGGTTTCGGGACATCAACAACAAATTGTCTGACAATGATGTTCTGAAAATATTATAAAAAAATATTATATAGTAGTGGAACTAGTGAAAAATATTGTTTTATTAAGATCATACTTTCTTTTAATTTAACATCAAAAGAATAAAATGAAATGTTACAAAAGAATTTTAACAACAGCTTGTAGCATTCAACGATTTTAAATTTCTAAATCACTACAGGTTCTTAAATAAATAGCCCTTGTTTATTATAATTTATATTTCAGGTCTGTAAAAATCTTCAGACCAGACCTACTAGTTCACAATTTGAAGAGTTGATGGAAATTGATAATTTGCCTCAATGTAGTACAAACATGACCACTGGGACATTATTTGTTAGTATATTATTATTTTACACAAATGAAGTATATATAGTATATGTCAACCTTGATTACATGATTGTTGTTATTTCAGGCAACCAAGTCAGATGACATATTATCTACAAATAATCCTCAAACAAATCAAGCTGAAATGGTGGGTATTGTTTTCTTCTAATTTACTTCTTTTTAAATAATTGGACACGGTGTGAAGTTAAGTTACAAAGTTCTATGAGTATTTTTTTAATGTTTATTTAATGTCTTTAGACTGGCTACTCTTTATTTCAGTTACCTAAATAAAGAGTAACAGCATTTCAATTTAGAATATTATGTAAGAACAGACATAGTAGGCAAGTGGAGCACTTTTTAAATCAGAAACTGATTTCCAATTGTGAAATTATGTCAGATTTTAATTTTTCGGCATCGGTGCTGCTTCTAATTTACATGGTTGTTTTACTATATTATTGCTTTTTAAATTTTTAGGTGATTTCCTCTTCACCATCGTATACACCACGAACGATGAAAAGAAAATTAGACAGGACTACACGACAATCAAAAGACAGGCTGAAAAAAATGCGCGCTCTTCGAGAAAAGAGTAGGCGTTTATCGAAAAAAGTCGTAAATTTGAAAAATATTATAGCAGAACTCAAAGTTAAATCGCTGATAGGAGATGAAGATGGAGATATGTTAGAATCGATTGATCCCATTAATAAAGCTTTTTTAAAAAAGATCTATGCCCATCAACGAGCTCCAGAAAATATTCACCGGCCTTACGAAAATTTGCTCTTTGTTTAAATTTTATAAGTCCACGAGCTTACAAGTATGTAAGAGAATCCTTTAATATCTGCCTACCACACCCATCTACACTTACTTCATGGTACAGAAGTATAGATGCTAATCCAGGGTTTACTTCTGAATCATTGCGTTGTATTCAATTACTAGCAAAACGTAAGGATAAAGAATTGTTTTGTGCCTTAAGTATGGATGAGATGGCAATTCGAAGGCATGTTCAATGGGACGGTGAAAAGTGTGTAGGTTTGGTGAACTACGGCGTAGTTTTAGATGGGCATAATGTTGCTGAAGCAAGTCAAGCTCTGGTGTTCATGCTGACGAGTATCAATGATAGCTGGAAAATTCCAGTAGGTTATTTTTTTATTGACAGTTGTAACGGAGAACAAAAGGCAAATTTGGTAAAAAAATGTATAAATTTGTTGATCGATTGTGGGGTTAAAGTATTGTCTCTCACATTTGATGGATGTCCTTCTAATTTCAAAATGGCAGAAAATTTAGGTTGTCGTTTTAATAACACTGAAAATATGACAACATTTTTTGAAGTTAGTGGGCATAATATTTTCATTATCCCCGATCCTTCGCATATGCTAAAACTCATTCGAAATACATTGGGTCAAAAAAAAGAGCTTGTAAGTGCATCTGGTGAAACGATTTCTTGGCACTACATCGAGAGCTTACATAAGCTTCAAGAAAATGAAGGTCTTCATTTGGCAAATCGCCTTAAAAAGCAACACATTGATTTTACAAGGCAAATAATGAAAGTAAAACTTGCGGCACAAACATTTAGTACGTCGGTAGCTAAAGCAATTCAGTTTTGTGACCAAATGTTAAAATTATCCGATTTTTCAGATTCAAATGCTACTGTAGAATTTATTATGAAAATAAATAATTTGTTTGATGTTTTCAACAGCCGCAACCTTAACGCTTATGAACTAAAAAAACCAATAAGTATAAATAATGGAAATGAAATTCTTCAATTCTTAAGTGAAGCTGAAATATATATCAAGGCTCTTAAATTAGAAGGTAGAAGTGTATTAACGTCTACTAGGAAGGTCGGCTTTTTAGGTTTCGTTACTTGTATTTATAGTTTAAGGAAGATATTTGCTGATTATATAATAACGGGTAAGTTAAAATTTCTGCCATTTTATAAATTGAGTCAAGATCATTTGGAATATTTTTTCAGTGCCATAAGGTCTAAAGGTGGGTTCAACAATAATCCTACAGCTTTTCAATTTCAAAATGCTTATAGAAAGTTAGTTGTACATGGGGAAATTAAAAATATTACATCAGGTAATTGTTTACCTTTAGAAGACATTAACATTCTTACACATAATCAGGTGCGTTACGAAAAAAAAATTAATACCTATACCAACACTACCCTTGAAGAAGAAAATAGTGATACTGATGATTTTAATTTAACGATTGATAATGATCACGATTATTTAGCTGATCCTTCAAGATTATCCTTATATACCGAGGATATTATACCCTATATAGGAGGGTTCATTGTGAAAAAATTATTAAAATCACTTAAATGTGAAGAGTGTCTACTTGCTCTTGTTAGTACCAAATTCCCGGGTCTAATATCATTTAAAGATAAAGGGGGGCTTGTTTATCCTTCTGGTGATGTAATAAATATTTGTTTGTTGGCGGAAAGAATTTTCAAAAAAGAAATTTTGCGGGGATTGTCATTCTTTGCCGAAAAAAATATAATGATAAAACTTATAAGACCGATTTTAAAAAGTTGTTATAGCATATTTATGAGTGATCACTTTAAAAACCAGCCGCTGGTTGGAAATCATAGAATTTTGTTATTAAAGGCAATAGCAGCAAGGTACTTCGAAATACGTATACATCATGCTACAAAAAAATTTGAGCCTAGTCTCAAAATTAGAAATGTTCATAATAAACTTGTGTTATTTAGGGGACAATAAATCAAATATGAAGTCCACATATCAAGTATACAGGGTGGAAATTTGTAATGCCACCTGGAGGGGAAGTACTCTTAATACTGTAGATGAAAGTTTTACTTAAAGGAAACATTCCTTTATTTTTGAAAATAAATAAAACTGCATTCAAAGAATTTTGAAAATTCACTTGCCCCACCCGGTAATCGAACCGGCTAAAATCTGCAAAAGTTTCACCCTGTATTTTTATTGCACCGATCGGTAGGGTCAATTATAAGGATCAAATCTCTCTAACAAACTTCATAAATTAAATGAAAAGAAAACATTAATTAAGTATGTACAAGAAATGATACACTAACTAATTAATTGTTCGAAATGTGCCCTATTTTCTTGAATACACAAATTTATTTTTCGTACGATTTCATTGCTGGTAGCCTTTAATCTTTGAATGCAGTTTTATTTCTTTTCAAAAATAAAGGAATGTTTCCTTTAAGTAAAACTTTCTATCTACAGTATTAAGAGTAATTCCCCTCCAGGTGGCATTACAAATTTCCACCCTGTATAATACTTGATAACTAATATTATAAATGCGAAAGTAACTCTGTCTGTCTGTTTGTTACGCTTTCCCGCTTAAACCTCGCAACCGATTTTGATGAAATTTGGTACAGACAATCTTTAGACCCCGAGACAGAACATAGGCTACTTTTTATTTCGAATAAAAGGGATGAAGGGGTTGAAAGTATATTTTTTTTATATTAGGCCCGGCAGATGACCTCCTCCCGCCTGATCTTAAGCGGTGAAAGAGGCCCAAATGAGATTACAGGTAGAATAGTGACGTTACTCCACTTTCCTACCTGCCCTATCCCTGCTTGCCCAAAAGATGCTTTTTCACGCCTCTTTTGAAGGAACCCATGTTATAGGACGAAGGAAACACATACGCAGGCAAAGAATTCCAAGTGCGGGAAATACGGCAGAAGAAGGAATCTTGGAATTTCTTAGTGCGGTGTGGAATGGGGGATACAGTGTACGTATGGCTCCGAAGACCCTTACGTGTGTTTCTATAAAGGAAAGGAGAGGGAGGGATAAGGCTAAAGAGTTCGTCAGAGCATTCCCCATGAAACATGCGGTAGAAGGCGCTAAGAGACGCGATATTACGACGAAGTTGTAGAGGCTCGAGGGTGTTGGTTGGTAGATATGGGATTTCTTAATTTTAAAAGATAAAACCATGAAACTTTATATTTAAGCACTTGATAAGAAATCATTAAACATTTGTTCTAGTATTTTTGAAATTTCGACCAGCTAGGGGGTGAAATAAGGGTTGGAAGTTAGTATGCAAGTTCGTCAAATATCACGTCATAAGAAATAAAAAATCGTTTGTTCTAGCATTTTGAAATGTTTACCAGTGTGGGGGTGAAATAGGGGTTGAATTGAAGATAAGACCATGAATCTTGGTACCTTAGACATAAGGGACCAGGATTGACAAAAACTAATTTCACGCGGGCGAAGCTAGTATATATATATATATATTTCTTGTATTTCACTGTCGATATTTTTTTCCCTTTATTGTAGAAACATTACTATTACCTATTTAAAAATAAATAAGTTCTCTCAAAAAAGTTTTTTTTATTATAAACATACCTAATAGTTTTTGCAACTACATCACAGGTACTTGAAGGCTTTAGGTTGGAGAGTTTAATTTATTTTATTTATATCAAGATATGGTTCATATGTACACATTCAAATAAGTACGTTTAAATATATCCCTACAAGTAGCAAGTTCTCAGCCTATATTTTCATGTCTGTGGCATAACATATGGCGCAGACGTGAATAAATACTGTCTCATTCATACGTCATTTGCTTTTGTACAATATCATGTTCTCAAAGTAATAATAAACATTAATGCATCCTCTGTATTAGTTAACGGAGACGACAGAATTTAGTTCGTTTAGACTTGACTGCAAGTAAAGTTATAACATGAACTATTTATTGTATGGAAGTTTATCTGGTAATTGAATCTGAAATATTATCAAAAAAAATAAATAAAGATATAATAGACAGAAGGTGATTTTACAGCAGTGGAGATCTCGGCTGAACTGATGGCGATATGATATAACAACATTTCATATACTTATTTTTATATGATATACCGGTCAAACAGCACACGTATAACATTATTTTAATATGAATTAGCTTGATATGAAAATCAATTAACATTAATAATTAGTGGAGATCTTTGGGGGAGGCCCATGTCCAAGAATGGGCGTATATTGGTTGAAATGATTATGTATTTTTTTATTGCTATTGTTAGTTACCTACACTACACAGCAATAATATAAAGACAAAAATTTCATCTATTTATAAGACATTATCACGTCAATAATAAAACTTTCGATCGTATATTACATGCATGTTAAGCGATCGAGATTAAATATGGAAATAATAATAGTGTAATTTATTTCTGATTCTTAGACATTCTGTGAGACCGGTAGGATCTTACTGTAATCTTACGATTAGTTTCTAGTATGGTATTTTTTAAACCCTTTAGAGCGCGATATTTTACAAAATTGTTCGTTAGGCTGTAAAATATGACCATATTGATAGCCTTATGAAACTATAAAAAAAGGCGTAAATACCGTTTTTTTTCTTATTTAAACATACTTTTTAGTGATAAGATTAATTGATCATATTAAAATATGGGTGATTAAGATACAATCCATAATGTGTACTAAAATCCCAAAAAATGGGAAAATATTTCATAATGGTAACATTTTGTATTTATCAGTCTGTCTCACAAGCGGCACGACAACTAAAGGTCTATTACATTCTCAGTCTACGTTATAAATAGTAATACTGATCTGTGGGATCATTTAGTAGTCTGTGATATAGGTTGATTAGGTTGGCTTTGCCTTTGGTGTACAAAGCACAGATGTATAAGGTACAAAGCTTGTACTTTATTTTCTCAGTTTGTTGTTCCCTTTTCTTCAAATTTTGCCAATAATGAACAAAATATTTCAAACTATCTACAGAAGTGCTACGGTGGTACTATGTCGTCCTCAGTCGTCTATCAACAAATATTTGCATACAACACTTCCAACATGCGAGTTAATGGAATTTTTTGACTCCAAAAAAAATTGGTCTGAAACAAACATAAAAGTAGGACGGGCTTGGAAACTAGATGAATTAAGAATAAAATCTAATTCTGATTTACATAAATTATGGTTTGTTTTACTAAAAGAACGCAATATGCTTTATACCATGGAGGAAGAATGCAAAGAGCAGGTTAGATTATTTCCTAATCCAGAAAGAATTGATAAAGTACAAGAATCAATGAATAATATAGAGACTGTAGTTAGGGAGCGAAATGTTGCATATTATAAATTAGAGACTGGAGAAACAGGGGAACGCCCAGTTGTGGAAGTTGTTAATCTTATTGGTCTCCGTGAGAAATATGAAAAGAAAGAATATACAATGCCTCAGTTTATGAACACAAAGTGGGTTAAACCATATCTAGAAAATGGGTATGTAAGTAGTTCTGCAGTCCGAAAATTTCTAAGACTATATAAAGAGAAGGAATATAATGAAAGAAGAAAAGCCAAGAACCGTGATTTTAATCATGTACAACAGTTATTAAAAAGATTCCCTGATATGGACATGGAAAATTTAAAAGCAGAATATCCTAATGTAAATATTGAGAAGGCAAAGCGTTCGAAAAAAGCTAGAGGACATTATTTCCCTAAATACTAGTTGTTTTCTGTCAATATTTCTTGTTCAAAAATTCATTTTTATAATAGGTTGTATAATAATGAATAGTTAATAGTTTTATAGTATAAAATGAAAATAACATGAGAAGAGATAAGTTTTATTTCCTTTAGGAAATTATACATATAATAGTTGTAAAAGCACATGATGCATTAAATTTTGAAATATGTTTGTTGTTGTTGATGAACAGACCAGCAGTTTATCATGAGTAAGGGTAAAACAATATTGAAACACACCACTGTTGCAGTATGTAGAACATTGTATTTCATACTTGTTAAAATTACTATAGGCCTACATAACACAAATAAGACACTTCGTGTTGTAATTATATTGATTTTATCATTATGATTTAAAATTTTTGTTTAAGTTATCATACATTGATCCTTCTCACTTTTAATGTAAATCACTTTTTTTCACTTTATATTGTGTGAAACAAAGATTTATGGAATAGGATGCAAGAGGTCGTAATATTTTCCTCTTCTTTTTTATTGAATTATTGGATCTTGCTTTATGCATACGTTTGGGAATAAATAATGATATGTGCAATGTTAATGAGTAATTTAGAGGCCTTTTAGAGATAATCATCAGAATCATGCAGAGAGGACCTTAGTACTCATGTCAATGACATAAATTGGGGTTATTGACAATTAACCAATTTTTAAGATCTTCAAGTTGGTATTTGTATATAACCTCAAGGATCAGGTCAAGACGTCAACATGATGTGCAATATTTGATTATTTAGGAGACCTAGTTTCATATTTGCCAATTTACTCTTACAATCCAATGACTTATAATATTAATACAAAATCACAATAAAAAGGTTATTTTTAGCAATGTTTATGTATTCAATTTTTAACATTAACTAGCTATTTGTGTGCCTCCTTGCCCCAACAGGAAAGTAGCTTGTAGTAGAAAGAGTTACACAAATCGTCGGCTTGGAAGAGACTGTCATAACTCAAAATACACAAACTTTCAGGGGAAGCATGTAAACATTTTACTGGATAAAATGTACTCGGATCTCTCTCATTAAATAATTAGAAACCATATTCTTTACAGGTGGCTTTATTATTATATAGACATTTGTTAGTATTATAGACAAATTGAAGTTATTTCATTGCGAAAACATAACAATGCATTTTTTTCAGTTATGACAGTCTTCTTCCAAGCTGACTAAATAATTAAATTTAATGATCATATGGCTAGCTAGGTAGCTCACATTTTTATCTTTTTGTCAGGTACCTACGAGATCTTGGTTTTGGCATTCATCTTCTAATGGGAGGTTCTAATCGTTTTTTGAGTATCAACGCACATTTATCTGACGCTCCTATGTTGTAGAAAAATATCGCGAGACAACCTGCATACATCTATAAAGTCTTCCAACACCCACCGGGCTAGAGTAATAAACTAAGGCCTGATCACCCTAATATCGAGGGTGCAGCGTTCAAACCCGATAAATGCGAAAAAATCGGAATTTACGTTTTATAAACCACTAAAACCATATTTTTTTGCTTTACCTAGTGACATTTACAGTTAAACTGATTTGTAAGTGTAACATAGAGATATACAAACCAAATAACCCTATAAGTGCATGATTAATACATTATTTTAGTTAAAAATACTCTAAAGCTACTTAATGGCTTAACATCATAAATTTGTTTAGCGAGAGACCCAGATGACCCAGATAAAAGTATTTATTGGCATTTAGAGCAAAATAAAATCAAGTAATTCACACTAACACTAAAGATAAAACCAGATAACTTTATTTAATCTATTTTTACTTGAGAAGAAATTCATGACAAACATTTTTTTTTATATATTAAAAGCAGTTAAAAATACTTATTGGATTTTATTTGCAGGTGATTTTTCATGATTATACGTTATAAGATTATATTTCAGCCCTCTTACTCTGGGCTGTGCACAAAATTGATCATCTTCAAATAATTGAACAAAAATTCTTGGAAAGTAGGCTCAATGCATGCAGCCATTTGAAAATGCTTCCAAAAACTTAACAATCAGTAGTGTATCAGAGTGGAAAAATGTTTTTAAGACTGCCAGAAAAAAGAAAACAAAGTTTATAAAAACAGATGAATCAAAAAACAATTGGGGTAGATATCTACAAAGTAAAAGAATTTAAATATAATGAGATGTTGAACCTAAAAAAACTAAGTACTTTACTAATGAAAAATAAGAACAAAGATAATACAAAAGAAGCTGTAAACTAGCTAAAAATATAAAAAATATGCTATATAAAAGGGGATCTTAAGATATATTTCAACTACGATATGAGTGACGATTACCGTCACATAGACATTTTCAGTAGCACTCAAACTACAACAAAAAATGATTTAGTAGCAATGTGTAGAAACACATTGCTACTAAATGTGTAGAAAAGCTAAACCAGGCAAGCCAGCACATGAAGTTTCCTCCTATAGGCCCATAAGTCTTTTATCAATCACTGGCAAACTATTTGAAAGAATTCTGCTTAAAAGACTAAAAGAGCACATTGGTGAAATTATTCCTAGTCATCAATTTGGCTTCCGTGAAAGCCACAGCACGATAGAACAAGTACACAGACTCGTTGATACAATAAGTAGATCACTGGAACAAAAACGGTATTGCTCAGCAGTATTTCTGGACATCAGTCAAGCCTTTGATAAAGTATGGCATCAAGGTTTGCTTTTTAAGATCAAACGAATGCTACCAAATTCATACTTCGAAATATTAAAATCATATCTTAGTGATAGGTGTTTTGAAGTTAAGTTTAATAATGAATGCTCACAACTACACAAAATCGAATCAGGAGTGCCACAGGGTAGTGTGCTGGACCAGTTTTGTACACAATATACACTGCAGACATACCAACAATGGACAGCACTGTAATCGCAACCTATGCAGATGATACGGCGATATTAGTTAGACATGAAAACCCAGTAAAGCCTCTGAAATCCTGCAAAAGCATTTAAATGAATGTAGCTACGCCGTAGCACACAAACACTTGGAACTTACTGGATAATAAAGTCAGTTGCACAGAGTACTGGCATGGCAGTTGCTTCAGAACGCCAGCTCTGGGCGCTCGTGCTAATTAATTAACTTGGTTGTTTTATTTATGCATATCTTCTAATGTCAAATTATTAAGTGTTACGGTGGATCAACAAATTAATTATAACCGTAAAAGTGGTGACCCGACGTGATTTTTAAGGAAGTGTAACGTGTACTTTTTACGGTGTTTTAAACTATTTTTAATTTTTTTTACAATGAATCAAAATCACGGCACTCCTCAACCTCAAACTTCACATCCGCAAGTTTTGAGCAGTGAAGTTAAAGACGAAGGAAATGCATCGCTGGCCAGTATTACAGTTGCTTCACGAATACCAGACTTTTGGGCAGACCAACCGCGACTCTGGTTTGTCCAATTTGAAGCGGTCGTGGAATCTCAAAAATTAGCGGATGCGGCAAAACACAATTTAGTGATCACCAAGCTCAATAAATCAGCAATTCAACAGGTGAGCGATTTAATACTATCTCCACCTGCAGAAAATCGATATCGCACGCTGAAAGAGAGGCTACTTCAGGTTTTTGAAGAGTCCGAAACACGACAGTTCCAAAAACTGTTGGGAGAGATGGATCTTGGCAGTCAAAAACCATCGCAACTTTTGCGAAATATGAAGGATTTGGCACGCGGTAAAATACCAGATGCGACCTTGCAGATCATGTGGAATAGTCATCTTCCATCTGCGGTGCAAGCTGTACTAGCGGTCACGCAGGAGACAGATCTCGCAACCCTTGCAAACGTTGCAGACAAGGTTATGGAAGCCACCAGGTCTTCGGATGTTGCCGAAATATCAAAAAATGATACTGCACCACGAAATACAGACTCTGCGTCTTCAGATCTGGCGACCTTGGTAGCGCGACTCAGCATCGAAGTGGCGGAGTTGAAACGTTCGCGACAGCCCTACCGAGGCAAATCAATCCAAGGCAGAAGCTCTAGCCATGGAAGGAAATTCCGACGGACATCGTCACAGGGCAGAGATAATAGTACGGCTCGAAGAAACCCTAATTGGCTTTGTTTTTATCACTTCCGGTATGGAGATAAGGCTGCGAAATGCGTCAACCCCTGCAACTGGAAGAAGCCCAAGCCGCAAGGACCATCGGAAAACTAAGTGCGATACAGCCGGAGGCGGAGGTCGGTATCGATTTGTGTAACAACCGCCTATGTGTCAAAGACAGAAACAGTGGATTAAAATTCTTAATAGACACTGGTGCAAATGTTTCCGTTATCCCTGCGCTACGCAAATCTACGTCCGACAATAACGTAAGTGATAGCTATAAGCTTTATGCAGCTAATGGAACTCTAATTAATACTTTTGGCACACGTACTCTAACATTAGATTTTAATTTGAGGAGAGCATTCAAATGGAATTTTATTTTAGCGAATGTTAAACAGCCTATAATAGGTGCAGATTTTTTAAGCCATTATAAACTGTTAGTAGACATAAGCGCACGTAAATTGATAGATAGAATTACTCAATTGAATGTTCTCGCCTCAATCGTTAGTTATAATGAACGGGAATTATCGTTAAAAACTGTGTTAGTTGGTAATAAGTGGCACGAGTTATTGCTCAAATACCCAGAAACAACTAAACCAGTTTCCTATAAAGAGCCACCTAAGCACTCTGTATATCATTATATAGAGACTACGGGTCCACCTGTGTACGCTAAGGCCAGACCTTTACCCCCTGACCGCTATAAGAAGGTCAAGGACGAATTTATGCACATGCTAGAGTTAGGGATATGTAGACCATCTAAAAGTGAATGGGCCAGTCCATTGCATGTGGTGCCAAAGAAAAATGGCGAAATTAGGCCTTGCGGCGACTACAGAAGATTAAATTCAATTACGAAACCCGATAGGTACCCTGTCCCTAGGTTACATGATTTTAAATATCTCTTAGCGGGTAAAAAAACATTTTTTACGCGATTAGATTTGAACCGCGCTTACCATTTTATACCCGTGGCCCCGGAAGATATTGAAAAAACTGCTATTATTACGCCTTTTGGCTTATTCGAATTTCCGCGTATGAGTTTTGGTTTGCGTAATGCAGCCCAAACTTTCCAACGTTTCATGGATACGGTTGTATTACAAGGTTTTGACTTCCTATTCACTTATATCGATGACGTCATCATCGCAAGCGAAACCGAGGATCTACACCGGGAACATTTAAAAGCAATTTTTCAAAGATTTTCCGAATTCGGTATAACCATTAATGTTTCAAAATGTGTCTTTGGTCAATCTAAGCTTGAGTTTTTAGGTTTTGAGGTATCAACAAAAGGTTTGCGACCCCTCGACGACAAAGTGCAAGCTATTGTAAATTTTCCGAAACCCGAAACTGTCGAACAATTACGACGTTTTCTTGGCATGTTAAATTTCTACCGCACTCACATCCCTAAAGCTGTGGAATATCAAGCGGAACTAAATAAGTTTTTACATAATACGAAAAAAACGCGATAAAACCGGTAATTGTATGGAATAATAAGGCTGACGAGGCATTTAAGTTGTGTAAGGAAAGCCTACAAAGCGCCGCTACACTATCCTATCCTTTACCTAATGCTAATTTAGCGCTGATGACCGACGCGTCCAACACTAGTGTGGGCGCAGTTTTACAGCAAAAGTGTAACAATGTTTGGCAACCATTAGGATATTTTTCAAAAAAACTTTCTCAAACCGAAGTAAAATATTCAACTTATGATCGAGAGTTGTTAGCTATATTTATGTCCATCAAATATTTTAAAAACTTAGTAGAAGGGCGAACACTAACGATTTTTACGGATCATAAACCTCTTATGTTTGCATTTTCAAAACTAACTAGCGATAAAGAAAGTCCTAGAAGAATCCGTCAATTATCTTATATTAGCGAGTTCACTACAAACATTCGTCACGTCAGCGGTACGGAGAACGTGGTAGCAGACACATTATCGCGCATCGAAACAATAAGTTGTCCCACATTACTCGATTTCGCAGAAATTGCAAAGCAGCAATCGTGTGACGCTTACCTACAGCAGGCATTGCACGTACCCGATAGTAAACTGCAGTTTAAGCAAGTAACGCTGCCAGACTGTGAGAAATTAATTTATTGCGAAGTCTCATCAAATAAAATTAGACCTTATTTACCTGAGAATTTTAGAAAAATAGCATTTCATTCGGTTCATGATTTGAGCCATCCCGGAGTTAAAACTACCAAAAACTTAATTAAACAACGTTATTTTTGGCCTGATATGGATAGGGATATTGCTAAATATACGCGAACTTGCCTTAAATGCCAGAAATCTAAAATTCACAGACATACTTCTAGTAGCTTAGGAGAGTTTGAGCGTGCTGACCGTTTTCAGCACGTGCACATAGACATAGTAGGACCTTTACCTACGTCAGACGACGGGTATAGATACTGTGTAACTATGATAGATCGTTGCACTGGGTGGCCGGAAGCTTTTCCTGTTACTAATATTACGGCGGAAACTGTAGCCAAAGTAGTGTTTGAAGGCTGGATATCCCGATTTGGATGCCCTTCGAAGCTCACAAGCGACCAAGGTAGACAATTCGAGAGTGATCTTTTTAATCAGTTAATGAAATATCTAGGTATAACAAAATTACGAACGACACCTTATCATCCGCAGAGTAATGGCATGATTGAACGTTGGCATAGATCACTAAAAGTGGCTCTTATGACACGTTTAAATTCCAACAACTGCTGGGTATCTGAACTTCCAGTCGTGTTGTTAGGCTTACGAGCTGCGACTCGCAGCGATAGTAGTGTTAGCGCGGCAGAATTTACATATGGCAAGACAATACGTTTGCCAGGTGATTTTTACGAAAATGCCAAAATAACTTCTATGGATTCGGAATATTTACAAAAGCTACGTGATAGTATTAAACATTTAAAACCTAGACCGACAAGTCACGGTAATTCTCGCTCAATATTTCTTCCTAGTGAATTAAGTAGTTGTAAGAGTGTATTTGTAAGAAACGATTTATTACGTAAATCTTTACAACCTCCTTATGACGGCCCTTACGAGGTCATAAGCAGGAGAGATAAAACTTTTGTTATTAGGATAGGTGGGAGAGAATCAACCATTTCCATAGATAGATTAAAACCCGCATATTTAATTAATAATGAAAATGAATCTAGTGATAGTTTTAACTTAAGTGATAGTAGTAATGTTTATTCGAATTTAGATAACGAGGCCACTTCCAGCAAAGTTCTACAGCCGAGAACTACGCGTAGCGGCCGAGTTATCAAAACACCTGTGCGTTTTGCATAGTTGCAAATTGAACAAACTAATCGTACACTAACGTAACGAGTAATCGACAAATATTTAGTGTAAGTAGTTCGAAGTTTTAAAACACATTTTTATGTTAAAAATGTATGCAGTAATGGTACATCATACTGTAAGAAATGATTTGTTTATTGATTGTACTGTTAATGAAATATATAATTATTATCAAAAAAAAGGTTAAAAGGTACTCTATATTTTACTCTGTATTAACCTTAACTATGATGGTATGTTACAGTAGGTACCTCACGCATGTAAAAACCAAAAGAGCAATATTGAAACGAAATCAATGACGCATTGTTAAGTCATTTGAGTCCAAAGTAATAAATAAGTGTATTATTATTGTTAACGTCTAAACAATCATGTATAATTACTGTTAAGTGTTAAGTGTTAAGTAAACATGTTCAATAGTGTGAAATAATAACTAGTTCGGTTCCCATGAGAATTAAATTTAATCTGAATCGACTCTTGTCACGTCGACTTTCAAGTACCTTATCAATCAGCGTCATGTTACATTTTATAAACAATGTACACTTGGAATTGACCAAGCAAGTAACTAATGTTGTATAGTAAATTACGTCACAAAGTTGGATGAAATACTGTTTAAAGAATTGAAAAAAATGTAATAATAATATTTTTTTTAAGAAAGGGGCTACTGTAGCTACGCCGTAGCACACAAACACTTGGAACTTACTGGATAATAAAGTCAGTTGCACAGAGTACTGGCATGGCAGTTGCTTCAGAACGCCAGCTCTGGGCGCTCGTGCTAATTAATTAACTTGGTTGTTTTATTTATGCATATCTTTCTAATGTCAAATTATTAAGTGTTACGGTGGATCAACAAATTTAATTATAACCGTAAAAATGAAATTGAACAGTGGCTCATAACGTGGCGAATCAAAGCGAACCAAAGCAAGTCTAAACATGTAACATTCACATTGCGCAGAGAAACTTGCCCATCAGTAGTCTTGAATGGGGAGGAAATACCCATGGATGATAATGCCAAGTATCTAGGTATGTACTTGGATAGACGACTTACATGGCAAAAACATTTGTGGACCAAACGGAAGCAACTGGATATAAAACTCAGGGACATGTCTTGGCTTATAGGAAGACATCCACAACTGAACGCTGAGTGTAAACTCAGTGTACAAGTGCATACTAAAGCCAATATCGGAATACAGCTATCGGGGACAGCTAGTAACAGCAACATCGACATACTGGAAAGGTTTCAAACCAAGACACTTAGAGCCATATTTAATATTCCTCAGTGTGTATGAGCAACCGTTACATATATCATGACCTAAAACTACCTACTGTGAAACAGGAGATAGCACGGTACAGTCATATGTATCAAAAAAGACTCTCAAGACACAAAAACGTGCTAGCCCTCAACTTATCGGGTCAAAGGGCTTTACAATACAGAAGGTTGAAGAAATATGGAGTTCCCAGCCTTCTAGATAGATTCATCAGCGGGAAAGAGACTCCTCGGCTTTGAGAGACTCTCTGAAGACAAAACAAATTCAGATTAAACGTCAACCAAAGAAGTAGCCCATTGTCATGAGACAGATTGCTACGTAGCAGAGAGAGAAAAAAAAAATGTAGTAGTAAAGAAAAATTCCCAGATGAAGTTCATGGGTGGATACATAACATGAAAACATTCGAGGACCAAGGTGTATCTGAAACCGACAGTGACTAATTAATTTCTGGCAATATCTTTTGATTTTTAATTAATAAAGTCAGTTCAGCCAATAGACGCCCACTGTTGGACATAGGCCTCCCCCAAGGATCTCCACGTAGATCGGTCCTGCGCTGCAACCGTCCAGCGCCTTCCGCGATCTTCATCAAATCGTCGGTCTACCTTGTGGGAGGCCTACCAACGTTGCGGTGTCCAGCATATGCCTGCCACTCCAGGACCTTTCCGCCCCAACGGCCGTCAGTCCTGCGAGCAATGTGCCCCGCCCATTGCCACTTAAGGTTCGCAATTCTTCGGGCTATGTCGGTGACCCTGGTTCTTCTGCGGATTTCATCATTTCTGATTCGATCACGCAGAGAAACTCCGAGCATAGCCCTCTCCATTGCCCTCTGGGTGACTTTGAGCCGCCTTATAAGGCCCATTGTGAGTGGCCAGGTTTCTGTTCCGTATGTCATCACTGGCAACACGCACGAATCGAAGACTTTCGTCTTGAGGCACTGCGGTAGATGGGCCGAGAATATGCCGCGTAGCTTCCCAAACGATGCCCAGCCGAGTCGGATCCGCCGATTTACCTCTTTCTGGAAATTGGACCTACCTAGTTGGATTATTTGTCCCAGGTAAACGTACTCGTCAACAATTTCCAGTGTAGAGCCTCCAACCTTCACAGGAGTGGGTGCTACATGGTGATTCGACATGATTTTCGTCTTGTCCATGTTCATTTTAAGACCCACTTGTTGTGAAACTATACTGAGGTCTTCGAGCATTATGCCCAAGTCTTCCATGGTGTCGGCCATAACTACGATATCATCAGCAAAACGAAGGTGCGTCATGTTCTCGCCGTCATGTTAATTAATAAAGCCAACAACTAATAAACAAGTTCATTTGATTTTGATGTAAAACCCAATAAGTCGTCCCCCTTATTTACAATTTTGAATTTTTTGTAAATATTTATTATGTAACGTACTCTAAAAAACATGTAAAATATTATCATAGATATATTTTTTTTCTAATTATATATGTACTATGCATTTATTTCATATGTAAACCTTATTTTTATTGCTAGCAAACTTCAACATTGATTATCTCGGTAACTACTTTTTGGCACTTATCGGGTTTGAACGCTGCACCCTCGATATAGGGTAGGAGGCTTGTGCTCCTTAGTAGGGGATATCATCTAAAATAAAAAAAATTAACACATTCGTTAGATTTTAGCAAAATTATATTTTTTACTATTTACATATTATATTATGTCTCATTAAAAACAACCTACATATTTTTAAAATGTGTCAAAAATATATAATTATCTTTAATGAATTAGGGCATGTGACACTTCGTAGTTGCAGTAGGCTATTTATTAACAATGTGATTTTCTTGGGCGACTGAGAATATATAAATATTGTCCTGAGCAGTGTTGTCACTATTCTGCCAAAATGCTGGAACAGGATGTAAAAATTGGTATAGTTGGACATGTATGATAAATAATCCACCATGCTTGGTGAGTATAATTAAATATGTGGGAGTGTATTTTCTTAATAAACGTTATCAGTGGGAAAAACTTAAGGACACTGACACATGCAGAGTCTGCGAACAAGAACGTGAAACACCAATACACCTCTTGTGCTACTGTGAACCGCTGATTCACAAAAGAAACAGACACCTGGGGAAACACATCCTGTTAAGTTGCGTTTTCCAATTATTAAAACCACTTTGTATTCAACTACATTTTTATTAGTGCAATCTTAATTTCCATACAAGGTGCCTACAAGCTTAACATTATTCGAGGAATAGATAAGATAAAATCACCCATCACAGATGACTAAAACCACAGGTTACAAAGTAAATAACAGATTACAATAGTTCCTCCCTGACTAAACAAAATTAAAATTTGGAAATAGAAACAACACCATTTCCTCCTCAGAACAAATTAAGAAATTTTTTGACATTTACAGTTATTACCTAGCCCTAATGGCCTTTAAACTATTTACATAATTGAGTAATTTTTTATTTTATTTATTTATATAGATGTACACAGATGTGAACTAATTTACAAATTTAATCTAACAACTGGTTTAATTATTCTTGAGCTTCTTCGTAACTGTGGAGAATTTTGTTCTATACTATCATTAGGACAATCATTACTAATGTTACTTTTATCATTTATCAAATCATCATTAACATTACTTTGCTTAGAATTTATAGCCTGTGAAATATCTTGTCTGTCGATGCTTTCGTTGATAAGATGTTCCTCCGAGGCTGTCTGGTGGTCAGTAGCAAGTGTGTGGGTTGTATCAGACCATACATTAATTTGTGGTGGGACTGCTTCTCCTATTTTTCTTAATTGATTAATGTGTCTTCGCCAAATCTCACCAGTGTCCAGTTTTATCTCATAATGCAATAAACCCATTTTTTTAATGACTCTACCAAACTTCCATTTTGCTTTGTCTGTATAATTTCTCGCTGCTACTCTGTCACCTATAGTAAATGTCCTAAAATGCCCAGCCTTACTATTGTAAGCAATTACGCTTTGCTCATCACATTTTGAATTTGGTATAATCATGCTTAATTTGGAACGCAACCTGTGATTAAACATTAGTTCCGATGGTGCCTTACCAGTGGCTGGGTGAGGTGTGATTCTATATTGGAAAAGGATTTCATTAACTTTTTTAGATAAATTATTGGTATTGGCCTGTACTGTTCTTAATTTATTTTTCAATGTTTGAACATATCTCTCTACTTGTCCGTTAGTTGAAGGATTGTAAGGGGCTGACCGTTTGTGTAGGATTCCATTTTGTTGTAAATATTGCTTAAATTTAGGGTTAACTAATTGGGGACCATTATCGCTGACTAGTATCTTTGGATAGCCAAACCTAGAAAATACTGAATCTAGTATAGATATTGTGTTATCTGTGTTTATTTTGTGTAAAATGTATACTTCTGGCCATTTACTATATGCATCAATAATAATCAAGAAGTAAACCCCTAAAAATTTGCCTGCAACATCAATATGGACTCTTTCCCATGCTCCATGAGGTCTTTCCCAGATATGTCCCCCAACTTCCGGTGGGTTGTTTTTATTTAAGCAACATAAATAACAGTTGTCAACTACTCTTTTAATGTCTCGTTCTATTCCAGGCCTAAGAGTATCAATTTTGTTATACCAAAATGAGCAGTGTGGAGATAATTTAAAATCGTATTCCTATATTTTTCCGGTATTACAAGTCTATTACCTCTCATTATACAATCACTTTGAATTGAGAACTCTTTTTGATCTATGCCTAATCGTTCTGTCTGTGAGAGTTTCCTACCTGTTTGTAAAGCTGTTAGCAAAATTTTCAGTTTTTTGTCAATAGCTGTAGCTTCCCTAAGATTTTCAATTGTGATTGGTAGTTCATTTATTTGGTTTATTTCTACTAAATCGGCTTCTTCATATAACACTGGCTCTATCTTTGGACAAGGCAGCCTGGATAGGGCATCAGCATTAGCATTGTCAGCCGATTTTTTATACTTAATGTCATAATTGAAACCTTGTAAATATATGGCATAATGCTGCATTCTTGTTGCTGACATGTGTGGTAGAGCTTTATTTGGATTAAAAATTTGCAACAGTGGTTTGTGATCAGTATAAAGAATAAATTTGCGTCCATAAATGTAATTAAAAAACTTTTTTTACTCCAAAAATGATTGCATATGCTTCTTTGTCAATTTGAGAAAATTTTCTTTGTGTTTTATTTAATGTCTGTGAAGCCATATATATTGGTTGTTCTCTTCCATCTGGCATAATGTGAGAGAGAACTGCCCCAACCCCTATTGGTGATGCGTCTGTTGCTAATACTAATGGTAAATTAGGTGAATAATGTACAAGAAAACAGTCAGATTTCATTTGTTCTTTTAAGTCATAAAATGCTTGTTCACATTCTATGCTCCACAACCACTTATTTTCCTTACGTAGTAGTTTATGCAATGGTTCTAATATTTCAGTAAGGTTCTTAAAAAATCTACCATAATAATTTATCATACCTAAAAATGATTGCAGCTCTGAGATATTTTGTGGTCTGGGTGCTTTTAATATGGCTTCAATTTTAGAATTTGTTTTGTGTATACCATTCTTTGTTATTTTATAACCACAATATTCTATTTCATCTTTTAAAAATTCTGATTTATTTAAGTTAATTTTTAAACCATATTCAGATAATTTAGAAAAAACTTGATCTAATCTAGACAGATGTAATTTATCATTAGGAGCACTGATTCTAATATCATCGATGAACACTTGGACACCATCAATGCCTTTAAGTATGTTTTCAATTTTTCTTTGCCATTTAGCCGGTGCACAACTTAACCCATACATTAACCTAGTGCTTTTAAATAGTCCTTTATGAGTATTTAATGTTAAATATTTTTGGTCTTCTTCTCTGACTTTCCATTGCAAATACGCACATTTCAAATCTATTTTAGAAAATTTTTCTCCCCCTGCTAATCCAGTAAACAACTCTTCAGGAGATGGTAACGGATGTTCATCTACTAAAAGTTGCTTATTGATAGTAATCTTAAAATCACCACATAGCCTAACCTCACCATTTGACTTAACTACTGGGACAATTGGTGTAGCATATTCTGAATAATCTATTTTTACTTGTATACCCTGATCAACCAATTTATCGATCTCAGCTCCAACTTCACTACGTAATGCAAATGGTACTGGCCGTGGTCTACAAAATATTGGTGCAGAGTTCTCTTTAATATATAAAGCTACTGGGTCTCCTTTTATTTCCCCTACCACACAGTTATCAAATAAATTGGGATATTTATGCATTAACTCTGTAACTGATATGGGCATCTTAGGAAATTTACTATTAATTAAATTTACATCCTGACTGATGAATTTACTTACAATTTTCCATGGAAATTCCCACAACCATTCACGTCCAAATAGGGGACTGTTATCACCACTCACCACAAACAGTCTCAACTTATCCCGCAACAACCCACTCACTTCTACTGCCACTTCAGTAACTCCTAAAACATTTAAGTAATTATTTGAGTAAGTACGTAGTTGGACAGTAGTGTTTCTCAACTTTTGGTTAGGGAAATATTTGAAAAAATCATTGCTACTAATTATTGATACTGCAGATCCACTATCCAATTCCATTTGAAAATTACAATTATTTATTTTTGTTTTTATCCAAATCTTATTATTATTGTTCATAATAGAGTATACCTTGTAATCACTTTCTACATTATCCTCTTTAACCTGATTGATTTCGTCTTCATTTTTCTTTAAATTCCTGCATGCTAGTTTTATATGACCCTTCTTTTTACAATATAAACATTCACTTTTAATATGTATGCATTTATTTGCATAGTGAGATCCATGGCATCTATAGCATTTTATTTTTTTCTTATACAACTTTTCTTGATTGTTAGATTTTTCACCTACTCTATTTATCTCCATTGTGTTATTATTGCTGGTACATTCAATAGATTGTGCAATTTCAATTGCTCTTTCTAAAGTCAATTTTTTTGTTTCCAACAGTCTGTCCCGTATTTTCTTGTCGCGTACGCCACAAACAAATTGGTTCCTTAGGGCATTTGATAAGAAACTGCCAAAGTTGCAAGTTGTCGCCATTTTTCTGAGAGTGGCTAAATATTCTCGAATAGTTTCACCTTCAGATTGTAAGTAGTGATGAAACTTAAAATATTCCGCTATTTCCAACGGTTCTGGATCAAAATGTGTCTTTAATATCGAAATAATTTCTTCATATGATATTTCGGTTGGTGTTTTAGGCGCCAACAAATCGCAAAGCACTTCGTACACTTCTGCACCTATATAATGCAACAAATATGGCTTTTTCGCGATTTCGTTGGTAACACTATAAATACTAAATGCACCTTCCAATCTCTCTAGCCAGCGTTTGAAACGTCCACTTTTATCGTAAAATTCAATGAAATTTGGAGGAATACGTACTTCATTGTTATTCGACATGGTGCGGTGTTATCAGCCTATAAAACCTTATTGACAATCGCTGGATTCGCTCGTCGCCAATTGTTAAGT
Source organism: Scirpophaga incertulas (assembly GCA_036419045.1). Classification (NCBI taxonomy): domain Eukaryota; kingdom Metazoa; phylum Arthropoda; class Insecta; order Lepidoptera; family Crambidae; genus Scirpophaga; species Scirpophaga incertulas. The sequence continues at coordinate 18,358,252 of CM071639.1, read as the reverse complement.
TGCGTTTTCCAATTATTAAAACCACTTTGTATTCAACTACATTTTTATTAGTGCAATCTTAATTTCCATACAAGGTGCCTACAAGCTTAACATTATTAGAGGAATAGATAAGATAAAATCACCCATCACAGATGACTAAAACCACAGGTTACAAAGTAAATAACAGATTACAATACATCTTGACCCAGATGAAATTAAAAACAATCTGAATGGGAACATCCTATCTTTCTTGGTCAGTGCCCAGTTAAGGGAGCTACTGTAGGGCCTACATGGAACCTACATAGGAGGCTGGTCACAATAGATCTTATAGGTCGCAGTGATGCACATCAGCCCCGACTTACATGAAATAATAATAATAAATATCAGTGGGAACAATTGGTCATAGGTATCCATTTTATATTTTGTAAAATATAAATTGCGAAATGTAAAACGGAAGCAAATTAGTAACAGATTTTGGAAAAGTCTATAGAGTGACAACATTGATCCCCAGATGTTTTTTGTAAGTAGCCCACATTCGGCCGTTACACTGGGATGCGAGATATTGGGGTGCTGTTGGCGCATCAGTGAAAGTTCAATCTTAAAATAATTTTTATTCTTATTAAAATATTTAACAAAACAATCTGATTTTTCGCACTCACACAAGCTTACTCTTTATTTCTTTAGACAGCACCGTCGTTATAAAGCACTTAAGTTGGTATCGGAGTTTAAATTGTTTTATATATTTAAATAACCAGTAAATAATTTTTAACAGGCATCCTTGTAGAAGGTAAGTCTTTATGTGTACTATGCACACACAGCGGCTTCATTAAGGGTGTTTTTACACTGTGTATATTATTATATTTTAGTTGGTCCCATTCAACTGTATGATGAGTGATATAAATTATCTCGAGTTATATTTTACATTCTATCTCGTTGGGAAAAGCAAGCTTTGAAATTCGTGCTAAGGTACTAGTAATAGTTGATGCCAGAACACCATGTGCATGGCCCTAAGGACCTGGTTAACAAAAAATCTATCTTTCTATTTTGTAACATATGCTAAAATAAAAACATGCGTAACACCAATATAACAATATGTCATTAATGATTTAATTTGTGTAAAGTGTAAGCTTTTTCTATTAATCTATTCAGGTTTGTTTTTCATATAATGAGACATTTCTTCCTCGCGAACGAAATCGCAATACTTATGTACATTTTCAGATTTAAATAAATATTAATGTTATTTTGGATTTTTATGCAGGAATATACATACCCAAAGATCTTATTATAACGACTTATTTTTAACAACTGTTAATTTAACGAATATTACATGAATGTAAATGTTTACGTTAGGAAAGTAGGTACACAAAGCTTTGGAAAATATATTACGCTAATGTCAAACATTCATTTTGTTAGTCTGATGCAGCACAAATATAGTTTGAATGTTGGCAGCATGACTTTAGAGTAAAATGCAATACGCCATGGAATGGAAACATTTAAGTCTCGCTATCAATGTCAGTCATTTGATGAATTTTCCTTTCCACACAATGTAGGCGGCAAAAGTCGGTCGCTGCAACAATTTCCAAATGTGGATGTATGCATTTCACAAATACGCTTTAGTACCTCGTTTTGAGAACGAGAGAACTCTAAGTACTCTTTTGTCTCGAACTTCAAGCATTATTTGATAAAACTCTTCTTATTTAGGAATAAAAGGAGTTTCTTAGTGTTTTATAATATAAGATCTTGTTGTTTTTGATAAATAAAAAAATCAAATGCAACATCAAGTGTGCGATGAACAGGACCTCGAGCTATTTATTGAATAAAAATTAAAATTATATATTCATTCCGTAGATAACAAATAAAATTACTTCCTTGAAAGAACATCGTGGCTTGCCCAGTTATTTAACCGTAACTTAGGCATGTAACTGATACAGAGACACTTTACAACTAATAAAACAGTAGCAAATATAATGATTACAGAAAAATAACTGTTTTTTGTCTACTAGACATACAATTTTTAAATCTATTAATACTATGCAAAAAAATAGTTCAATAGTATTTACACAATATAGAAATACCACTCAAATAAACATTAAATTTGCAAAAAATTACAATCCCAAATTGGTTTATTGAAGTTGTTACTTTAATAAACCAATTTTTTCAAATATCTTGAATGAATTTGGCAATGTACTGCATTTATTCTTTTCTTGAAAAAGTAATGTAAGGTCTTTTAAACTTTGAAATATTGTTCTATATTTTTTTATGAACACCTCAGTAACGGAATATGTACTGTATAATGCAAGAGCTAGATTATCACCTGAAGAAGATTCATTTCTCATTAGATCATCATTCAATAAATCTAAAGTTTCTTGTATATTTTGAACACTATATGCATCTAAATAAGCATCTAACACTATATATAATAAATGTACTATTTCATTCAAAGATATATTTGAATCGCACACAAGTGTTTCCTTGTTTAATCTAGGATAATTACTATTTTGATTCTGGTTACATTTGTCTGATTGTATTAGTTCAGATTTTCTCTTAAGATAATGAAAGAGACCTTTAAATTTTTTGAAACCATTTTCAGATTTTTTCTTAATGTATATAGAACTAGAAGTTTCTGTAAATTTATAGAATTTTTCTAGTTTAATAAAGTTTATTAGGATTTTGATTGGTTCCTCTTCGGCTGTGGAGAGAATTTTCTTAATATGCAGCGTTCCTATAATGTACTGCATATAATCTGGTTTTATCCTTTCTAGTATTCGGATCAGAGAGTCGTTTGGCATTCCTGTAATATAAATATTGGGTGCAATTAGATCAATTGTAATAATGTAATTATAGTTTGATATTATTTTCACAAATAATGTTTAATTGTAAAGAAGTTTTAAGTATGAATGTTGAGCTATTAAATTTTAATTCCTCTAGTAACGTCACGTTTCCATGTATAAAAAGTACTATGTACATTTCCATTGCATAGTAAGTAATTGTATTAACAACTGTCTAAAGTTAGCTCATTTAGTTTCATTTACTTAACACGTTTATGGGAGCTTTCCTTTCGAATGCGTTGCACATGGTCTCTATACTAGAGTTCTCTAAGCTCTTTTGTTTAACAGTCTCCTTTCAAAATTGCTGGTTCCGGTGGCCGCTGCAGCTGTATTATTAATAATTCCAAAATCTCGCAAAAAAAAGTGAAGTCTCGACGCGTTGTGCTGAATATGGAATAGCAAGTTTTTACAAGCAACAATCTTTCTAAATTTCAAAATTTTCTTAAATAGCCTTATAATTATTTGTTAATGATTAAAGTATATTTGGGGTCCTTACAACAAGCGCTTTCATAACACGTATGCATCTTTGTTTGGAGGGCGGTGTGCGAACTTTGTATTGTCATGATGTAGTATCATACGAAGTCTTGCATTATTCGGTGATGATTTGTGGCAAACAAACAGTGGTAAATCAGTCAGCGTTAATCGTCTTGCGAACTTCTAGTACAATAGTGGCGTCGTGACCATCCTATGCCACAAAGGAGGCAAACTTTTTTTCAAGTGTTCCGTGAGCGTATGACCTTGGTCGGTTTTTGCTCATCCTAGAAGACCCAGAGTAGACTGCCGCTTAGAATCTGTGGGCGTACTCTTAAAAACGATATTCGATATATCGTGGACTTCGTCGTGTCGTATCCTACCCTTAGTTACTATCATTTAAAACATTTCAACGGACGATCGAACGAACGATATTAATTTTGATATGAGAAAGCCTCATCTTCTTCTTCTTTTGGGTTTGATGGCGGTGCCCATAGGATTTCGCCAACCTCGAGTTTTTTTTGCTTAGAATACTTTTTTTAATTAAAGTATGCGCGATTCATGTTATTATCCAGGCCGTGAAAGTACAAGTGAATGCAAAATTAAAATTAAACAAGACAAATAAAAAACAATATACCCTGTTCGCTGTCTATAAAGAAATATATAAAAAAGTTAAAGAGCGGAAACCAAATCAGAGAATAAAAAGATACCAATTAAAGTTTAATACGATTGTAGAATAAATAATGACAAAGAATATTGATGAAGGGTGAATTAACATAAGAAAGAAGAGAGTTAAATTGACACGGCTTAGGGATATAAGGGGGAATGACATCATACAAAGAATATGAATATTTTGTACAATCGAAAAATATATGATCAGCCGAACCTTCGTCCAAACCACACTCACATAGGGAGCTGTCTTTAACCCTTATTTTTGTCAAGTGCACCGGTGTACTTGCATGCCCAAGACGTAACCGACATATAGTAGATATGAAGAAAGCCTCAAATGACAACGATGAATTGAATTTGACAGACGAATATTCGCAAAATAAACGTCAAATTTATGATGATTACAACGACACCTCAAACCGTATCGTATTACTTTTCGCAAATTTGACGTAAATTTTGCGAATGTTCGTCTGTCAAATTCAATTCATCGTTGTCATTTGAGGCTTTCTTATGTCACCACTAACCATATAGTAAGCATGCTTTGACTCTCCTTGATTGAATTGCTGCAGAGTTTTGCATACGGGCTGCTTTGTGGATTTTTTGGACAGTGGTCCCTGAAGTGCCCACGGATGCCTCTATTTCACGGATGGCTTCAATATTCTCTTGCGTTTTGGCAGTTTTTGAACGCCTTTCACGTGGCTTGTCACTGAGGCTAGACTGCCCACGTTGAAATTCCATTGTTTTTTTTTATAATTGCAGAAGGTTAGCAAACGACACAACTTAAAAAGGCCGCCCTCGTATATACGAGTAAAAACTATCAACGTAAGAAAATTTTGATTCTAATAGACTGGTCATGTTACTGGGGAATAGTGGTTTGTTACATGGACAAAAATCATTGCATGCAAAGTACTAAGACAATCTATTTTTTATTTTAAAAAAGTTTGATAAAATAAAATCTTACTGGAACGTGCGACATATCTGTTGTTGACACGATGTGACTTCTTAAGGAAAGCCAAAGAAATGGAAGACTGTTCGAATGTGGATTTCACTGAGGAGACTTAGCTTAATGCCATTCGCTATACCTATAGGTAAGGGCGAAAGCCTTTTAATTTACCACGAGGGCGTAGCAGACGTTCAGACTATCTCACAGAGATGAATGCAGAAGAATATAAGAAAATTGGTTCAAGGATATGTTGACGTTACTGATAAACTTATCATAACTATATATCGAAGAATAAGAACCTTTGATTACATTTGTGGATAACATGCCTTACCATCCGCGGCAAATAAATAAAATGCCAAACATATAATTATTGACTGGCTTCGTGATAATGGCGAGGATGTCAATTATTCACTCTTTACAGCAGAATCAATAAGAATTTTAAAATTGAAATGTCAACCAAAACGATACTTCGTCAATGAAATAGCAGCGGAATATGGACATATTGTTATTAGAATGCCACCATATTACTGTCAGTGGAATGCCGTTGAATCAATATGGCCACAAATCAAAAGGAAGGCTTAGTATGTGGTCGACAATGATGTATTAAATTTTTGTATTCAGAAGGCAGATTTTTAAATATTCCTTCAGAATAAATTAACTATAATGAAGAAAAAAATGCATGCAGTTTGAAATAAGAAGATTCTGGTTCAGCTTACCAGATATAAGTTTATAAAATTCATTGGCAAAAGCTGTGCAATACTTTCCAGTATTTGGGTAGTCACTGTTGGAATTATTATCACATATATAAAATGTTTGTATCATAGCATTAAGCCACATCTGAAAATAAAATATTTTTTTTAAATATTGCAGCACTACTCATGTGCAAGGTCATTTATAGTAACATGGTCTCAATATAATAATAATAATGAAAACCATTACACTCGAAGTACTTACAGTAATTATTTTTATATGTTCTTCTGGATATTCCAGATGTACAAGGTAGACAAAGAGTTTGATTATTTGCCGACAGTTATTATTAACAGCTCCTGTGTAGAGCACATTATTTGACCATAACAGATATGCCATCAATGGTTTGTGAGACCTCATAATATGATTACCCAAGTTGCTTGTATACCTGAAAGAGTGCAGCAGTTTTATGTATAATTTTATTTCATGATTTATGTGTCCGTACTTAGGGTAACCATCTATTTCGTTTAAGCCAGAATTGTTCAACTATTAGTGTTTTGTCATTGTCAGACCAGTGTTTTCTAAGTACTAACTTATTACAAAGTGAAGATAGATTTAGCTGCACAAAAAGATTATGTTGGTTGTTGGGAAAAACTGAACAGTTTTTGCACTCAAAATAGGGAGAACGACTAAAACTGATTATGGCCGTGTTTATAGTATAATTATCTGATTTGAGCAATTTATATCTAATGAAAGTATGTCAATATAGAAATTCCAGTTTAATTATTAATTTATACTGTTTTTAGATTTCTAAAAAATTAACAATTATTATTTACGTAATTCTAATGAAACGAACACATTTCTAGCATTCTCACATTAAATGTAATATTTTTTTTTATATAGAAAGTATACCTATAAACGTTATTTAAACTTTGTTTATACGCTCATACAAATTAGGCGAGTTTACTTAGTTATGACGTCACGATTGCAGTGTTTTTAGTATGGAGCGTTTTTGAGCGACCCGCGATAGCGCCGCAAACATGGCGTACTGTTGGTTCTACAATATTTCTCACTTAAAAGAGTACTCTTATTATGTATAGAATAGAATTTAAAAAATTGTCGTGTACCCAATTGCACATTCAAGGATTATTTAATTATTTCATTCATATTTTATATTGGTATATTTATAAAAAACTATTTGGTATCGGAAATGATACTAGAACCAGGGTTACTGACATAGTTCAAAGAAATGCGAAGTGCAAGTAGAAATGAGCAGGACAATTTGCTTCTATGACTGATGGTTGCTGGGCTGTAAATGTGGCAGGCATGTGCCTGATATTGCAGCATTGGCCCCCACTAGATGGACAGAAGTTTGGTGAAGATTGCAGGAAGCCACAGGATGTTAACAATGCAGGACCAACCCGTGAGGAGATCCTTGGGGAAGGCCATGTGAGGCGTGGGTGTCTATTGGTTGAAATGATGATGATGATATTTATAAACATCAAGAAATAATAGATCCAATTACCTTGAATGCCATATGGCTAAATCAAATTGCAGTAACTCTATAATACTATCTAAAATAGCCATAAGCCTCTCAATTCTGTCATGTCTGTTCAATAATTCATATATCTCTAGTTTCTCTTTTTGCCAATGTAAACCTTTCACACTTTGTCGCATATCTTCAGGTATATTTTCATATTTATTTATTAGAGGTCCTTCTGTACTATCTTCACTGATTTCATATTCTAACCTATTCAAACAATACTTTACAATGCCTTTATCACATTCAAACTGTGACCTGTTTGTGAATGTATTATCTTTCAAATCCATTGGACTGGTGAGGAAATCATTGTAACATTTTTTTATATTCTTGACTAGACATGGTGGATGACAGCTAATATTAAGTTCAAATATTTCTTTGCATTTGTCAATTAATTCACCAATAGTGTAGTCAGCATACTCATTTTCATGTGCATTCTGTAAACAAAAATGTAATTATATTAAAAACATATTTTCAACAAAACAATCATAATTTTTTTAAGGAATATTTTCTGTATATTATCAATACAAATAAATAAAATTGGGGTGTCTGTTTGGAATATTAAAATAACCACTTTCTACTACATGCATATGAATGTATATGCGGTACACATACCAAAATACATATTTTAAACATTTTTGTCTGTCTGTTTGTCCAGCTAATCTCTGGAACGGCTGGACCGAAGACCGAAGAAGTAACTTAGGCTACTTTTATTTTAGAAAAAAAATAAAAACAAAAATGTCAAAAACAAAAAAAAATGAATAATCTAATTTTTTTTATTACATTCTACGCACGAAATCACAGGCACAGCTAGTGTAAAAAAAATAATTATAAATTATATATTACCAACATGATTTCAATGATATCTTTCAGCATATTCACAGATAAATATTGCTCCGGATTAATACATAATAGGCAGACTTCTAAAGCATCACACCACATATTGGTCTTCATTTCTATTTTGAAAGATTCTTCGACATATGATGGCACTTGTTTTGCATTGCTCTGCAATGAGTTTAAGCTTTTTTAAAACTTTATGTCCCATTATAATATGACATACCACAAGATCCAATCAATTTTAAGGAAACATAGTCTTGACATATTGAGTACTACTCGCACTTCTGGGCTGGAGCTTGTTAATATCAGTTTAATGGTGTAAAGTGCATTTTATTTATGATGATCCTAATATCATGCCCCTAGTAGATATTGAAGCTGTGGGTGGGTGTTTCTTTTTACATTCTTGAAAGCCTTTTTAGCTTTACTTAGATATAAATTTTCATGTAATATTTTTTAGAGAGAAATTATGTGTCTAAACATTTACAGCACATAAAATATTTTTGAAAATGTCATAATGTCTAATATAACAAAAATATTAACTTTAATTACTGTAATAGTTGATTGACATAATTATAATCATTTAAATGGTGACTGCACTTTAATTATAAATAGATTTACAGCAACCATCATATACATCTTTAAATCTTGCACTCTATATGACCCAATTCATTTTCTTCCCTTAGATGTTACAAAAGCCAAGTGAATTTACTTTATTTACGTAAATTATTGTAAAGTACCTAGGTAGAGGCGATAGCTTCGGCCCCAACTTTAGTGGAAATAATAAAAATTGGTGAAGTGTGGATAATGATTATAATTCTTTTTAAGCATTTAGTGTATGAGATTATATTACATATAGATATACAATAGACATATATTAACTAGATAAAAATTCTATAGTCGATTTATTAAAAGAGATATCTGACACTCAACCTGTGGCTGCAGTTTGTAACATTTATAGGCAACACCATATCTAACAGAGTAACATAATGTATTATGAATTTGCTAAGTGGTAAATTCAGTACTATTTAGTTAACAGTTTAAAAATAGATACATGATTAAAAAAGATTTTATTAAAAAATGGGTACTAAGATGCATTTTTAAGTGTGATCAAATTCAATGTCTACTTACATTGTTCTTTGCATCATTGTGTGCACATGCATTAGTATTTACACATTTAGTTAAATGTATTGTTTGGTTTACTGTTTAAAAAATACATACATTATTAGAAAAGATTTTGGTATTTAAATGGTTACCTAGACTTATAATGTTAACTTACATTAGTCTTTGCACCATTGTGTGGACATGCATTCGTATTTGCGCATTTAGGTAAATATTCTAACTGAAATCGTGAGTTCTGATCAAAATAAGATTTGTACGACACAATTTCACAAGCCTTTATAAAGTTTTTCCGCTTTTTAGCTTGCAAATCATCCTCCAGTGTTTTATCGTATTTACTTTTTTTTCGAGATTCATATTTATCCTTGGTACACCTTTTTAATTTGTTTGACTCGGCCTCTACATTTATTAGTTTTGGCTTCTTTTTTATAGGGCTATCCATATTTAATATTGTAAAATTTTCCTCGTTTTGTAAATCGTACAAAATTACTTTCCGAAATTCTGAGATCAAACTTTAATTCGACCAACATGAAAAGAGTGCAGATAAATAAATTTATTTTAATTAATAAAAATATAAAACTATTAATATATATCAAAAAGGTAGCTAGCAGTGATCATTCAACATGCAAAAACAAACGAACACCAAAACAAAATCCTTTTTCTTCTTTTGGGTTTGATGAAAACAAAATCCGTCCAACCAAAGTATACAAAATCTTTTTTTTTTATACTTCGCTCGTATCGAGCAGGCAAAGAGCAGAGCCCATACAGCCTATTCCGTGGTAAATCTTTATCTTCTTTCTTCTTTGCTTTCCTATTTCTTTATTTTTTCCGCGTTTTTATAATTCCGATATACAAAATCTATAAAAAATTAGTATTAGTATAGTTGTCTTTTTCTATAAGGGAAAGACAATGGAACTACACCAAAAAGCCTTATCTTAAGTTTGTATTATAAAACTTAATGTATATAAATAAGTTGGCCAATGTTAGTCTACAATTTATTCATAAGTTTTCACCTATTCTAATAAATGAGATGGCTTAGAGCTTAAATTAGGGTCATAACATCTGTATTGTAAAACGTCTGAGTAAAAAAAAGTATATATAGATTGTATCATATATGCTATCTGTATTCAATAATAAATGAAATACTCAGTGAAGTATGTTACGTTTTTGGTATTTTTTTTGCCTGAAATTAAGTCAGGGACATTATAAGACACAAAAAGGGAGACAACGTCACAGATGGGAGGACAAAATAAACATAATAGCAGGAATTACATTGTAGTAATTGTACGCTGAGAAGGAAGACACATGGTCGCATTCTATGGCAAACTTTATGGGAGGTGTATGTTAGGAATAAAATAATCTTTGTGGAATTGGTGTTGATTACTCAAAATTAGTATTAATTATGTTTTGTTCGTACGATTGCTAAATTATTCAGAGGAAACAAGACTGGAGTAGCCTTTGCCTGCATTTCCCTTCTGCCAAATGCACAAGCATCGGATGCTTGTACGTTATATAAAACTAGTTGAGCCGCCATTTTTAAACAGAATATTCAAAACAACGTGGCGATCAGAGCTCCCACAAAAATGCCTTCCTGTGCTTTTTTGTAACTGTAAAAAAAAATCTAAAACATTTAGTATGCGAAAAGAAGGCGTCACCTTTCATTTGTAAGTATAATTTTTAAGATTTGGTCATTATTTACTTCATATTTTGATTTTTTAAGGTGATGGTCAAAATTTGTATGGAAGGTGGGCCTAAGTAATGTGCAGCGACGAAACTTTACCAGAGAAGAGTATAAATTATTGTAGATCATCTGGATAAAGATTAGATTTTAAATATCTCCCGTTTTTTTTTATTAATAATTTAAATTATTCAATACTAGCAAGTTGATGGAATCTTTTTTTTTAAGTTAATGGATTTAGGTAATCGAGTACTTTTTATGGTTACGGCCAATAATAGATTATATTATTGCTAAATAGTTTTGTTTTTTAATTAACCAAATTCAATTTAAAAGTAAACTTTAGAGAAGCTTTGAAACTCAAAGAATATGATATTTATAACTTAACATAACCCTTTATTGTATACATACACACACACACACACACAAAAAAGAAAATAACAAATGTACAAAAGGCGGCCTTATTGCTAAACAGCAATCTCTTCCAGGCAACCTAGGACCAGGGAAATATTAAAAGGAGATTTAAATATAGGATGGGTACAGTAATTGGACAGGACAATAGGCTATAACTAGTTTAAGTTAAGGACTCTTTGACAGGAAGTGAACACGGACTTGATTCTTAAAGGACTCCAGCGTTCGCGCTCCCCTAATACCCTCAGGGAGAGAGTTCCACAACCGGACGGCATAAGCCGAAAAAGAATATGAAAAGTGCTCGATTGTGCGAAGCGTTGCTGTAGTTGAAACATTCAACGTTAAACATTATGCCGCATAATGCGCTCTAGTGTTATAATTGAAAAACTACCTATATATGCAGATATATAGACATAAACGTGTAGGATATATATTTTATATACATCACAGGATAGGATTTAAAATAAAAATATGTATAATAATAATAAAAATCAAATATATTATTGCGTTAATGAATTGAAATTACAATTTTACTCTTCGAGCTTTTTGTTCAGCAAATAAATCTATGACCTTGTCATAATTTAATTCGTGTGCAATTCGATTTTCTATTGTTAAGATTGCAAGACCCGATAAGCGTTCCTGGCTCATAGAAGTTCGCAAATAATTTTTAATTAGTTTTAGTTTGCTGAAACTTCGCTCGCAGCTTGCGGATGTAGTAGGAAGCGTAGAATAAATTCGCAGGGCAATACAAATATTAGGAAAAGCATCCTGCAAATCATGCGCATAGATCTGTTGCAAGAGATAGAAGCCGTTAGCCTATTCTATATCACCAAATAAAAGCGGAGCTTGCTCTTTAAAAACGTAAAGTTCCTGGCAGAATTCAACGACGCTTATATCTCGCTCGTATTTTCGAGCCAGATCAGTTGGGTTATTTTGAATAGTCGGAAACTTTTCGAATCCGAGTGACATTCAATCCGAATCGAATCCGTTCGCCTCGAAATATGCTATTCTAAAACACCGTCGGAAACGGCCACGGAAACTTTTCGTTCGGAAAGTCAACCATAGAGTAACATGCATTTACCATTACGTTTACAAAGTATGATTGAAAATGGTAGGTTTAGTAGAAAATGACACGCACCATATTTTAGTTTCCGCACATATAAATAATGTAATGTAACAATTTAATATTTTGAAACTCAATTTGCATAATTACTATCTTAATTTACATAATTCATTGCAAAATGTTCAATAGAAAATATTTAAAATAAGTAAACAAAGAAATACATGACAGTGAAGTTTTTTGCATAAACTATCTTTGTAAACAAGAATAATGAAAGTGAAGTTTGTGTTGTTCGAAGTTTAAAAATAACGTTTTATCCATAATAAAAAAATGGTAAGTACCACTTAGACTGTGTTATAGTTCTGCTAAACATTATCAAACTTACGGCCGGTTTCTGAAACGCATGTTATGTTAACACGCTGTTAACACGTTTACTACTTCTTATTAAACGCCAAATATATGAGTAAATAACCAAAAAATAGTCAATTAGCTAATTTTACACTATAAACCCATTCAGTAACCAGCCGTTATCCATACATCTAACATTTAATGAGAGATTAACAACGTGTCAACAACGTTTTAACGCTGACATGTGTTTCAGAAACCAGCCGTTAGACTGTGAAGTTCTGTCAAACATTATAAACCTCGAATTTTAGAGTACCTATTCTAAAGAAAACTTACTATTATAGACAAACAGAATATCGCATGAACAACGTGAAGTGATGTTGGCATTTATGCGCGCCCACGAAGACTATGCCAAGGGCAGAGTCATGGGGGCCGACGCTGCGCGTAAGAAAAAAAGTTTGGCGGAGGAGTTAGCCCAGACTCTAAATTCTTTAGGGTCTGGTGCAAATAAGACTGCTGACAAGTGGTACAAAGAAAGAAACATAAGATGCTTAATTTATAGCTTAAAATATTTACCAGGAGATTTATCGATAATAATATTTTTAGCTTTCTTCTACAATCGTAGAGGAGGACGTGGCAGGTCCCAGTGGCTTTCTAACGGAAGACCGCAGTGAAGTTCCTGTCACAACAAGCTCAGGTTTTGTGGAGGTTCCCACACAACCTGAACAAGGCTCACATAATACAAAAAAAGGCCAACGTAATTTTCCGCTTTCTTGCGACGGCACTTGATCTACAAGCTCGTTGCATTCGTCGAGTTATAAGAAATTCCATCTAGAAAGGGTCATTTTATATATATTTTATTTACATTAAAATAACCTATATTTTTTGGGGTTTTCATAAGTGTCTTTTTTTTTCATAACTTTGACCATGTTATTCACGACTTCCTAGTAAAACTATCGTGATTTTAACAGTAAATAATCAGTTAATAAGGTTTATACCTTATTTATATTTGATTTACATGAACAAAATAAACAAACTTATTAAGTACATTCTATTTTACATTCACATTTCCATCATTCCTTAATCAAAATCTTTTTTTATCTGATGCAATTTATTAACTTACCTCTAAACATGTTACAAAAGGCTGAAAAGCGTTGAAAATACACTCTTTTGGCCAAAACTCGAGATTCGACAAAAGTTTCCTACAGCAAAAACCTCACGGAATAGTTTCCGTAAGCTAATGTTATTCGTTTCGAATCCTAATGTCAAAATCTCTCGATCCGACATTTCAAAATAACTCGCCTTCAGAAAGTTTTCGAATCCGAACGGAATGTGGGTTTCCGACGTTTCAAAATAACCCTACTGCTCCATACTTTTGCAGTTCTTCAATTGACATTTTACCATTAAGAAAAGCAAAATTCAAATTCAGCATGATAGCACAATCAAACCTCTTTTTAACTTCTGATATGATTCGATCAAATACCATCATTATTTCTTTAGAAAATAGTTGAACAGGTTGGAGTGTTTGTAATTCGTCTTCACACATCTCATCGAAATGTTTTTTACGTTTCGGAATTCGTTTGTTTTGCAAAATAGGGTCAACACCACTTTTTTCAGCAACTTCTCCAGCTTCTTTTATCCAATATTGTATTGGATTTTGTCTCATTTTTTGCAAAGTTTTGAGCAGACCATCCATTAGTGCGACTGAACGGGCAAGGATAATATCTTCTTTCTGAATTTCTATATTCACTCGATTGATTTCGCTTAGAATATTCGCCCAAATAGTTAAATTAAGAATGAACTTAAAATCCTTTATAGCAGTTAAAAGATGACGTACCTCGTACTTAACTTCTGGAGCACGAGAAGTTTGCTTAACTTCTTCTAAGGCTTCCGCTATTTCTGGCAAAATATTTAATAGGGCATTCACAGCAACATGTTTCGCCGACCATCTCGTCTGACTACTTCCTTTTAAATTTGTTTTAACATATAGAGATAATAGGTGGTGGATGAAGGAGGCCTCCTTCATCGTCCATAGTCGAGTTAGAGGTAAAGAGTTCGACCAAGAGATTGGCCTTCTCTCTTGCGCTGTGGGCAAAACTGTTATCGGCTGCTCGCAGTGGTGGGAGACTGGACTGGCAGAAGTTCTGTTACGCAGCTTTGGCTAGCGACCAGAAAGCACGGCTCCCACTGAGATAGCTTCTTAATCGCTCGCCAATCCTGGCCACGTGTTTCGCCTTGGCTTCAGCAATAGCTTTCCTGTTGGATCTGGATGCGGCATTGTACTGTCGCTTTTTCTCCGGCAAGTCTGAATCCCGACGTTTTCTGGCGTTGTCCCAGGTGTTGAAAGCAGATTGCTTGTGGTATGCAGTCCTCCTGCAGGCATTATTATACCAGAGACGACTGCAATCCCCAACTGAAACAGTGGCGTTGGGAGTGAATTCTTTCATTATTATCAACACCGTCTCCGTGACGCAATCTGCGCAAATGTCGGGATCTGCGGATGAAAAGCATAGCCGCTTCCAGGGATAGGATCCGAAGAATTCCCGGAGTCCATTCCAGTCTGCTGACTTAGACTGTACGACTGTTAATCGTAGATACGCGATGGGTTTGCGCAAGTCTGGCGGAGCTACGAACAAGATAGTGATCGGATGATCCGAGAGGAGCCTAGTCTAGTCTACAACCTTGTATCCGCTAGGTCGTGTAGTCAGCAGTAGATCCAGCAGGGAAGCTTGATGGCTCTCTATGTCCTGTGGCTGTACAACCAGTTGAGAGAGACCATAGGCCGAAGCCATGTTGAAGACAGTTCTACCCGGGAGGTCAGTGGTTCTGGACTTCAACCACTTTTTGTGATGAGCATGAGGAGGTAGTGAGCCTACCCCGAGGAGAGCTCCCCTGTATCGGCGGGGGAGCGAAGGCTGGGGGTTCCCGGAAGTGGCTTGATGTTCTCGGGGGCTCCCTACATGCCTGAGGAAGGCCATCCCTGAGGTTTGTAGTGGGTAGGCCTCCCCCTTCTGGGGAAGAGAGCCCCACATAACCGCCGGCCCGCCACAGCCGGGGTATGCAATTTAATGCATTTTCCTCAGGGGGAAAAGAAAAAAAAAAAACGGACTACAACCACTCTTTATAATGAGCATTAAAGTCACCAAGAACCACCACCTCCGCAGATGGATACTGCTCCAAGGCTCGGTCAATCCCCTATTGAACGTGCTCAAAAAGCTGATCTGACCCTATTTCACTGGCATGGGATCTGTAAAGGCACGCGTAGATTCGGTAAGACCACCATGGTCCACGCGTAGCCAGAGTAACGACAGATCCCGATGCTCGAGGCCCCGAAGGCGGCGACAGCAAATATCGCCCCGGACGTATACGCACACTCCGGCTTTACGTAGGAAAGTGTGTTCCAGTTCGTAGCCCGGGTATTTTAAGTACGAAACATCGTCCGGCGCGCATATTTGCGTCTCCGTTAAGAAGAGCAAGGCAGGCCGAGCCGTCTCGAGATGGTGGTGGACGGCATCGAGATTACTGTGTAGGCCCCTGATGTTGCAGAAATCCATTTTAATTGTAATGTGGATTGGGTGTCCACCGTAAAAACTTGCTTCTTCTTATTGGCCTTCATATTTATAAGTTTTTGGGAAAGGGTCAAATGTGGGGAGGGTCCGGGCGGTAGACAAAGAAAGGGCAGATTACAGTACACAGTGAGAGAGTGGGTTGTGTGAGGAGCTGAACGGAAGGGCTCCCGGTGCCCCCGGTTTCGCCGTTTGTGTGGGACAGCCTCCCAGGTAGGATATTCCTCGGTTCGGGTCCCCTACTGACCGGCAGGGTAACCATTTCCACCAGGTCTCCCTGTACCGTGTGTCAACCCGTCACGCCCAACAAACTCACTGAGACCAAACACTCCGCCGGCCTCGAATACCGCCGAGATTCCTCACCACAAGAGGTATATTAGGAGGGGCGCATGAAGGAGCGGCTGTTTCTACCTTTCAATCGAAACGCGTGATTGCTTCACGATCGAAATGAGCAGAATGGTGATACCAACCCGCACATACCCAGAAATTATAAGGCTATCCTTATTAGAGCCAAGCCTTATCACAACTGTAATAGAAGAGGAGGAGGAAGGAGAGGACATCGATGCCACGGAGGTTAGGGGCAAATGGCATCGAAGGCTCGAGAAGTCTAGCTGTCTATAGAGCAACCGGATTGGTTACAATTAGACAACCTCTCTGACTTTCAATCTAGGTACTTTCAAACATCATTTACAAAAAACGGGGGATTTAAAAAAATATAATAAATTGTAAATTGATGAACATAAAATTACCTATCGATTGATATATCTTACGTCTCTGCACATGATTGAGGCCCACTTTTTGTCCATGTCCTTTGTACAATAGCAAAGTTCCCGCTGTAGTTTCGTCTTCGTACGGCCTATGTAATCTCACGGGGACTTCCCACTAGACTACCTAGGGTTGAACATTTTCACATTTCAATTAATTATGAAAATATTCTTGGTTAATAAAGAACCGTAATTTTGTAATATTGTATTGATGAGACTATTTTGTCCTTTGACTATAAATTATCGGCTGCGTTTGGCGCTGGGTAGAAGCAAACTATCGCGGTAAAAACGGAACCATATTACTAAATCTTTACTGTCTGTCCGTCTTTCTGTTACCAGACTATCTCACGAACCACCGACATATGAAACTAATGGACCCGTAACATCCATATAAAGTACAAAAAAAATTGCGTCCAGTCCATAGTCCAACGCCCAGTCTACTAGGTGACGCGTCATCGCACGGAAAAAACTACACCTTTTACTACTTTACTACTTTAAACGTTACTTTGACTATCCGCCACCGCGCCACATCTCTTCTGGATAACCAGCTGATAATTTTTGTGAAATCAAATTTTTTTAATCCACAAGACAAATTGTTTTTATTTGTAATTAGCAACCATAATTGATTTGTCTATCAATAATAGTGAAGCAACTATATCGATATTATGATTTTACAAGTGAGGTCCGTTTTACACCAATATGCGCTATTGGTACCGCTCTCGCTAGCGTGCAAACAACTCGGTGCTGTGCCAACGTTATTCTTGAGCTATCCTGTAAGTTTACTATAAATACCTAGTTTTAATTTTAATTTTTAATAATGTTAGAATATTAATGACATGTTCATAGTCGTACTTTTATTATTAAACGAAACTAATTTATCGATATCGATATTTTCGTGCTTTGCCATGTTCCTTCCCACACTTTCTCCTTCGTGTGTATGAATAGAACGTAAACAGATAAATTTGGGCGTGTTTGCGTCGATTGTCAATTTGTATGTCGTATTACTCGCGTGTGCGTTTATAAGAATGCAAATACTTTTTGCTTATGTTGCTGCCTGTAAATGTAGTAGTAACCTCGCCCCCCGCAAAAAATGCCAGAAAATTATGTACGGTAAGCTGACTGAAGCCAACTCCAGTCTTGTTTCCTCCGAGTTAAATTATCACTATTATTATTATGCAAACATATTCTTTATTTATATTCATACTCCTTTTATAAATAAAGGGCGGCGGCGGATGTCAGAGAAAAATATCAGAGGAATCTCGCTATAATCAATCGTTAGGTAGACCCAATGTGTTCACGAAAATTGTTGTAACTAATCCGTTAATTGAGACTAAAACTGTTTCAACGATCTCTGTCTGTCAGGTTTACATACATTAAAAACCCATGCGATTTCACGAGGTTCATCTGTTTGTTCATAGGAACTGCTTTCGTAATGATGGTCCGGTTTGAGTACAGTGGAGCACGATCTATAACTTATGTTGTCTATGTCAGTTCTGGCTCTACAAAGACATGTGTTTGTATATAAGTAATTATTATGTAAGCTTTATAAAAATTACACGTTAATTTGGTTTAAATAAAGCTTGTTTAAGTATAATACAAAGTTACTATTATAAATTAAAAGGAAATATAGTTTCTCTGTCGCCTCGATGTTCTTCTTGGATACATCCGTCTTACCTATTTCTGTAGGAAAATAGTAGTGTTCGCATTGTTGTGTTGCAATATGAAGGATAACATAAGCAGTAAAATTATTGGGTTCTGTGATTTTATATCCATTCATTGGCAACATGCACTGTGGAGATTGCAAAGGAGTATGCCCATTCGTAGTATCACCTTTACTCGTCCTTGTGCCTTAACCAAACTAATACCAAAAAATAAGTAACAATTTTTAACAAAACTCTGCAATATACCAAGCCGAAACTTCGCCGGAGATAAATCCACATAATAATTAGTAATTATTTCACTTCCATTTCATTCGCCGTGTATTTTTATTGATGATATTCTAATTTCATTGATAAATAGTCTCTTCGGTATTGCCATATATTAAAGATCGGATCGATTGGTCAAAAATATATTCGATACATTCTACTGTCCTCTCGTGAAAGGGTAAAAGGAATACCAAAACAATTAATTTTCTTTAGTCTTTTTTCTGCATTCTCTAATATTTTAGTCATTATTCTGCTATTTGTAACGAAGACGAATCCGCCAATTAGATAAATTAATCCAGCCGTTTTTGAATTTATTTTATGTAAAACAAAGATGTTTTTTTTATGTAACTATATAGAATATTCATTACTATTACAAAACTAAGATTCCAATCTGTGATCTGTCTATATATAGATATACATGGTTTTACATACTCATCAAGCTGATCTCAGAAATATTAGCTTGTATGTACATCATGTTGCATAGAGGTAGCGTAATGAAAAACTGATAATGCGCAATTGTTTAGGAATCTCAATAGATAGGTCGAGTGTATATTGATCAATATCTGCTACTTTATAATTTATAACCAATTTAACTTAGTAATATTAACATTAAGTCATTTAATCAATTTAAATTAAACGTGCGATTTATTATAATCGAGTAATAATTTTCACAGTGGTGAAAATTATTATTTTCACCACTGTCTACTATACTAAATACCTAACATTTGTAGATTTCACAAAGCAAAGGATTTAAGCAAAAGCATAAGACAATATTCTGCTTTAAGAGTTTCTTTACCTACAGATAGCTAATATCAATGTTGCTAAAACAATTATTTTTAAATTAATTAATTATTTTATATGAATTATTGGATAGTTGTAATATTTATTGGATAAGATAGACTTAATCATTTTATAGTTTTAATCTTTTACAATTAAATAGGTATTATCAAAAATGATGATAGGAGAAATTCGTAATTTGAAAATCTTTGGTGTTTAATTTCTATTTTACCCATTGAAATAGAGTCAAATAGTTTTTAATAATTGAATATATAGTTAAAAATCTACAATATGTCATAAAAATCATTATGGTACAAAATCATTTTTGGCGATACTAAAGTCCATACTACAATGGGCATTCTCCTTTACTGCGCAACTCACAGAAACCATATGTTCTAGGTGATTGTAATTAAAACGCAAATGTTCTCAACTTCATTCATTTTTCATCACTTAAGTTTGTCTAAGTAGGTACAAAATGCTATTTACAATTTTTATAGTTCTCTATGTATTATTATTTATTTTCCATCTTTTGAACAATAGCTTGGGACTTATTATGAGCATTCTATAGTATCGTTATGGGCGACGTTAACCCTTGCTAGTTAAAGCGAAATCCTCTTAGTGAATAAATTCAATCTATTATCAACATTTTTAACTGGCATATTATCTCTTATTGCAAATCACAATTTTCCAAACGGCCATTTTCACTCCTGGAGTTTATAATTGTTTCTTCACTGTTATCTAGTCCAAAACATTTGAATATTGCATAATTGTTTCAACTATGCAGAGAAACCGAGGGTTACTCTCAAATCAAATCAAATCAAAAATTTATTCTTAAAATAGGATTTTACAATCATTTTTGAATGTCAAAGATGCTACGTCATTGGTTCATAAGTCTACGGCGGGAGGCCTTGTACTGGAAAGAACCAGCAAGAAAACCAGCAAGGGCAATTTTTTTCTCCCTGTATCGTTACAGAGTCGTCAGTTGGAAGCCGGCTTCAGATACACAGTCTGAACCCAACCTCCGATACAAGTTAAAACAACTAACAAATATATATTTCCGTCACAAGATTCATATCACATTAAACAAATCTGATACATATATGTCCGGTACAAAACAAAAATATTATATATTATAGAATCATTAAAATTATATATCGCAAAATATACATCCAAGCATGTTTAATTATTCAGGAAATTAAATATCGTAAAAATTACATCCAAGCATTTTTATCATCCAAGAGATCATTGACCTTGTAATACCCTTTTTTTATTAGAGTATTTTTAATATGTGCTTTAAATTCATGAAACGGTAAAGCAGTAATATTTTCTGGGAGTGTGTTATAAAAAGCTACACATTTCCCTAAGAACGAACCTCTAGTTTTTTGAAGCCTGTATGTTGGAACGGCAAGTTTATTTTTATTTCTCGCGTTTAAATGATGAATTGTATTAAATGTATAGTAGTTCTTATAAACATATATTAAATTTTCATAAATATATTGACAGGCTAATGTTATTATATGTATATCCTTAAATAAATCTCTGAGTTATTCTCTCTGTTTTATATTATAGATAGCGCGAGATTGCTCTTTTTTGGAGCACGAAAATACTTTCAATATTCGTCGCAAATCCCCACAATAGTATGCCATACATCATGACACTATGAAAATAACTGAAATAGGCCAATCTTGCCGTTTCAACGTTAGTTAGTTGTCGTACTTTATATATACCTAGCATATGAAGCAGTACTAAGTCTGCTAGCCAAGGTCTCAACATGGGGATCCCATTGCAATCGAGAGTCGAGTGTAATACCCAAAAATTTAGTTCTGTCAGTGAATTCTATAGTTTCATCATTCATTTTCACAATATTGTTCACTATTCTTACATTGGGCAATGAACATTTAATACATTTAGTTTTTTTTTTAAGTGATAAGTTAATAATTGTGAACCAGTGCAATACTTTAGATAGTGTACTATTCACAACGTCAGTATTTGCATCTCCCCTGTTAACCTTAAATATTAATGAAGTATCATCTGCTAATAGTATTGCATTGCACAAGCTATTAGTGAAGTAAGGAAGATCATTTATATAAATTAAGAAAAGCAATGGTCCCAATATCGATCCCTGAGGTACACCCATAATTATAGGAGCCCCAACAGACTGAGTTCCGTCAATCATAACTTTTTGAATCCTATTAGATAAATAAGACTCAATAACATTAATTGCCTCCGTAGAGACACCATAATGCTTGAGTTTATGTAAAAGTATTTGATAACTAACGCAGTCAAACGCCTTGGAGAGATCACAGAATATACCGATTACATCCTGTTTACTCTCCCAAGCAGCAAAAATGTTTTAACGTTAGGAAAAGGCATTACCGAAACTTCACGCCACTGGAAAGAAAATCCAACAATGCAAACGTATATCTTCATACTCATCTATGACCTCTCCTTATAAATATCTACTTTGATTTAAACGCAAACATTCAGTTCCCAACGTTCATACAGAGTATCAAAATAAATACGAGAAAGCTGAAATTTACTGCAATGTATTAAGTATAATATCCTTATTTGAAACAAAGCTTGCTGAAATTTAATTTTACCTACGCAACAATATTGTAATACTGCGTAGCTGCCGAATATTGAAAATTATTGATTCATAGTTTGCTGTATTGCATAGGCCACGATTGCTTTTCTTTCATAGTCTCTCGGCTAGTATAAAACCACAACACTTGCTGAACAAACACCAGTGTCGGGGTTGATCGCTTACTCAAGGGTCATTTGATATCATTCCAAGACACAGACAACATGGCCTTCATTATTAAGGTAAATAATTCTTCTTGCGTAATATTTTTACTATTTAAAATAGATTAATAAAAATGCACTACAATCGTCAGATAAAATTAAAATGATCATTAAAAATTTCAATTTATAATCGTTTTAATGAATTTAGCATGTAATAATAATAACCTTAATTTAACTAACGTTTTCAATTAAAAAAATAATATGATAATAATGAAAGAAAATATTAAATTGTTATTAAATATATAGAAACAATACATACAATTATGAATTAAGCATAATAAATAACGAATTTATTTATCTTATATAATATTAAAGTGGGATATTATACGGTATACAAGGACAATAATTAATTAATATGAAACGGATCTTTTATTATTACTAATGCAAATACGGCAGCGTTAAGGAGAAATACACTTTTTTGCAATACTATGATATTTAATGTCATACGAGTAATTAACGTTAGGACTATAAAATGTCTTAAATGTGCATTTTGTGTTTTGATCAAATCGCTATCATAAATTAGCATATAGGTAATATCATACCGTGACTCACTAATCATATTGTTATGTCAATGTCCATATACGTACATAACCACGCGCATAAAAACAGCAAAACCAATCGACTTTCTTCGTGATTATTTTCATTGTCACTGTTACCCAACGAGATAGTATGCTTGACCGTGAAGGTCGCGGTTTTTTGTTGCATGGAAGTGAGATCATGAATCAGCCGGGTAAACTTTTCTCTTTATTTCCAATTTTCAATGTCATTTTCGTCATCGCTGCGAACTTTTTTATAAGCGCTCGGGTTCCACAACAATAGAAGTGTTTAATTTAATTACACTGGCGGTTAACGTTTGTAGTCGTTTCGGTATTTATGTCGGAAACTGTGTTATGCAGTTCTATAGGCCGATTATCAATAATAAAATATCTGGACTATATTTTTATATAAGACATTATTTTTATATAAGATATATAAAAATACAATTAAATGTTTAATTTAATTGTGTTCTACTGTTATACTTTTCAAATAACGATCAATTTTAAATATTATAAGTTTATATTTTTCTACAAATTAGTCAATAAATAAATAAAAGCAATATTTAGCGCTCGCCCAATGGCAAGTGGTTACATACTACAGTAGATGGTGGTTCCCATAAGGATCACAGTACAGGTTGCGAACTTGTGACAGAAGGTGTAAAGTCACGGTATTCAGTTATGTCATTCCTTTACGATCCTTCAAACTGGAATACAGAGAGTACTGCTGTCTTCGGACACAAATAGGTGAGACGGTGGTACTTACTCCTTCTGATGAAGTATAATCTGTATCCGGCCCATAACGTCAGCAGAAGTGCACGGAAAGTTGTCAAATCAAATTGTCAGATCAATGATTTAAGAACCATATTTTGTTAATTATTTTCAGCTTCTTCTGCCTCTTGCTCTGGCTTCAGTGGCTCTTTCTAATAGAGCACCAGGAGGCTACTCGTACAATAGGTTCAGTGGACCTGTGAGTGGTAAAATCATAGAAGTACAGGTACCAGCTGCTCAGGGAATCGCAGCTCAGCAACACGCCGACTATGGCTACGATCACAATACTGGTAAAATACATCCAGATACGGCCAAATACGCACATTTGAAAACCGTCGATTATATCGTAAGTAGATAAAATTAAATTATTATTTTATGCATATATAGATCGTTTGAGAGTTTAGATGTTTGGGCAATACTATTCCGATTTAATGAAGTTTTGTAACGCCATAGGAAAATACGTTATCATTTTAATGGTAAAATACCAATAAACGCGGGCAGGGCCGCGATCAGAGCGAGTACCTACCTGTTGTGTATGCCATAATAATAAATTAATATATAAATATGAAAAAAAATAGGAACGAATATTTGGGCTTGAACTTGCGTCTTCAACAAACCGTGTCGATTCCTTAAATATTCAATCACCCAGCACTATCCCCAATGGAAATTTTCAAACTTTTACATTGTTAAGCTAAAGTTAATTTACTGTTAATTATAGGTTCAAATGCTTAAGTTGGATAATGATACACAGTTAACGTATCAGCATTTTTGAAATAAAAAGTAGTGTCAAACACAAATTTGTAAACTTGCTTTCGTCTTAACCAGTCTTAGATTTTATTTACTCTTATTAGCTCCATAATTATTTTTTTAACTATTTAGTATTTTTAAATAAACACAAATTAATAAAAATAAAGGAAGTTTTGGATTCTTTCATTATTCTCTTTACCAAGCACAGACCGAGACTGTGCGCCGAGAGGTATGATCACCGAAACGCGATATACCAGAGCAATGATCATTTTGAATTGTCAAAACGTTTCGTTGCTCATGCTACGGGGGACGATTTTTATTACAAATAACGTTTCGTATGTTCTCTACAAGAAAACCTTATTATTACAGGCTCAGTAATGTTTAGCTTTCAGTACCTAGGTTTTAATTTCTTCAGATCTGACTTAAATGAATTTAATACAAGAATGTTCTATTCCGTTGGTTGATCTGTAGGCGAAGCCTGACTACCATTATGCATACGGAGTCGAAGATCCCCACACAGGAAACCTGCAGAATCATAAAGAGCACCGCGATGGTGACGTGGTCCATGGGGAGTACTCTCTAGTTGAACCTGACGGTTCCGTGCGTTTAGTAAGATACACCGCTGACCCTAAGAATGGATTTCAGGTAAGATATCATTATCTAACAAACGGCTAGGCATCAGTATTTATATATATTGATTTTTAGACAACTCGGTCGGTTTATCGGTCGTAGTAACACGGCTTTTCGTACAAATGTAAAACTCGTTGTGTTTTTGACTGTACCTATTTATATAAAAAAAAGTGGTCCCTTTTGACGCCGTTGTAAAATGGAGCTTCATATAATAATTATAGATTATTTTTAGAATTATTTCATTTACTTTTTTAAATCGATATTCGTTGAAACAAAATGTTTTGTGCGGTGACGGATTAAGATTCATGATTCTATTTCCTCCCGTGGATATCGTGAGAGCTGACTTAGGAAATTTACAATATATGCATGAAATTGAAATTATTATATTATTGGTTACACGACAAATTGCCTTTTGGATTTAGCTGGTACAATGTATTCATTGTTTGCTAGTTGGTTGGTCAAAGTATTTATTGGTTGTTGTCGCATGTCGAAAATCCCGAAGTAAGTCAGGCATGGATGTAGAAAACGCCAAGTTTGGTGTTGTTTGTTGTTTCTCGTATGTGTAAATCAAAAAAGTTGAGTTCGGAACTAATTTGATGATTTAATGTATTAAGTTCCTCGTAAATTTATTGTTTAACTTTCCTATGCATTTATTTATTTGGATCTTTATTGCATTATTTTATTTATTAACACTTCATGTACAATGTGTACAAAGGCGGACTTAATGCCTATGGCATTTTCTAACAGTCAACCTTTAGGTGGTGCAGAAAGCAAAGTGGTAGATGTACCCATGACGCAAATGAGAAATAAAAGTAATTATTTCAATTCCTAATACATAGATATAATTAATAATAATATACTAATACATATGACGATATCATAAATAGATAAAATTTTATGATAATAAACTAAGAAATATGCTACTAATATCTAATAAACTCTTCTGATATATTTCCGCAATTTATTTTTGGAACTTAATCTGCTGGCAGACTTTTTAATTTCGAGAGGCAAAGCATTCCATAGTAGAATGGATTGAACCACAAAGGAAGCGTGAATTGTTTCGGAATGGTGAGACGGACATTTCAGAAGCTAATTGGATGATGATCGGAGAGACCTATCATGAGAAGCACATACATAAATATGAAAATAGGGACTCAAATAGCTGGGTGTGTTGGGACCATTAAGAATGGAATAGAGAGTATTCAATGTTCTAACATTTCTACGCTGCCGAATAGGCATCCAGTTCAACCGTAGTCTATGCTCGGAGATATGGTCATATTTTCGCAAATTGTTGACGAACCGAATGCAGTTGTTTAGAAGTCTGTCAAGATTGTTGAGTAGATCTGCATTAAGGTCAAGGTAGCACACATCACCATAATCAATGACATAAGGTCTGTACAAGCACTTTCTTAATGTCAGCAGGCAGGAAGTTCTTTAAGCGATATAGAGACCGTAAAATTCCAGTGACCCACACAATATATATAAATAAAGTACAAAAAGCGGAAATAAAGTGCAAAAGGCGGATTTAATATCAACTGAGTAGTTACTTACAAAGAACTGTGTTTGGTGTAAATAAAAATTGAAACTATTGTAAAATTACTATCTAATATATACATAGATATATAACATTGTATGTATAATCTTGATTATACTATTTCAACAGTATAACTTGAGAATAAGGTGTTTAGTAAGGGTGTAAGTGATTTCAGATAGTGCTCACGATCCACTGCGCTAAATATGTGTTTAATTGTGGACTCCCGGATGTAGTAGGGTATCATTATAATAATACATTGAATTTTGTATTTACATCAATTTAAGACTAAATTTAATTGTTATTAGGCTACCGTACATAAGAAAGCAGGCGGCCAGGCGCAACGACCCGTCCACTACGGGCACCCTAAACAACAAGAGGACGAATCCAGAGAATACTAGTCGAAACAAATCTTAGAATACATAGTACTTGTTGAATATTTATTGTTAATTTTTTATCTTTGTTTTTATGTTTATTTTAAATAAATTTCTTAATAGTTGAAAATTTGTCTTCTATTTTTAACACGAATTCAAAAACGAATAGCAGTAATTGTATATTTACTTAACTTTTACACATATAATTGTATAATAAAATAACATTACGATAAAAATGAATGTAAAATTTAAATAGGTAGCGACGGGGTGTTACTCGTGCCGGCTCCTAAGAACGTTTTGAGATAGTCCATGGGGAAAGGAAATATAATGGTCGAGTTTTTTTCTGCTGATATAGTGTTGAGTGATTGCAGATACCGCAACTGGAAAAGGAAACAAACATAATTGTTATAACATTTACATACTTTTATGCCAAAAACATTTTTAATTAAGGTTTATTCTGAGAACTTGGTACAGTGTCTATGTGATCGTATTAGAAATCAGGAGATACACAACGGAACCGTGTCATATGGCGTGGCACCCATAGTATGAGTAATGAAACAAGATACGATAAAGTATTTATCGTGCATTATAATCGCCATCTTAAAGTTTATCTTTAGTATTTTGACAGTCAACGTGATAAATTGCTCTATCATATCGCGCTTCTGTATCGAAATAAAGAACGACAACTAACGTTGAAACGGCAAGATTAGTCTATTTCAGTTATTTTCATAGTATCATGACGTATGGCATACTATTGTGGGGATCTGCGGCGAATATTAATGTATTTTCGTGCTCCAAAAAAGAGCAATTCGCGCTATCTGTAATATAAAACAAAGAGAATCACTCAGAGATTTATTTAAGGAAATAAATATAATGACATTAGCGTGTCAAATTATTTATGAAAATTTAATATATGTTTATAAGAACTACGATACATTTAATACAAATTTTCAAATTCATCATTTAAGCACGAGAAATAAAAATAAGCTTGCCGTTCCACCATACAGGCTTCAAAAAACTAGAGGTTCGTTCTTAGGGAAATGTGTAACTTTTTATAACACACTTCCAGAAAATATTACTGCTTTACCGTTTCATAAATTTAAAGCACATATTAAAAATACTCTAATGATTTTTCATGGGTATTACAAGGTCAATGATTTCTTGAATGATAAAAATGCTTGGATGTAATTTTTACGATATTTAATTTCCTGAATAATTAACATGCTTAGATGTAAATTTTGCGATTATAATTTTAATGATTCTTTAATAAATTATATTTTCGTTTTGTACCGGATTATATACATATCAGATTTGTTTAATGCGATATGACTCTTGTGACGGAAATATATATTTGTTAGTTGTTTTAATTTGTATCGAAGGTTGGGTTCAGACTGTGTATCTGAAGCCGGTTTCCGACTGACGACTCTGTAATGATACAGGGAGAAAAAAAAATTGCCCTTGCTGGTTTTCTTGCTGGTTCTTTCCAGTACAAGGTCTCCCGCCGTAGACTTGTGAACCAATGGCGTAGCATCTTTGACATTCAAAAGTGATTGTAAAATCCTATTTGAAGAATAAATTTTTGATTTTTTAAAATTTTTGATCTGTGATAATGATACGCGAGTTAAAATAGTGTAAAATGTAGTTTTTTTATAGTTTCATTACATTAAGTTTCATTTTTCATAAAATTTTATAGTTCTTTCATAAATCTTAATACAGTAGCTAAGTGTAAAAACATTCATGTGCTTAAGTAATATATCTGAGTTTAGTATTAATGTTGTGTGCACTTTCCTTCCGGAAAATCTACTTGCAGTTTCTATAAATCAAATTTATACAAGCACTAAAAAATATTTATGCCATTGCTATGTCTGTTTCTTCCGGCGTGGATTTGCTGTGGCGATGTTATTGTTATGCAATTACGGCATTAAAACTAAAATATTGACACGATGCCATGTTAAGTAAGTAATGTTGAAAACAGTTTTGATTTATCACATTTGTTACTGCCCCTACTATGTTCTTTGATTACGATTATGTACATAGGTACCGAACCTAATCTCACTTGGTGAAATGATTTTTTAATTATACTATTCCCACGATGCTATGATCGGTTTTCCTGTATACCCTTGACTGTACGCTTGATGGACATACCATTATAATGGCAAAAAGACTTACGGCATACCTGTTGGGAAGCAATCGCCGTATTTCGCCGTATTTCGCCTTCAACACCAGTGCTAACGCTTTGCCGACCTTTGAAAAACCTATTTACTTCCTTCATAAAGAACTCCAGTCTGTAATCCCCCAAATGAAGTAAGTTTGTTTCTTTGTAAGTTCAATTGAAATTTAGTCCTTACTCTCGACCTGAAAAGGCCTGGGTTGAAAATATATAGATTTCTATAATTATTATGCCAAATGCTTATGGTAAATTAGGTCTTCGGTGTAACGTATAGTGTTATAATTATTCTGTTATCCTTTTGTTGGCTGAAGAACATCAAAGCAAACAATTCACTACTGCCTTTTACAGTATGTACTCGTATTTAGGCAAACATGTCAGATTTTACATGCAGAGAGTTCTTAGGTAGTATATGCTAGTTGATTGTGCAAACACCGACCGAGTGTCGAACGCGATGATATTGTAGAATCTTTTTAATTACTACTTTTATCTTATTTATCTAAATAAGGGTAATAGATAAATAAACCTTATATATTTATTCTGTAACAAATTATGTTAAATACCTACGGAAATTGTTATGTAGACACATATATTTAATAATTATCATATGTACAAGGCTATAGCAGCGGCTATAGTAGCGGCTATAGCCGTTATAGTTAAGGAAATTTTACAGTCTTATTCGTTTCAGTATTTTTTAATAATTTGTGTTAATGTACAAATATTATTATTTTTTTGTTACGCTGAGCAAAAATGCATTAAATTGTATACCCCGGCTGTGGAGAGCCGGCGGTTATGTGGGGCTCTTCTCCTCAGAAGAGGGAGGCCTACCCACTAAAAACCTCGGCGATGGCCGTTCTCAGGCGTTGTAGGGGGCCCTCAGGATCGAGTGTCGCATCCGAGGACCCCCGGCCTTTGCTCCCCTGAATGAGCTACGGGAGCCCTTGTCGGAATGTACAAATAATAATAATGTGAAATAATAGAAATAAATAATGTATGATTATTGGACTATATTCCTCTTTTCAATGTTGACTATTTTGAGTTTCGGGTAAAAATGGTCCGTAACGGGTCATTGTTAATATATAATTTTCTTTCAGCAAAGTATTGCCGCGCTTGAAAGATTTATGAAAATCGAGTTTTAAAATTGTTTGTATGTAGAACACACATAACAACAAAACAAACATAACATGTAGAATAAACATTAAAACAGAGGAAAAAAATCACTATTTTTCCTCTGTTTTAATGTTTATTTGTATGAGTAAATCTATATTACACGCATTTTTGGACTGTTGCACTATTCAAGTCTCAAAGCGCATAAATTACTTTCGAAAATGTGGTCCTGTTTGAAAGGAAGTATACAGGGTTGTACGTTGACCGTTTTAATCCTAAAAAAAGATTTGTATAGGTGCGAAGTTTGCTCTATCATTATCAAATTATTAAAATTCGTGTAAGTTGACGTTGCTACGCTTACACATTATTGGTAATAGTTTTTACTAATGTTATAAAAAGGAAATATTGGTTTGTTTGTATTGAATAGGCTTCGAAACTACTACTGTTGTTGAAAGTTGGTATAGGAATTATTTGAAATTCGGGAAAAACATGACAACTCATTTACTAAGAGAAAATTAAATATTTCCTATGGGAAAATCCGACATAATGCGGGCGAAAAGTTCGTGAGTTTTAAAATTATGGTGATGCCGGAATAGATCTTTGAATGTTATCTACATGTCTGTTGAAGAAATATAGCCTCCTAACCAATTATCATAATTTTTTCTCTCCGGCAAAATTTATGTTAGAAGAATAAGTGATTTTATTTTCAAATAGTGTGTTATCATCATATCACGTCCGCGCTGACCACTGAAAAATTTACCTGTAATGCCATAGGGTTGTCCATCATGACTAATGAAGCTTCTCTTAAAGCTTTTGAAGCCTTTATTTCTCCTTCTGCTGCGATTATCTTGGCTCTAGCCTCCCTGTCTGCTTCTGCTTCAGCCGCCATGGCCCTTTGGAGTTGAACTGGCAATCTCACGTCTTTGCTGAAAGTTTTTTTATGACATAAAAGTATTTTATGACATGTAACATGAAGAAAAAGTACATAGAGTGTTATAAAAAACTGATCATCCATAGAATTTTTCAATATACTATTGACAAAGAAGCAGGGCAGACAGACTTGATGGTAAGTGGTTAGTCGCCTGTAGTCAAGTAGTTCCTATAAATTCCACAGATGAAATTTGTAACGTCACGAGAACTATAGTAGTACGTTGCCTATCTAGGACAAAAAAACTTGAACAAAGTCACGGAACCTTGTAATTTCCTTTGTAATTTACCGCAACACCACAGTGGTTTTGAGACCGAAATAATGACAGCGAAAGAAATATCAAATCTCCTTTTTTGTTTCGATCGCTTATATCGATCCATAAATATTCGCCAATTATTAATGGATAAAATGATTCATCTCGTCGTCTAAACTAAGTATACTTATGGTTATTTAGCATACACTAAATACAAGATTACAAAAAAAAAATACGTAGAAAACAGTAGCTTGGCGGTAATCTACCGATGCTTACTTTGTGGTCTTTTTTTTTTATTCCCCCTGAGGAAAATGCATTAAGTTGCATACCCCGGCTGTGGCGAGCCGGCGGTTATGTGGGGCTCTCCTCCCCAGAAGGGGGAGGCCTACCCACTGAAAACTCCGGGGAGGCTACAATACCTCCCCCGATCTCCGCCACCGACGACGCCCCCCGGCCACGGAAGGGGCGTGGTCCCTCCCGGGTTGCCGTATCCGCGGGAGCGATTTCCTCGCGTCCGCCGGCGACCCGCGGCAGCGCCGCAGCTGTGCTACCGAGCCCGGCGCCGCCTCCTTCGAGCGGGATCGGCCATCTCCCGATCCCGCTCGGCGGCCTCCTTCTGGAGCATCACTGCTTCACAGAACGAGGCTACAGCCCTCCAACCTCCCTCGTCTGGGCTGAGTCGAGGTCGGATACGCAGTGGTGGCAATGTGTCGATCCCTCCGGTCCTATTCGACACAGATACTCACCGAAGCAGTCGTGCCCGGTGAGTATCTGAGTCAATCGGTAGGTGACCTCCTCCTTCCCGTGGAGCCAAGCTTCGAGGTGCGGGAGTACGGCACCGACGGCCCGCTGGCGCGCGCAGATCCGTAATTCGAGCTGCGCACGTCAGGCCGCCACAATCCGTCGGTGCCACTCCCGCTGAACTTGTTGACCACATTTGGTGTTTTAATTGTAAATGATAATTATATAGAAAAAATTGGACTCATTCATACATTTAATCCTTAAGTGAAATAGGATCGCTTGGTATGAAAAAAATAAATTTCGTATTTAGCTTTTTATCGATGACTGTATTTAAAAAAAAATGTGTGTATGAATTTCATATTTTAATCACATCAGCCTATAAACTTTAGTGTATTAATAGTAGTAATAATAATGTAGTAATCGGAGTTGGTCTATCTGCTACCAGTTAAGGTTAGTAAGAGCTTCAGATTGTTTCAGTGACCATTACTAATAATTTCCGTTAAGTTCTTTTTAACATATTTACACTAAAAATATTTAAATATAAAAAATAAAGTAAGGTATAGGTCAAGAGATTTGACAATTGTAAAAAAAATATTCACATTTCGACCCTTTCAACTTCTACTCCCCATGGGTCTGTCGCTTCGTCCAGATTCGCTTGCATCATATGGCTGATGGCTTCGCGATCTGACAGCAACTGGGCCAAGTCTCGCATACCAAGCACGTTTCTCAGGGTGGTAGCTGCCAGGAGTCTCGTAGATGCACTGACAAACAAATGATCGCTACAAGAAATGTTAATTAGAAACCATCGCTTCTTTTTTAAGTCATAAACAATGGTGATTTTGGTGAAATATGTTGTTGGTATGAACTATTAAATTGTATAATTTATTACACATGGAATTAGTTATAAACATAAGTTGTGTGGAAAAATATTTAATAATGAGTAGTAATACTTAATAATCATAAGTACTGGTATCAATAAAGCCGCCGTTTTATTGTGGGATATATTCGTAAATTATATTATATTTCAGAATATTACAGTACTTTAATGTAAGAAACCAAAAAGGATAAAAAAATTGCCGTTAAACTTCAGATTGTTGTATACACAGAACACAGAAAGACATTGTGTTTTGTGTTCATATATCTTTATATTAACCTACATGTTATAGCTTAGCAGTACCGACAACCAAACTGGCTGAAAGATATACCTCATATTGAAGGATAATTCTAGAGCTACTCTTTTTGAATTATACTATTCCCTCCACGCTACAATTGGTGTTTTCCTGTGTACCTTTGGCTATTCGCTTGATGGTTGATGAATGAAAGATTAACCGCTGAACTTTCAATGACCTGTATAGCCTGAATGGCTCACATTTAAAAGAAAGAAGTTATGCTGCCACAATCTACATACATAATATACCGTATACTAAACTAAAATCATATTGATCCGCAATTTCATAAATTTATTTTACAAGTCCAAAATTACTTTATTAATATACGAAGAAGAAATCTTTCAGTTCTTTATCTGAAAAATAATAACAATAAACATGAATGAATTTACCGATGTATACTTTATAAATAACAGCAAATTGGTGCGTAATGGCATCTCTCAAATGTTGCATCTCTTATCACGCGTACTTTGAATTTTATAACTGTAATTTATTACCAAAACAAATAAATAAAATTGTACTGAGCTTAAGATTTAGGAGTATTGCTTATTTAAAACACTGTTGATACTCCGATCATACGTATTAGCCATTCGATACTTGACAATTTTTTCATAAATTAATTTATTCCTCTATTCTTAGGGGTTCAGTTCAGTTAGTTTTATAGTGGGAAGTAGGAAATCATTGCTAGCTAGTTTTGCTGTTCCTTACGCTTCTTGATATGTGTAAGACTTATCTTCACATCGTCGTAAGATAATCTATGCACTGAACTTAATAAACACATAGTTTATAAACATTGATTGCAATACACTTTTGCCAACACATAGTAGTCACATCGCAATCACAATCAGTGTAATAGAATATAATACTATCGCAGTAATTTTGGACTCACCTGTAATCAGCAACTCTAACAACCGCATTGAGAGGTTCTTTTATTCTGTAGTAAACGACTGCATCAACGGCCACTGTTACTGAATCTCTTGTTAAGACCTGTTATAATATTAATAACATTATTAATTAATTATAAAACAATTTGGCAGGGGGTTCAATTTATGGGAGTTCAGAAACAGGTTAACCGACGGATCCAACTCAGCTGGTCAGCGTTCAGGCTGCAGGCAGCACGTTCTCGGCACATCTACTGTAATATGTTAAGACGAAAGTTTTTGCTTCATACTCGTTGTTGATGATAGAGTACCGAAAAAAGATTTATAAAGAAGGTCAAAGTTACCTAAAGGGCAATGTAGAAGGCTCGAAGTTTGTTTGTTCGAAACAGAAGTTATGAAATCCGCAGAAGACCAATGTTACCAACATACCTCAAGAATTGCCAATCTATTTGGCATTAGGCATTAAACTATTGCGTTGGGGTTGATAGTTTTTCTAGCGGCAGGTATATGTTGGGAAACGAAGTGTTGGTAGGAGGCCTCCTACAAGGAGCACCGACGATTTGGTGAAGATTACAGGAAGGATCTGCAAGTTAGCAGTTAGAGGCATTTAGAGATAATATAATTAAAAACGAAACAGCATCAGTGATAGAATATAAAATAAATAAATGTCTTTTCTAGGTATGTACAGAAAGTACATACATTGTTTTTAGTATAAGTTTGCTTGAGGAATATTTTTATAAGAACATATAAAAAAGTAATTTTATATTCTGTTAAATACTATCTACCTATAATATTTTTTAATTTAAAAACTGTTGAAATTTATAAGCATTTGTTCCACTTACTATGTAGCTGTCTTAGAGAAGGGCCTAGTTACAGGGTTACGCATGTACTGTGACATTTTGCAAGTTCAAATGTCGTGGGAAGCATATTTAGTGATTATATAAAGACTAAAAATCTTATATGTATAAATAGGTAATTTGTATTTTCATAAATTATAATATATTATTTAAAAGTATTAACGTAAATCAAAGTAAGAATTAAAATTTTCTAAATAACATTTAAATATTTATTTTATACTAGCAGCCGGATGTTCGTAATTATGTTAGAGTTTTTAATCGACATTAGCCAATAGTTTAAACTTGTTATTTTTGTACACGTAACATATATATGTTGTAATATATAAATGTTTGTTAGATTTTTAAATACCTTTCTACTTGTTTCACTTTGTTTTATTTTGGATATGACAATAATTGCGAGATGAAATCTACTTTATAAATCATAAGTTGAATTTAGAGTCCAAATTTGAGTGATATGTCTTGATTAGAGTATTTCATCTTTTAACATTGTTCGTTCGAACATCATTTATTATTAGAAAGGTAAAATGAAACATTAATTCTGGAATCGATGAAACCTGCGATTTAGGTCACCGCTGCGCAGTGTCTGTTCGCAGCCGAGGACGTTCGACAATTAAAAACAAACAATTTTCCCACTAAATTGGGATATTCCCCATTAACAGATTCACCATTGAAATTAATAAGTCAAATGCAATCAACATTCCTAGTTTTTAAATTCCAGTTGTTAAAAATGTCTAAAATAGAAATTCTGTAATTAGTTTATTATTATAGATATTATTATTATTATTTGCTTCAGATTATTAAAAAATATTTCATTTATGAAGAGATGTTAAAAAATATTTACATACATTTTTCCCTCTCATTTATTGAAATATGTACGCCATGTGAGGTATTTTTTATTTTGAAAATTCATATAAAAATATAGCGATATAAAGTTGGAAAACCAAACTGAGAGTGCTTGCGTGAGCAGTGACACAAGAATTATACTACGCTTGTTTTCTTGCTTGCTAGTTTCTAGTAAAACATGTTATTAAAAATAATAAAGTTACCGTGAAATCGCTATAAATATTTTTAATAAGTTCATAGAAAGTTACATTGTAAACTAGACAAATAAGACACTTCCGGGGAAAAATTCCTAGTATTTTCCCTTCTAAATAATGGGAAGTTTATTAGATTTTTTAATAATCAACCTTTATCTAGCTTTATGTAAGTAGCTAAGGATGAAATTTCAAGGGCAAGCTTCTTCTAGACTCCGCAACGGGTGCGATAATTATGGAGCTATAGGAAATAGTTCTAGGTCAAAATTTTAAAACAATCGGTTTACGATTCGCCATTGTTTAACATACCGTAAACTGAATGATGGCTCGCAGCCGCATCAATTAATCCTCGTACTGAATGACAGATAATTGGGTTAAAATAGGGCTACCGGTATTTATTTTTAATTTCTGATTTACTTTCTTGGTTGTTAATGATAGAAAACGATATTTAATCGACCAACTAAAGGTTGTAAATATAAAACTTAGAATTTATATCGCTAAGGAAAAAACATAATTATATTATAAGATCTACATTTAAGTTGTTATTTATTACAAATTATGCATCCAATCAGCAAAATGTCAAGCTTTATTTTAAGCATTTGATCTTCGCAAACCGCCGCTATTACGAGTATGAGCGGTATCAAGGTTGCTATGTGTAGAAATAATTAACGAATGATGCACTTATGATAAGATGGAAAATAACGTACTAGGTCTGTGAAAATTACAGGATTCTTATAAGTATATCTTAAAAATTGTCAAACAGAAACAATTGAATTTCAATTAAAATGACATATTGAGCTAAAAATTAAATTTGCAACAATCAATCACATTCATTTTAGAATACAGTCCTTGTAATCAATATTTCGTGTTTCCTTATATATATAAGCCAAATATATATTTGGCTTATTTTATATATTATTATTCTCGTGAAAAAGATACAGCCCTACTCATGTTATAGCGAAGCTGCTACCAATACCAAGAGATCGGGTATTTTGTTGCAGCCACGTGGCGGCAATGTTTTCGTATCTCAGTATTTTGGTAGATTGTGTAATCTAAAGGTCTTTGCCGTATAAATTTAGCTTAGATGTATTTTTAAGTGCAATAATAAAGTGTAGGTCACTAAATTTTAATTTATATGAAAAGCACGTTGATCTAAGAGCTCTATCAAGAATTCATTATGTTAGTTAAGATACTTATGAATATGTGTATTTGAGTTTAGCTTGTAAATATTTTCATTCTTGCAGTATTTCTTAACAGAAAAACATACTAGGCCCGTATCCTAAAATCAGACTTAAGCTCAAATTGCTATTTGACTACAGTTAGAAAAGCATAGTACTATTGAGTCCACATAGCGCCATCCTTTTTGAGTTTGAATCTAATTCTGTTAAACTGGCCTAACATCTTAAGCAATTTTCTCTTTAGTAGTTAGATAAGCTCTACGAGTAATGGATTTTTATGTAGGCAATACTTCTTGCGGCGGCACGTCGAATGATACTGTTCTGAGATCGACTTTTCTGTAAGTGTCAATGCACGGCAGAACGAAGAAGAGTCCTGGACCTCTAGCCCCTCCTTTTCGGAGCCGCCCCAAACGGAATATAACTGCTCGCTCAAACTCTTGTACCACCTGGAAAATATATTTTTATGTATGGTATATTTATTTATCAGGTATTGATCTGGTTTATATCTAATTCTGATTACTTTTTGTTTATTTTAATATTTTTGTATATATGTGTTATAATAATACATTTTTATAACATCAAAATACATAACCTATGCTAAATTTGTCAAAATTTTAAATAAGTATTCGTATGTATGTTACGTTGAGCACCCCTGATTTAGGATTATTCTGTGTCTCGGACTTATAAATACATTTAAACTATGAACAATCAAATAAAACGCAGATATTTTTATGTAGTTTGAACAGATTGAGAGTAAAGGAACAGACCTACAGAACGTGGAACGTGAAATCAAATTTTAAAGCGTTGTTTTAGTTTTTTTGTTTGAAAATTTAGTTTCTTTGTAATATGGTAACCAACCTTTTCAAAATTTTCGTGGTATTATTTTATCATTCAGTTTTGTTCAACATCTTAAAGAATATGTTAAATCAAATTGAAATGTGTTGTACAATAAGTTGTTTGTTAAAGTTGTTTGATAAAATGTATAAAAAATTAAACTACTTAATTGAAGATATGTAAAAAAATTGGCTCAAAGTTACCTTGAAACATTCGAATAAAGAGAACGGGAATGTGATGATAACCAGAAGCAATGAGAGGAATGTGGCGAAACGTTCTACACAGCCGACTGCCTCAGGATTTGCTGTAAAATAATATATTTTGACTTGAATAACCTACCTAATTGGGACATGTTATGTCTTTTTTGTTTTAGGATAACAAATCTAAAGTAACGATTTGCAGAATGTATGACTTCACTGAAAGAAGAGTTTGGTCCCTTTTGTACTCTTATTACTAACAGTTCACTAATTTATTACACTCGGTATTGTCTATATTTTGTTTTCATTCTATCTCTATCATATTCATAATTATTTGTAAGAAGAAATGAAATATTTACATTTGTAACTTATTGTGTATACTGTCATTTGAATATTTTTTTTTTTGGAAAGAAGCACACTTTGACTAGGAAAATGTGTCTCACCGGACTTATAGATTTTTATTATTAATATCTAAATTTATAAAGTTTTTTTTTAATTTGGTGGCGAAAGCTTAACAAAAGCTGTCCCGGTAGGACTAAAAAGAAAAAGAGTTACTTACGCATCTGTATCGTGATTGCACAAGAAGTACCCGCATCGCAATCTAAAATATCGAATCTACATTAATCGATCGTTCAGAAAATTTATTCGATTATTCAAAATTCGAATTACTCACGACTTGGAACATTATCACGTCTAGTACTAACGGTTCTCATTTCCATCGGCATACCGAGCTGTAGTAACTGCACTGACTAGTTGCACTGTTTTTCGATGACGAGAACGCGATGCATCTAACAATCGGATCGACACTGATATGACAACTTACCAGTTCACCATCGAGCGTATGTTTACGCGACCCAAAACCGACTCAACTAAAAATATCAATTACAATACGATCTACAATAATAAAGGTGATCGATGTGGCGATTAGGAAAAGGTATTTACGTATTTCGAGGTAGCACTCCACTTCGCCCGAACCCCTGTCATGGCAACCGAAGTCCATGAAACTTGAAAAGCACATTTAGAGGATATATAGTCTTCTACACGCAGTCGCTTAGACTAATCTGAGTGTTACGGCTTTGGAAATTAACAAAAACGCACGTTCAGCCATGCCGGCGACGCGGGCGCTCGTCAGCCGCAATGCTCTGAATTGTGATGCTTGGTAGTTTATGAATCATGAACGCTGCAAGCTTATCAGACGGAGAATGCGATGTTTGTATAATCACTTTGTTTTGCTTGCAGATTGCCCACTTATAAATCTGTGGGTTAAAGCCCAGTGTAAAATTATATTTGAATCGCTAATTCATTGTATGTTTTCGTATTACTCACATTAACATATGAGTAATAAATTAAATTTAGTAGTTGAAATAAAATCTAAAGCTTTAGGTATATTCAAAACGTTCCAAATTGAAATATCTTTAAAGACAAGTCATTCTTCAGTGAAACTTGGCTATTGGCTATTCAAATGTTATTGTTTGAAGTAGAAGTTGATATATTTTTTTCAAGAAGAAAATTCATTCAAGAAGAAATACAAATCATTGATAAAGGAGGAACAAGACAAAAAATTTAAAACATGTTTTTTTACATAATTTATAATATGAGACGGATCTTTCAATCTTTTTTCTTAATGTAAATTTTTATTACAATGTAATATGGCATAGTTTATAACATTTCTTTAAGAAACATATAATTATAAGCTAAGTAAATTTTATGTTCAAATTTCAGTTTTTGATATTTATAGTATTTTAATGTAATCTTAATTCATTTCTCACGATTGCCTTTTATATTATTTTAAATTATCCCTTCTAGAAGCATGAAAACGCTCATGAAAGTGGAGGAAGCAAGAGAAGTGTGCCAGGATCGTAGCAAGTGGAGAGAGGTGGTCTCTGCCTACCCCCTTGGGAACAAGGCGTGACATATATGTATGTATGTATCCCTTCTTTATTTCTATTATCGGTCTTTATTTTAAATTTACATGTCATTATGTTTTTGTAAATATTATTTCTATTTAGATTGTTCCTATTATATTAATCGCTCTCTGTTGATTTATTTCATTTCATAAAGGATGATCATATCTCTACATGAAATAAGTAATTAAAAACAATTTTAAAGAAACTTATAAAGACTTCATAGTTAGCTTAAATAAAATTAAGAGTGATGCTTATTGACAGTCTTAGCTTTATTTAGAACAGAAATCATGTACCAGTCGATGTAAATTACTGTCTAATAAATTTGTAAAACAGGTCGCCGTCACGTCTGAACGGACACATATTGACATCTTTGATGTTAGTTCCCTCGAATTGTGTGGCCCAAATTTAGAATTCTGTGATTACATTTCTACGAATATTATCTCGTATATTTATATAATTAGAATCAGAAGTGATATTTTAATTTGTAGATGTGGTTGATACATATCATATAGGTTTTAATTATGTACTAGTTTCTAAATGTTCTTTTCAAATGTTTTTTATTTTTATATACCTAAGCTGGAAGATTTAAACCTACAAGTTTTTGAACTTCGAACTTGGACTTATCCAATGGAATTTGGATGTCAGTTGCAAAACCAAACATATCTGGAGAAAACTCTAGCTTTCTTTGGCTTTTTACCGTTTTATTTAAGGGGGATTTTACAGTTTTTATTGAGAAATAAAAAAACAAACCTTTAACAATAATAAACCTTTCTCTTTCATGCTTAACATGTACATGCACTAGCACTGTAGCACTGGTTATCAGAACCATAAAAAATTATTCTTCTGCATTAATCTTTATTTTGCGACATTTAATCGCAAAATATTTATTTTCGGAGCTTATAATAAATTTATAATGTTCTTTTTTATTGGGAGACTGGAGGATTGGTAAAATATTGCGAAAATTCAGATAATCCTGTGCGTGATGAAGCCTTGTGTGATCTTTCAAGTAACGGTAGGAATATAATATTTGAAAGCAGTTATTTAAATCGTACTTATTAGACTAAAATTTGAAGGGTTTTTTAAATTTCAATGGCTGTCATTTTAAGATTGATATGGAATTGCCTATCTTCTTTTATCCAATACTCGTGCCAAATAATTAAATGCTTAATGAAATGTTCCACTTGTAATTTAAGGTATCGTAATGGAACAGTAAGAATTCTATCACAGAATTCTATCACTAGGTATTCGTGTCAGTTGCCTTTATTCACGTATATTTACGGTCATTTGATTAACAATATAAACTCGAATTTAAACAGAATACTGAAAGCAAAAGATATGCAATATATCAGAACTAGGTACTAAAGCAACAGTGTGATGTAGTGGAGTTGTAATTTTTATGATCAAATATTTAAAGTTCGCTGTCTCATTGTAAGTGTACGTAGCACGTACGGTTTTTCATTTGTCATCAGAGAACAAGATTGTATTATAGCAAATGATAAGTAAATCGTTAATTTTTATGTCATAATCATCACAAAAATAGTTCTTGATTCTTACATGGCATATCGACCCCAAACATCAGCGACAGTCTTAGTTCTTGAAAGTTTATTAAAATATCCATTAATGGAGCTATATCTATTAGCTATGTTATAGTTAGAGGTTACGAAGCAAATCTTTTTTAGAATATAAGAAGACGTTATTGCATCAAAATGGGCACCACGGACTGAGTCCTGCCTAATTATAGCGGTAGTAGCAGTGTTATAAATACATTCTAAGTGAAACTGAACTTATCACAGAAAAATTTCTTGGCCTTGTTAGAGATATTTTAGAGATTTTGCGAAATTAATTAATAAGGATTTAATATCAGTAACCTAGCAACTAAGATCGGTTACCTATATTAAAAATATATGTTGCATAAAATATGATGTAACGACAGGTCTTAAGAATGTAAAGCTATTGGACATTGCATTTGCAAGTCAATCAAGCCTAAAAAATGCAATACGGTCTAAAAGCCTATTCATGTAACAAAATAGGTTGTTAGCAGATAATAATATATTGAAATATGTTATTTAGATATTTATTCGCATGAGTGACGTTATTGAATGACTACTATGCATAGGCTATGCTTGTTATACATAAGTATTAAGAAAATTCTAGTCTATTGATAGAAACCATTACAGAGTTTGTTTCAAAAAATCAATCTGTAAATACGAAAAAACTATAAATTGAACATTTCATGCTGATTTATAAATTAGATGTTGATACGTTACGTAAAAGTGAATAAGGTTTCTATGGCTTCCCAAAGTTGAAGAATGCAAGAAATTTTCTGAAGCTGTGATTTTCGATTGGGATAATTAGAGAAAAGATTCAATTGTTTGTTGATCGCTTTTGATTCAATTTCTTGGAGAGATAATTTGAGACTCGGGGTAGACATAATATAATTTTTATAATGATATATCTTTTCTTTGGGAAAATCTATTACAAAATAGGTGAAGTTTAAGGCGATTAGCGAGTGTTCAAATATTTCATGTTGTATAGAATAAAGTTATCATACATTCAAATAATACTTTCGTCAATAGATATTTTATTTAACTGATGGTAAGTCCTGCTTTGGAATCTTTTAGTTAGTAGTTTTAGAGTTATCGAAAATACAATACATAATGAAAGAAGAGATCGCAGGTCTCTGATTTTTTAAATATATATTCAATATATATAACATATGTTAAGAAATCAATATATATTTTATAACATGTACATTTTGATTTCTCGACAAAAATAGATAAAGCTGTATGCGATAACGTCCGCATTCCACAATGTCTATCCCCTAGATTTAGCGGCTCAGTCTGAATGTTTATGTTCCTTACAAAATGTAGAACCGACTCCTGCCCATCGACTTGATTCTGATCTATTTGAGATGTTGCGCAATATGGCTGTTGTTTAAATAGTATCACTAGTACATTGCTGATTGTAAATGTCTTCATACCAGAGTCGGTAACCTTTTCTATCTTTAACTACTCAATGAATTTTACGCAATTGTAAATATACTAATTGTCAATATTTACAATAGTGCTCACTCTGTTATACCTTCCACCATTAAAATAATAATTAAATTAAAATCTTCTCTAATTGAACTAAAATAGCTTAGTGATTCTTTTAGGATATTTCGTTGTAACTTGTACTGAATTTAAAGGTCGTATTTGAAATAACTAAATAAATAAAACTGTTGATATTCTATGCTGGAAAAGTAATATTTCTGATGGATGTAGTTGACGTTAAATTAGAACACACAAATCAAATAACAAATTTAAAAAATAATTCTACTCCTTTATGAGCGAATATTGATGTAACAGCTAGGCTAACAAAAAGTACAAGCTGAATTAAACTTAGTGGAAAGACTGGTGCATTCTATAGTGGGGTCTGGACCACAGTTTATAAGCCGTGTGCTCTTGCGTAGTCAACCCGATCGTGTTTAGGACAACTGCGACAAACATGCAGGTGAGTTGTGCAATAGGCTGCTTCAAAAGTTACTACAATGTTTGATCAGAAATTTATATAATCTGTGTAATTAAATTAAATATGATAGCAGAGAATAAAAGCAATAATACCTTTTTAGATATATATTTCGTTTTTAAGTTAAGAGATGAAATGTAAAGCAATTGATGAGTTTAAAACT
Source organism: Scirpophaga incertulas (assembly GCA_036419045.1). Classification (NCBI taxonomy): domain Eukaryota; kingdom Metazoa; phylum Arthropoda; class Insecta; order Lepidoptera; family Crambidae; genus Scirpophaga; species Scirpophaga incertulas. The sequence continues at coordinate 18,314,351 of CM071639.1, read as the reverse complement.
TGTTATAATTTTGGGAAAATCTTTAAGTGAATGGAGTTTATTTTTATTTCATACGTATATCTTTTACTTATACTACTTACTTCAATTAGAGTTTAAAGTCTTTCAGAGTTTCATGAATTTGAACTAGATACTTTTACTTAACTCCTCCTTATTTTGCGTATTAATTTATTACATATTTAACAAAATATATTTATTTTTTTATATTTATATTATTTATAGTTTTACCAATTGTTTAAGTTCGTAAGCTTCGTGTTAACTATTGTCTTACAATGATCGACCTCAAATATTATGAGACACTAGGTATATGAGGACACGTGACTTTTAAGTTTAATGCCGGTTATATACATTGGGGTAAGCGTTAGCCTAACACGTTAGGCAACATACCACCAAGTACTGCTTTATAAGTTAGCCAATATGTACAGCCTGCTTAAGTACTAGAGTTTGTCAGCCGAACGAATACGAATTAGTTAACTAAAGAGAATTTCGATGTCTTTAAACTTACCAATTATGTATTTATGTTTTTAATGTTTAATTTTTAAGCTGTTATTAGCTGTGACGGCGTGTCTGAGTGTAACCTTTGCAGCACCGCTGCAATATGCTGTACCATATGCGCATACGCCGTACGCAGTTCACGCGCCTGTGGCTGTCGGGGAACCTGTGGTAAGTTTACAGGAAGTTGTAAGCTTTTCATTTTCAGGATATTTTTAAATATCATAAGAAATCTCCTGGTTTTTACTTTACGTTAGTAAGTAAGTGATAGTATGGCGGTATATGGAAGCTATCTGTAGTTAGTTTCCTCAATCAATATAGGCTGGAAATATTACTTTCAAACAATTGTTGTGTTTATTATAATATTTTTATTTTGATGTTAGATATTTTTATAATTGTAGCCATATATTTAGTATAAAGCCATTAATTAATGTAGTAAGATAGTAATATTCAGGTAGGCTCAGAAGTTGAACAAGGTAAAACTATTTCCTACTATACAACACTTTTATTTACATTTTTGATAAGTAAAGGTGGTAACTAAAGTCAACTTCAAAATAAAAAAAAACAAAACTTTTTGGCAAAATTCAACTGTTATGAATTTCCTTACATTTTGGCGGGCCTTAGGCGGCGAAGTCTATTTTGCTTAATTTTTTTATGTCACTATATTGACAAACAAGCAGACAGAGCACGTCACGTGATGGTAAGTAGTTATAGTCGCTTATAATACATGTGGTACCTGTGAGTTTCACATCAAATCTCCAACCCTCACAAAAACCACAGTGTAAAGATGTGAAGTCACAGTATCCAGTAACTACACTGCCCATCTTATTTTTCACACCGGAACAATCGTAATGTTAACATTGCTATTTTGCAGCAGAAAGAGGGTAAGATGGAGATAGCAAAGCTGATGACACTACTATAGGGTGAAGTCTCTCTCAAAGAAAGTTCTAAAGTAATAAGCACAGTACACGTATTTTTGAGTAAATTATATTGTCTATACAATTAATACTACGTCATTATTTTCGCAGGCTTATCCAAGGTACGCATTCAACTACGGTGTAAAGGATCCACATACTGGTGACATCAAGAGTCAGCAAGAAGAGAGGGATGGAGATGTTGTAAAAGGTAAGAAAAATTAATACTGCAACAGACAGAAAAAGGAGTATTATTTGACATCATGCCTGCTCTTTCCGAGAGATTAGACAAAAGCAAAACTTCGTGAACGATTTCAAGTCCCATTGTATAGAATAGGAGGGAGTACTTATTAATCGACACTAGTTACAGGAGTTTTACAGATAGAAAATCAGACGACTGACTGACTTTCTTGTCTGTTCTTCTCTGGAAGGCTCTCCTGATTTCCGCACAGGTCCTGTCCTTAAATTTTATATTTGTTTGACGTCAATAAGTGCCTGTAAAGGCCTATGTTAAATAAACAAACGAAAAACTGGTAATCTTACCTCAATGATACCTATAAGTAAAGCTAAGTCATTAAAAAGGTTCAAAAGCACGTACACGAACCAAAAAATCTACTCATATAGGTGATAAAGTTTCTCTTTACCTCCAGAAAAACATTAGGTTAGGTTTAAACCGCTACAACACGAAGGAGTTCCTGCCCCTAAAACAAGTTGTTATAGCGTTTTGGAAGTAGGTTGCTGTCGTAACATTTTTTACGAAAGTCGTCACTATTAAACGTGTAAATTCTGATGCGTGTTTGTGTACATGCTGTATGTACACTTGTACAGTATAGTAGTAAGTTGGCAATGCGCCACTAGCTGCATTTAAGCTGCGAAAACAGTTACTACTTAAGGTGTATATAAAATGCATTCTATATACTAAAAATAACACTGATTTCAGGCAGTTATTCGCTGTTAGAGCCTGACGGTTCTACGAGGACAGTGGCGTATACGGCGGATGATCACAGCGGGTTCAATGCTGTGGTCCATAAAACAGGCCATGCGGTACATCCGGTACAATTGAATCTATAATAATATTAATTTCTGAATAATATCTATAGTAATCATAATAATGTGATTGAAATAACCTTCTCGAAAAGAATAGCAAAAAATATTGTTAACAAGCTTCCAATCTAATTTCTTCAATTCATCATAATATGATTCATCTCCGAATGTATTATCTAGACATTGCTCAATTATGTTTGCTATGTACACAGTGTATACTTTTACGCAATGGCCGGATGACAGCATAAGCTTATAAGGAATATATGTGATGTGTTGGCCTAGTCGGTTACTCAGAACCCAATATTTAAGAATAAGTTATACAACTTGGTGGCCTAACTTCTTAAACTGATCGTATTATGTACGAGTATTAAAAGAATTCGCTGTTACGGGTAACAAACAGATAAACAAACCGACGATACAGAAAACATACATTTTTAGCTACTTGTTGGCCATTGTCGTACATCATACTTATTCTTTATTGCATTTATTAAAATTCCATTTATTCACTATGTTGGATATATCTATATATCTCAATATATGGAAGTAAGGTCAATAGATAAAGCCATCTTTGCTAACGATATAAATTATTTATAGTATAGTATTAATTTTTTTGACATGTCTGATGTGTCTATGTAAGCATACAGTGTATAATTGTACTATGTATGATTGTCTTAATGTATGTATTATTGAAGATTGAACAAATATATATAAATAATCGTTCAAAGTTTTATGCCTGTTCTTCTCGAGATGAGTCTCCCAACTTCTGAACAGGTCTTACATGACAGTTGAACTGCAGCGAAAGTTGGATCGTAATGGTACATCTCTATAGATGTGACCTAGTATTACAAAGCATTACGTTGTACTTGATTTTCGTTACCTCATTTTTACGTTTTTAATCACATAAACTTTTTTCCGTCTTGAAAACTTTCAATAATATTGACTTAAATCGTTTGTTACCTAAAAGACGCTGAATAATTTATTTTTTGTTGTGAATAAAGATTTTAACTGGAGAGATCCAACCGGCTGTATGGTAATACAATTTTTTTGTCCTCGGTTTTTCAATAAATTAATAAGTACAAATAAAATTTCACAAATAAATGCACTACCACTATGAAATCGAGCTTTTAGATTTATCCTTCCATTTTCGCGACTAGAGCTCAAACTGGCAAGTCCAAATAAATTATATTATAGTGCATTACGATATTAGTGCGTTATGATGGTTATAACATGCGAGGCGGAATTTCAGTCCGAGCCGAAGGCGAGGGCGTAATTGAGCCGAGCATGTCATAACCAATACGCACGTATATCGCACGACGTTATTTAACACATTTGCGAGGAAACTGAAAAAAAAACATTTCAATAAACTCAATCTGTGAATGCACACTGTTGCTTTCCCGCCATTATAACAGTGCATTAGCGCTGTCTACTGACTGGCGTCGCGGGGCGATTAGTGCGAAATTTAAATAGCAACAGCGCGCGAAATGGCAAATAATACTGTTATAGAATTTGTATGGACTATAACTTAACTATTTGTTTTGGTAACACACGCGTTTTTTATGACCCGCTTTATGTATTTAAATCCAGTGGATGTTAAAAATATTGTTATAGATTTATGAAATTAAAACTAAAAATCAATCCAACATTAAATCAAAACAAGTAGCGTCTCTTATACTTTGTTGTTTGAGTGCAGTTGCATTCCAACTTCTATTTGCTTGCGATCTAGTTTCCAGACAAATCATTAGCGCGATACGAAATGTCACAACAATTGTAATTCAGTCATAGTGCAATTGCAATCCAATCTAATTTATTTAGCGTGATTGGCCACCAGAACGTTTACAAGGGTTATCATATCAGGAGAACAAAAGTGTGTAGCAAGTAGGCAACTGCATTCATATTTTTAATTTTGATATCTTTTTCCAGGTGGCTGTGGCTCCAGTCCCTCATTATGCACCCATTTCAGCTTTACCAATATCGTCATATGCATTACATTAAAACCATAACAGAGTAATATATGATTATTGATTTTATATATAAATTACAATTACCAATTCAGGTAGAGGTGTTAATTAAAATAAGTAAAATAAGCCAAAAGAAAATTATTCTAAGAATTGTGTATACGATTTGTGCAACACTTAAGCTGTAATTGGCTGCACCTAACTTGACTGTACTATATTGCTAATTTTTATTAAATTAGAAATTTATATATATATAAAATGCTTTGTCCTGAGTAACTGACTAACCCATAGATCAGCTTAGCCTAAGTCACTGATCGTAGAGACTGAACCTTGAAAGGTGTTCTTTATATGGCATAAGCATTCGACAAGAAACGATTATCCCTGATGGGGTTATATATATATATATATATATATATATATTTGGGGATGATTTGCTTGGAAAATATCAATACACTAGGTATTGATATTTTCCAAGCAAATCATCTTTTCTATCTTTTAGTTATAAATTCAAATAAAATTGAATACTAATTCAAATAATTGACGGTTGAAAGTATTTAAACATTTTAACATAATAATTTATATTTTGTAAAAAAATAATTAATTAAAAGAACAATTTAAAATCCATCCACCATTTTCAACATCAGCATGTATGAAGTAGTAGTAGTATAAGTTGGCAAAAGCTAGATCAAAAAGTAGGTTCAAATCGCCGAATCGGTCTGAACCCATGGGAATGACATTGGATACCTAAATTGTAAAGCTCATACCGTGTGCTCGGTTTATTGTAACACAATTTAATAAATCTCTCGGTCGCCTGCGATTCAACAGTCTCCGAACACTAATCATTTTGTTGATTTCGTCTTCAGCTTCGGAAAGTCGAAAAAAAAATGTAAGCTATTGGCATAATGGATTGAGAATTCCATAATTTTTTTAAATGTTTGTTAAAAGATAATTATATTTTTTTAAATAATATATTTAAGTAAATATCTTAATTTAGTTTCTTATAGCTATGAATGTTAGTTTGTAAAATGTTATTAATGCGTATAATTGTGAATATAATTTGCCATATAGCATCTGTCTGTTCTGAAGTACAACGAATTTCATTGCTTATTAAAGTTTATCTAAGAAGGTCATTTTTAGCTGTCATTCTAGTACTTTATCTGTTATTATAAACCGTCATAGTTTTAACAGATAAATTATAACGAAATTCTTAGATTGTGAAAACTTCATGATATTGTCTATTATTTTTACCTTTAAGTATATTTTATTTTGACATTTTTCTATATCCATGACTTATTTTCATCAGTGTTAATGTGATCTCAAGCAAAAGATTAATTTGAATGTAAAGAATTTTTGAATAAAGTATTTTTATAAAAATAATGTGTGTAACCCTTGATTCCACCTGTGAGTTCAATGAAAATGGTTTGATTAATACCACATAAGTGACGCGCTTGATAGAACATCATTGCACTTCCTTATTCATTACTGAAACTATACTGTAAAGGCCATTGAACGCCTTACTAAAATTTGATCTAAAATGCTGAAATAACGATAAGAACATACACTTACGCAAACGTAAAAAAATTATAGAATTAAACTGGAATTTTACATATAGTCAATATTTTAATGAACGGACGGAATTATTTGTATCTATTTTAATTATTAATACTTATTATTTTAGTGCACTGTTACCGCATGATAAACTTTTTATTTGCAGGTGTAATGCTGCTTATCTCACTGTTTTCCTTTACTATGCAGGTGTATGCACTTCGATTCACTATGTTTTCCTTTATTTTGCAGGTGTATATATGCAGCTTGCCTGATTACGTTTTCGTTCACTTTGTGGATGTATGTTGTTTGTCTCATTGTTTAATTTCACTTTGCAGGTGTATACTGCTTGTGTCACTATATTCTCCTTCACTTTAGGATCGTCGCATAAATGTACATATAATGTACTATGAATAGAAATTCACATAAGTTACACTTTTTTAAAAACATGGTTACGTACCAGCGTACTAAACGCTGGTACGTTGGAACTGGTCGTTCTTTCCTTGATTTATTGATAGAATTCATTTACCTTCTTTTAGCCACTTTGAGGCGATGAAAAATAGTGGCAATTACAAAACATGCGCGGCGTATCGCTAACTTAATAGGCAACAAGTTAATATATGCGAAAAGTTCGGGGTCATATCGTGGGAGTAAACTTCGAACTCAAATATTTATTGGCACCATTTTTTTAGTTTCCGTCTGACGGTGAAAATATTTAGCATATTAAAAATATTTTTGTATAAATTATTTTATTTTTGCTATAGTTTTTAAAATCCAAATGATTCTTATGTTAACTTATGTTAATTTGTGTGTAGGTATATAAAACAAAATAAAAACTGGGTTAAAAAAAATTGTTAGGTAGTAGGAGTAGTTAGGTATTAGCGGCCCGGTACGCGCTTCGCTACGCATAAAGGAAAATAATAAAAATAAATACATCAAATTCATTTGTTCAAACAAAAAAATATTTTATTATTTGCTAGCTATTTTAAAACTTAATCCAAAACAATGTTTGTTAATGTTTCTTGTCCGAGCTACTAGAAATTAATATAAATAATATTTACTGTCTGCATTAATTCAAAGAAGTAGGAGATATAGAAAAATATTCCCATTCCTTCTACTAATCGGAATCCCATGTGGGGGACAGGGAATAATTTTATAATTTTAATCAGCTTAGTCTCGTGGCGGAGTTCGCTTCAGTTTCTAAATTGGTAGTGAACCAGCATGGCTAGCTATCAATATCTTAACGATACTATTAAGGCAACGGTCGAGTGACCGGTTACTGTGCAACGGTTTACAGGTTCACTTTTCGCACATGACAAATATTTCCTATAACCTGGAGATATTTGATCCAGTTTGAGCGCTTGTGTATATATCCAATGCACAGGATGAAATAATATTGTGGTGGTTTTGTTTTGAAAAAATATTTTTCTTAAGTTTGTAATCATTATATCCCGGTCCCGAAACATTCAATGAACTGTAGAAGTAAAGGTTGCCATCAGTCTGCCTGCTGATTGGAAGTGATCATCTGAACTTTCCATAGCTACAATTTTTAAAAAAGCGCTATGTACCCACACAGCTAGCACCATGAAAATAAAATTTAAGCAAGGTAGTAACAGCAGGGGGTCTAATAATTAAGAATAGAATAAAAACATTACTTAGTTGAGGCGGTCATCTGGAGGCGGGCAATGAATTTGGCAGCCGGGCCGTTCTCTCGAGCCGAGGTAAACAGCAAGCTATACTTAACTGTCGTATACTTAAATGTCGATTTCCTATTACTAATATCATTCCAGAAGTCTACCACTTACGGATTGCTATAAGTAGTAAGAAGTCTCAAAACACAAGAAAGACTACACGCCCTCACCCTCCCCTTCATACCGTCGCCCTAAATACGCGCTTACAGACCCTCCCGATCGCATCACGTGCAAGCTCTTAACACTGGTAGAGGCAGCATCTGCGCCTCCGAACAGCACGGGTCAGTAAGTACCTTTTGTACACAGTTATGATTCGACCGGCCCACTCTGGGAATCGGCTCGCTCCATGAAGCGTATGCACCATTAAGGGCTGCCTTGCCCCCTTCCCTGAGAGGGCGAGCGCTCAAATTAAGCCGATAAGGCCCCAGGCTTTCTGCCCGGCCAAAGGCATTAAGGCAGTGTTTAGTTTGTAGGCTGGCCTTCTGTCAGAGTCCAACATAACCACCCGCCGTAGACCGGGCGCGGGTGGTATCCGGTGCAAGGTCGTCCGAGCACCAAGGGGTTGTTAAGACGGCCACTGTGGTGGCGCTCCCCTTAAGAGGATTCACTGCCTCCTCCCGCGAAGAAAAAAAAATTGTGTAATAGGAAGTTTGTATTATATTTTTAAGAGTTTAAACGTATTCAATAGCACGAGGAAAGACAAAGAGAGGTGGAAGCATAGACAACCGTCAATTAAAAGTATTGTGGTGAACTAGGGTATTGAGAATTAGGAATAAAGTTTATGAATTGTGCATATTATGGCATTCATGGACTGGATACCAATTATGTATTAGTTTAAATGGGAAGAAAATCATAATAGTTCAGTTAACCGAGTTGAACTAAATAAGGCTTCATAGCCTTAACTTAAGATTTTATTTATATATCACTATACTTCAAATAAACACTGACTTACGGTATTTATTTGAACTGTAAATATTACCAATAAAGTATTATCCCTAAAGAACCCACATTAATCTTTGTTGAACATCAAATACGGAAATAGAGATAACATAAAAGTAACTGTACTAAAACCTGTCTATACCATAAACTTGGCTTTCGTCGTCGCAAAAGGCAATTCCTTATCCTGCGCCTAAGCATGACATCACATGTAAAACGAACGTGGATGAACTTGCCTTCACCCACTGACTTTGTTCGGCTAAAGTGTATTTTATTTTTTGCCGGTTAAATACTCTTAAAGGAGGTGGTTGATGAGAAATTTCGCAGTGGTTCACCGCACATGGTGAAGGTTTATGGGAATTCTTTAAAATATTGTGCTGTGAATCAAGAAAAGTGTAATTATGAATTTGTTTGTTAAGGTGAGGCCTTTTTGTTTTGTTAACAAGATGATAGGAGATGATCAATGATATGCTGATTATATGACTAAGTACGTCCTTTTTTAATATGAATAAATTAGAAAAATGTTGTATAAAATTATTATATTTAAAATTTGATTTAACTATAAATACACCATGAATGGATGGTAGGAAAAAATTTAAACGATTCAAAAGAGCTTTAGTTTACGTAAGTTTTATAATGTCATATTTGAATAAAGGTACTTTCGATTTGCATTTTATGTGAACGGAAAATTTGTGAAGTACATATATGATATCCATACTTGCATTAGTCCTTTGAATTAATAATTTAAATTTACCTGTGATATTATTTAATTAGATTGGAGGGATTGCTTAAAATTTTGAAAAATTTATTGATAGATAATGAGGTATAAATTATAATACTAACTATTATTCTGTGTTCGTTTTTAGTTACTTTTAATCTCAGTGCAATTGGGTTCCCTTGCAAGGGTAGTAACTTCAAGGAGAGCTAGGCTGTCATTAGCAGAGCCACCCCCGAGTTATTACTACACCAATATCAATGGTAAGATTTTCACATTCAATGTCTGTGTTCGCTTTCAAAATACACAGCGTATATGATGAGCTTCTTCGATTAGATTCATTATTTTCACGAATACTGACTAAACTTCAGGACTAAGTAAGCTCACAAAATGAAGCTTTTTATTGTATGAATTACCTACTTCATCAATTTAATTGTCTGTGTCTTACATTAATCAAATCATTTATATATTTTTTTATTTATTATATAGTGGACATTTATGGTGGGATTCGAAAATACCTGTAATGCTAAAGACACAAAAAAAAAACGCATGGGAATCAGTTATCTCTATTTTAGTGTTTATGAAGAGCTTTCTGTATTTTATAATTTCCTATAACTGTATTCGATTAGGACTTTTAATAAAGATACAAAACACGATTGATTGTCAATCACAGTAGAATTGGATACTTACCCAAACTTATGTCTTTGGAGGACTGAAGAAGTAACAAAATAAACCATTAAATTGAAGCTATTGTCATCTTTGAACTTAAAAGGATTCAAATTATATTTTTCGTCATAATATTCGTGTAAAAGTGACTTTAAAGTGAATTTGATAGTGAACCTCGTTCATTCCACCCGACACAACCAGAACGACACCCCCGGAGGTTTCTGAAATTTTTATCTATTTAATGTTGCCCGTAACATAGTTCGTATGAAATTTTCCAAATAAGTACAAATATTTCCGTCTCGTGATTATAATAGATTGTCAATTTCACCATACGATTTCTGCAGGTTTTATACTATAAGAAAATGTATAAATTTGTTAGACAAATAGTAAAAACCTGTGCATAATTTTATTAATTACTATCATAAAAATGTCTCTATATCTGGTACAAATTAATACATACCTCAGGATTGCCATTTAAGAGAACGAAAAAGGAATTCCGAGTGGCATTACTAGGTGCCGTTCTTGTGGTATCGAATTTTATCTCACGTTAATGCTCCGTCTAAAAATCCTAAATATTACCGTCAATAGAGGGTGTGTCATTATAACTTGTTATGATACAGGATATCCTGGTACATATGCCTTCGGATACGATACCATAGACCCGAACACTGGAAACCGTCAGTTTAGGAACGAAGAGAGGTATCCTAACGGGACTGTTACCGGAAACTATGGCTACGTAGACGTCGGTGGGAAAACACACAGCTATCAGTACATTGCTGATAAGAAAGGATATAGGTAAGAAACATTGATAAATGAACTAACGATCAAGTTTAGTTTTCTTAACTGATATTAATCTGTTATCTTTTTTTATATTAGAGCAATATTAATATATGTATTGATTTGGTTCAATGTGAAGAATTTAGTAAGAATTTAATTTAGTAATATACTTATAGATCCTTAATATGAATTTCTTTATATTTCAGAGTAACAAATATCTTATCTACAAAATCTGTAGGAGCCACACCCGTTCGCGACACACCTGGAATAGAATCATCAGTCACGTGGTCTAGAGCTGATAAAAATAAGAAGATCCCAAGTAAAGACTACTTAATAAAACTTGAGATAAAAAAAGGAAACCAAATTCGCACAAACAATGCACTGTTTCCACCTAGTTATTACGCTGTAGATGAATAAAATTTATAATAATTTATTCGATTTTATTTCACATTTATTTAACTATCCAGAATTCAAATGCATACAGTAAATTCTTGAGTCAGTTTTTCATTAACTGTATTTTTTCCATATATTTATTTCTTTATACTTCGATAATCACAATATAACGACAATTTTGACATAGATAAATAACTGGATTACCAATTTTCGTTTAAGCAATGTATTAAATGCATTTATAATTTTAAACATAAACAATATTAGAAACAAAATGGACAAAAGTACTGCTTATTTTACAAATTAAATTTCGTCCAGCACACTTGCGAGAGGAGTTTTGTTTAATATTTATTTGCGTGTATGACATAAAAAAGCATACAATACTAACAGAATAATAAATATTTATTTAAATATAAATACATATATTATATATATAATATAAACAAATACATTGTATATGTACATGTTATTAGAAGCAAGGTTTAGGCTGAGTTTGGTCGGTCACGTCGTCGGTCGAACAGCCTCGATTGAGGATTCTCAGCTTCTCCTTTCCTGAGGGAATTCAATTTTTTTTGGGGAAATGCGACCCTATGCACCATGACACCGCGCTGGCAAGGCGCGGCCGTGTGACTCTCTGGTCATAGAGGACCGGCCTACCTATTAAAAACCCCCCCAAGTTCTCTTTTTTCGACCGCCATGTGTCCCGGGGCCGGCTCGATCAAAAGCTGGTCGAGCCACCGCCAAAGGAGGGACTGTCCGAGAACCTTTCGTTCTTATAGGATTCCGTTTTTTGATATGGAATACGGAACCCTATAAAACACTATAAAACGTTTGCTCCAACGGTTTCAGATCAACTCTAAGTTCAGGTTAAATCACCTTAGTTTATGACACTGACCTAGTGCAATTTTGTAGTTATAAATGAAAGAAGTCCATTGAACATTATACATTTATTTCAAACTGTTCGCAATACTGCACTGCCTCTATATAACTTAAAGGTGTTTCGCGAATTTCCCTTTTCGCTTTATCTAGATATACGTGAACGTTTTCTTTGTCACATTTCCGAGATGGTTTCAATTCATTTCCATAATAAACGTCGTAATCAGGACTAATTTTATGTTCACCTATGTTAGTATCCTTGCTACCTTTGTTCTCATCATTCCATTGTTGAAAATGATTTGAATCAGGTTCATAAGGATTTTCAATATCCAATAGAATTTTCCCACCTTCTTCAGGGTATTGCATTATCGACATCATAGAATCATTAGAGGTAACATTTCGGACTATTACACTATTTAACTCGATGCTATAAACAATTACTTAATTATTGTATAATGCGGATCACTGCCAAGTTATTTTTTTACGTTTCTACGTTAGATAGATAGACAGTTTATTTATCTGATCTTCAGACATATAGGCACCAACAACAGTTATTTTTAAATTAAAGACGATGATAAAATTAAACAAATGTATGTTAGGAACAAAGAACAAGCCGTCCGCCATAAATATTTGATGTATACATGTAAGCTGCAGCGACACAAAAACGTTCATAGCTCAGCGCCACCATTTGCACAAGAGCAATTACGTAGTACAATAGTTACGTTCAAAGTTCATATACGTCCCCGTCGATGAGCAAGATGGTCTTAGTCAACCACACTGGCCAACTTCGTATTGACCTTATCATCAGAGCTCATTACACATCCTGGGTTTGCCAAATTGAATCTATACTGATATTATAAAGCAGAATGATTTGTTTCTTTATTGTATACGCACTAAAATATACGAATTATAATCGTTGGATAATTTTCTAATTTTAGTTATTAACGGATATACGGCAATAAAAACACATAGTTAAAAATATCTGCCGTTGAAACTCCACATAATTAGCTACTAGTTCACTTATTTCCTAGTAGGTAAGTGCAAGATCAAACACATTGGTTACCTTACCAATACAGTAATAATCTTGAGTTTATGAACATTTAATTTCACTTGCGAGGCAAAAAATCTCCTGATCCCTTACAACTAAATAAGGCAGCATAAAATAAGACATACGCACCCGTAACTTGAATTATCCGCAAAGTATCTAACTTGTATTGGATTGCCTTCAGTATCGTTGTAGGAGAACTTACCAATGACGGTTCCATTTGGATATTCTTTTTCAATCTTCTTGAATTTGTTACCGAAATCAGATTCTACGATAGGGTAACCTAATCAAAATATGCGTATGTAACAATGGTATGCAATGTGTAGAGACTTTAGATATTATAAAACTTACTCATCAAAACTGCAATAAATTGATGTAGAATGAATACAATTTTGGTATTCAATATCATGGTTTTAAAAAATCAATTAAAGTAAATTAAGGGGCTAATATTTATGTGAACACGATGAACACAAGCATAGACCATTAACACAGATTAGATACTAGTTTACCAATATGTAAAATATAAGCACAGATTAGATACAAGTTACAAACTAGACCGTCGACAACATGATTTTTATCTAACATTACTTCCATTGATTTTATCATATTTATATTTTATTATAATTGTACTGGGCTAGACTTACGAAGTAACTAGTACCTTATCTGACGTCTAGAAGATTTTGTCATGAACACTCAGAGAAAATCGGGTCGCAAACTATGCAGTTTTACGTTGTTAGCAAATTATTGCGAAAATAACAAATAAATTTTTAAGATATTAACAAGTTACGGTTGCTGCCACAGCAACTTTTTTTTTGCGAAACGCATTTATTGTGAATTAACAATATTTGTATTGATATATTAACAAAATTTCAGCTCTTTGCTATTACCGCAAAATAGAAAGTTGCTGTTTCCGCATAGTTGTAGTTGTGTAATTGACAATGTTAACCTTACATTGATTTTCAACGTTGTGACACTAGCAATCTTTTAACGCCGTTGATAAAATCACAAAACCATAATCTGCGGAATTCACATAGGTAAAGTTTGTGTGATTTACAAAGTTAATCGCACATTGATTTTGAGCATTGTGGCACTAGCAACTTTCATACACCATTGATAAAACCACAACAACATAATCTGCGGTACCAACATAGGTAAAGTTTGTGTAATTGACAATGTTAACCTTACATTGATTTTCAACGTTGTGACACTAGCAATCTTTTAACGCCGTTGATAAAATCACAAAACCATAATCTGCGGAATTCACATAGGTAAAGTTTGTGTGATTTACAAAGTTAATCGCACATTGATTTTGAACATTGTGGCACTAGCAACTTTCATACACCATTGATAAAACCACAACAACATAATCTGCGGTATCAACATAGGTAAAGTTTGTGTAATTGACAATGTTAACCTTACATTGATTTTCAACGTTGTGACACTAGCAATCTTTTAACGCCGTTGATAAAATCACAAAACCATAATCTGCGGAATTCACATAGGTAAAGTTTGTGTGATTTACAAAGTTAATCGCACATTGATTTTGAGCATTGTGGCACTAGTAACTTACATACACCATTGATAAAACCACAACAACATAATCTGCGGTATCAACATAGGTAAAGTTTGTGTAATTGACAATGTTAACCTTACATTGATTTTCAACGTTGTGACACTAGCAATCTTTTAACGCCGTTGATAAAATCACAAAACCATAATCTGCGGAATTCACATAGGTAAAGTTTGTGTGATTTACAAAGTTAATCGCACATTGATTTTGAACATTGTGGCACTAGCAACTTTCATACACCATTGATAAAACCACAACAACATAATCTGCGGTATCAACATAGGTAAAGTTTGTGTAATTGACAATGTTAACCTTACATTGATTTTCAACGTTGTGACACTAGCAATCTTTTAACGCCGTTAATAAAATCACAAAACCATAATCTGCGGAATTCACATAGGTAAAGTTTGTGTGATTTACAAAGTTAATCGCACATTGATTTTGAACATTGTGGCACTAGCAACTTTCATACACCATTGATAAAACCACAACAACATAATCTGCGGTATCAACATAGGTAAAGTTTGTGTAATTGACAATGTTAACCTTACATTGATTTTCAACGTTGTGACACTAGCAATCTTTTAACGCCGTTGATAAAATCACAAAACCATAATCTGCGGAATTCACATAGGTAAAGTTGTTGCAACTTTGCTAAAATCGCATATCACATAATTGTTCAAATAACAACGTAACTCTATACTTGCTGAGTTGTTGCACATCGTGTCGTCATTTCGTTGGCAACACTCGTACTGTACAGTCGTAAGCGTTTAGTCTATGGCGTTTATTGTGTGTGTATATCTCTCTTATCTGTGGTGTGTATTATTATACTCATCTCATCGTATGTTCTGTGGTGCTAAGAGTGGACATAGGGTCCTTATAACTACTATAAAAAAGTATTTTAGATGTAAAAAAGTGCGAATTTACATGATGGAGCAAGAACTTTTAAATTTTTTATTAATAAATAATCACAAGACACCTGTATCAACCACTAACTGGTAAGTTTGTTTAAATATTTAAAGTGTATGTGTGGTGTGGGCTGAGCTCATGTACAGTAATAATAATTGTTTGTGGGGTTGCGCGATGCGCGCTGCCATTTTGCCATCCATGTTAGGTTCATTCATTGTAGTGTATCAAAGTATTATGTTTTAATGAAATCAAGGAACGCGGTATCGCTGTACCTATTTAAAAGATTAATGGCCGTTTTCACCAACCTTGTCTTAGCTTAGGCGACTCCTAAGTGACATGCTGTCACTGTTTGTATTAACCAAAAAGAGTGAGACAGCATGTCTCTTAGGAGTCGCCTAAGCTACGACAAAGTTGGTGAAAACGGCCATAAAGCTCAGTTTATGTGGTCTGTGTGTGCAGCACTGTCAACGCACTGTGCACCGCCATTTTGATGGACGTCTAGTTTGGATGGTTTATTATCAATCGTGCGTGCGCTGTATTTACATGGCATGGCGTGCACAAACGCATATTTTATTATGTAGGTACAACGAAGATAAGTTACCGCGTTTCGCGTGTTCCGCAAACTTCTTTCTGTCCATAATATCTTTCTTTTTATCTGTAGTACTTTTATTGCTTGACCTTGTACACAGTGGGCTTTTTCAGCTCTGAACAGTAAAAATCATTTATTTATCAATATATTTGGTTTTGTCAGTTTTGTTGATAGATAGTTTAGTTATTTATAATGTTAAATGACCACAACTATGCCATACCCATATCCATATTTTCTGCAGGTGGAGAGGAACAAGCTAATGTAGCGGCTTTTCTGGCTATCCCATTGTTACTGAAACAAATGCACACCATTCCTGTGAAAGGCGTTAGGAAGCCCTGGAATCCTTCGCGGTCGGAAGTAAGCAACGCGTTTTTATCGTTAGTGCCATCTACATCAGATCTGGATAAGCATTACTGTGACTGGGAGGCCAAATTAAAAGAAAAAAAAATACCTCTACTTACACATATTGTAGCTGTAGGTGCTTGCTGGGAGTCGATTGAGCAATATGATCAGATAATTTCTAAGGAAGTTAGATACACGTTTCAGAATGTTTGCGATGCTGTTACTAATACTTTCAAAATTTTGTGGGCATTAGATTTACCTTACTCAAAGGACTGTGTGCCGATTTGGATGTTTATTCAAAGAAGCATTTATATGGTTAAAAGTAAATACGATACTGAAGGCACACCTATGTTAGATTTGCTTATATCTGTATCTAACAGACATGATGGTGCAGTGTGCAATATGTAAGGAGAATTTTAGTAGCTTAAAACAATTTAAAAGTCATTTTACATTTTACCATCCAGGCAGTTCTTACTTATGCGTAAATAATGGTTGTGGTAGATCTTATCAACTTTACAACTCATTTAGACGTCACTATTTGAAACAACACTCAGATTCGTTGGAACCAGGCTTACAGGCTTCAAACCCTATAGAACCTCAAAGCTATTCTTCAAGTGAGGTCCTTTCCACCATCGAATTTCAAAGCTGCTTTTCTAATGATCCCTCTTCACATATGCCCAGTACATCCTTAACACAAAATAAGTCAAGCACTACACATTACAAAGACATGAATTTTATTACAGTTCCTCTCAGGAATACCTTGGGTCCCCTTTTTTCGTCTCTGTATGGTAACCCTCATTTGCCAAATAATGTAATAGATACAGTTTATCATGGTGTTGAGAATATGTTTAACTTATCAATCAAACCTTTTTTACTGAAATTGCCAGGATTTGCTATGGAAGAAATGGTCACAGATCTAGAGGAATTTTGTTCAATGCATAAACGATTGCAATACTTTGAGAAAAAGGGTTCTTTTATTAATCCTCAGCCTTATGTAGTGGGTCAGTCAGTTTTCAAATTATTGTAAAATATAATTTTATTGTTATAACTAACATAAGTCGATATTGATCTAAGAGATAAATAATATGTTATTTTTTATATAACTCTTTTTTATTTTGTATGTTTAATTTAAGTTTTTCTGTTTAAAACGTTCAGGGTTCATTCCAATAAAATGGTCAACTTATTGTGTCTGTCTGTATGTTACAGCTGTTTTTCTCAGTAATCGCAAAGAGTTTTTGAACTTTTCGTATTTCGTATTAAGGTGAAGAATTAATTTATGTATAAATATAAATGCTTGTTACCGATAACCTTAAACTTGAAATAAAGCAACCAATTTTTTACAAAAGGAAATGGAGAAAGAGATGGAAAAGGACATAAGATGCCTTTTTATTGCTATTTTTTTTTTCGTTGCATGTGGGGGAGTTATTGTTGATTAATAACATAGATTACTTATAATTATTAAAAAAAATATCTGAAATGGGGAGCGAAATTTTTATGGTTTTGTTATATTATTTTTATTATTATATTATTTACGTCTTTTGATGGTAGTACCTACAATATGTAGTACTTACTATGGTAAAATGTACAAAATTTATGTTCTATGTAAAACATAATAAATAAAAATGTTTTGAAAAATTAAATGTGTTCTATTTTTTCCTATTTATAGTTAAGTTTTTACCATCACTATTTCGTGTATGAGGGTAAACGCTTAGCTATTTTGCACCGACAATGCATACAATACTATTTTCGTAATGCAACATGGTGGAAGTAGTAATGTTTTCATTGCTGTGCACGCAACGTTGTGTCGTATATATAGCTAAAATGACGTCGCTTTTTGCGGGAACAGCGGTGTTAATTTGGCTATAGCTACAATATTAAGCTACGTGAACAGCAAATTTGCTGTTAACGCAGCTTAATATTGTAGCTATAGCCAAATTAACATTGCTGATCCCGCAAAAACCGACTTCATTTTAGTTATATATACATTGCTAATCTTACAATTATAAAGTGCGAGAACTGCAATATTGACATTGATAATCAAGCAATGTTACGCTGCGACAACAGCAATGTAAACATTGATAACCAAGCAATATTACGTTGCCTAAAAAGCAATATTAACCTTGAGAAACATCCAATATAACTCTGCGCGAACAGCAGTGTAACATTGCTAATCTTACAATTATAAAGTGCGTGATCAGCAATGTTGACATTGTTATATCTGCAATATTACACTGCGACAACAGCAATGTTAACATTGATAAACATGCAATATGACTGCGCGAACAGCAGTGTAAAGTCGCAAGTATAGCAATGTTGTCATTGCTAATCCTACAATAATAAAGTGCTAGAACTGCAATATTACACTGCGACAACAGCAATGTAAATTTGATAACCAAGCAATATTACTCTGTGCGAACAGCAGTGTAACGTTGCAAGTATAGCAATATTAACATTGCTAATCCTTCAATAATAAACTGCGAGTACAGCAACATTGACATTGTTATACCTGCAAAATTACGCTGCAAAAACAGCAATGTCAACATTGATAACCATGCAAGATCACGCTGCGAGAACAGCAGTGTAAGAATGCTACTACCGCAGTATTACATTGCGGAAACTGCAGTGTTCTAACTTGCAAAGTTAAACTGATTTCGCAAAATTAAGATTGTGTCGATAGCAAAGTTGAAAATAACAAATTTAAGTTATTAAATCCTGCACTTGTTAAATTGGCTATGTTATGACTTACAAAATAAAAACTTTTACTTTGTATTTTTCACAATTTTCGCCAGCAACGTTAAAATTGCGAAATAGGAGCCGACAGAGTAAAATTGCGAAACATTGCATTTGCGAAATTAGCTACGTTATGATTCACAAAGTACAACTTCCCCTTTGTCTTATTCACAACACTCTTTCGCAAAAATAAGTTTGCTGCGCCAACAACTCAACGCTGTCGGCTCCTATTTCACTACTCTTTTTTGTTGTTTTCGCAATAGTTTTCTCTGAGTGAAAGTTTTTAGGATCATGGGAATAAATAAATTATTGCTGTTAATTGTTTATTACGTGAAAAAGTATATACAGTGAGATGTAATATGGACAATCTTCGATTTGGAACGGTGGGGCGTGCTGTAAATAATTATGGAAGCGTTTAACAAACTCAGGATATTTATTATTTATTGAATTTTACAATAGTTTTAGTTTTACGTATATTTTATAATTCACCGTGATGTGCATGGCGGCTATCGGAGAGCAAGAAGAAAGCAGAGAGTAGGCAAACATTCGTACATAAATTCGGTCTATGACTTATCTTTTTTTTAATTAGCCTGCCTACTCATGTATATGAATTTATTAACAATTAGACAATATTAAAATTATCATCTAACAGACAACAGTTTATTTTATAATATTATGTGAATTGAGTAAAGGAGATAATAATGTATAAGTAATTATGGAGATATTAGTCATAAATACAGCAAAATTATAAGTTCTTCATCACAATTTCTGCCAATAGAATACTATTTGACTTATATATACTCCTAGTTAAATTATTTGTCCCGGGTAAACATACTCGTCAACGAATTCCAGTGTAGAGCCTTCACTATGGATATGATTTCTATATTTTTCATATTGATAATATCAAATTGCTGGGAAACTTTACGGAGGTCTTGGAGTACTATTACGCTATGACGACCATAACTTTAGTTAAACGAAGGTCACTTTTCGCCTTGATGTCGATGTCGTCCTGTCCAGTTCAAAAGCTTAAACATACGCTCCAACACAGCTGGGAACACTTTAAATGATATCATGTCACCTTGTCTCACACACTGCTGGATACCACATCAATCTCGAGTTTCGGTATTGAAGGCGGACGATTACTAGCGTTTTTGTATAGTACTTAACTGCTACACTTGGAAATATAGAAAGCTTTGTCAGCAAACTTGTCAACAAACATAGAGTTAGTTAGTTAATCTCTTCAGTCTTCTGTATAATCTGTATAAATGTCTGTGGTCTTTGGTACTGTAGCGTTTTCAGAAACCGTTTGGAACTTGTTCAGGAGGTCAAAAGTCGTCAAATCTGTTCGGGAGGTACTTATTTTATAGTTATTTTTTAGTTTTTATTTATTTTTTACTTATTGTTTTACTTATTTTTTAGTTAGTGATAAAGCTACCGTTTGCAATTACTTTCAACAATAAATTACGATAATTAATAAATTATACAACTATAAATCAGAACTAAAAACTGATGTATACAAGTCCTTTAGTGTAGTGCGATGTCTGTGGTCTCGATGCGCTGAGCATTTACAGTAAGAATTAAAACATTTACGACTACTAAAAGTAAAATGTTTATGATAATATATTTTTGACATCCAATGAACTTTGTATCGTCTAACAGTCAATAAATTGACGGTGTGAACTGTCAACTGCGCAATATGACGAAAATCCAAAACGGATAGAAAAATAATAAAATAGTTTTTCTCATAGTTTCTGTTGTCGGCTTTTCATGTTATTTGAAAATATTTTCTTATTTTTGATATATACAAATTCAACATATATCGAGCGATCTTTAATAGTTGGGCAAGTTGGTGTCGGGAAAGTACGTACACATTAGAATCACGCGTAGTAAGTATTATCAAAAGAGTTATAAAAAGGGAAAGGTTGTTTGATACAAATCATTAATATTGTTGAAACCCGAATTTTGTTATCTCTCTATAGTGCTACATATAGTGAAAGCTATAGGGTGGTAGCGTCGTCCTGATAGCGGTAAATCCGATGCCGACGGCGATTAAATTGCCAATAGACGAGTTCCTCATAGATAATAGGAAAAATACATTGTTATTCTCAACGCTTAGTTATGGAAATTCTACATTGGTCTAATTTATATTCAATTATTTCCTCAGTATTGGTTGAAACTGTTACGTTGTCCTTTTAAAAGTAGTTACAGAAAGAACTCCCAAATGGAAAATAACATATCTATAGATAGATAGATATTTAGATATATAGAGAGATATATAGAGTAAAAATAGGTATGAAAATTGAAATATATTTTGGTTTAGTTGCTATTTTTAAGACATGAAATTTCTTGAAGAGTGAAATATTTGTAGTAATTATGTAAACTTTCTCATAATACTAAAGTACCGTTAGGAACTTGAGATTTGACTTAACTCGAGATAAATTATTATGGTATATTAGCTGAACAATACAAAGTCAGATGGAATACGATTCTCAGACACAACCATGTCATTTAATTAGGCGGAACGGGGAGAGTAGGTTACGAAACATTAAAATATCGGACTATTTTTTCTACTTTCGTAATGACAAATTAATAGCGTTTGCAATAACAATATTACTTTTTGATTTGCAGTGTATTTTACAGTTGATATGTAATTTAGAAATTTCTTTAAAACGCCAAACAATCGTAATCAATTAAATGCTGATACGTAGAATGAATCCATTCTACAAAAAAGACAAAATGGAGTTTAGTTCATCAAAGCAAAGCAGTTGTTCATAAAAGTAATACCTAGGTTGCATTTATAAATCCGCGGGTCGCCGGCGGGCGCGAGGAAGTCGCGACCGCTACGGCGACCCGGGATGGACCACGCCCCTTCCGTGGCCGGGGGGCGTCGTCGGTGAAAGAGACCGGAGGAGGTAGTGTAGCCACCCCCGAGGAGGGCTCCCCTGTATCGACGGGGGAGCGGAGGCTGGGGGTTCCCGAAAGTAGCTTGGTAAGTTCCCGGGGGCTCCCTTCATGCCTGAGGAAGGCCATCCCTGAGGTTTTTAGTGGGTAGGCCTCCCCCTTCTGGGGAGGAGAGCCCCACATAACCGCCGGTTCGCCACAGCCGGGGTATGCAATTTAATGCATTTTCCTCAGGGAACAAAAAAAAAAGGTTGCATTCATAAAAGTTCTCAGCAAATCAGTCAGTTTAATGTTTGAATTAAAAAAAAATACCAACTTCCAACTTTACATCAACGACAGCATAAATGTTAAGCTGTTAATTGTAGTCCCTTCAGTAGTTAGGCATATCAATATAGTTATAAATTAAGTAGTGATAAATTAACTTTCTTAAAACTTATGATTTTGATAAATTAAATATATGTAAAATAAATCCGAGCGATTGAAAAAAAAAGTGCAACCTGAGCAGGGCAAACTTTAATATAACTCAATCAATTGGCAATCTTTAACAGTGTTGATCTTGTATCGTATAATTTTATTCCCAAATACTATAGATGTAAGTAGAAAATGTAAATAAACCGGAACGCACTTTTAGCGTACGTGTCTCCAATATTGACACAAAAAGCGAAAACAAAGGACTATTAGGCGTTGTTAATATAAAACAAGTCGGAGCTAGTAGATGTATGATATAACAACGTTTACATCGTAATGCGCAATTTACCAACTGTTCCATGTCATGTTACGTTAGTTTAATCAACTCGTTATTTAATTCTTCACTAACTGTAATAATTGTACGATAAACATTGTCTTAACATAATGCTCTTTGTCACGGATTTCATAAATTTTATAACATAATGTTTTCTTATGCAAATAATATTATTATCTATTTGTATACTTTGCAAGTCAAACTAAGTTGATAGTTTACGACAAATGACAATTGAATTGCTAGTAAGTATTATTTTGCACTACCATTTTTATTTACACTTTAAAGTTAAGCGCAAAAAAGTAATAATAGAGGGATAACAATATAGTACATAAAAAGTATAGTCAATGTTTTTTCACAAATAAGCAGTATTGATTAAGTATTATTAAACTTTAATTTTTAACAGGATTAGCAAACTGAAGTGACAGTGGGCTGGCCATGTTAGCCGTAGAACCGATGGCCGTTGGGGCAAACGTGTTCTAGAGTGGATACCGCGAAACGGCAAACGTAGTGTAGGACGTCCTCAGGCAAGGTGGAGTGATGATTTGCGCAGGACGGCTGGCAGGAGCTGGATGCGAGAAGCCGAAAACAGATCTCAGTGGCGTACACTCGAAGAGGCCTATGTCCAGCAGTGGACGAAGAGGGGCTGATGATGATGATGATGATGATGAAACTTTAATTTTAACGATATGTTAATCGTTAGGTAGCGCTATGGTCTCGACACTGGTCTTCTAATCACCAGGTCCATGGCTATACTTGCTATTCTGTGAAGGTTTTTGGTTTTTCATATTTAATCATCAAAGCTCACATACGTCCCTACTGAGGGTCTCGTGCCTACCTTAATTATGTTAGACTCAACCATGCTGGGCCAGTACGGATTAGTTGACTACATATGTACATATTTGTATTTTCTTTGTAGGTGTATGCAGGTGCCTCACGAAGTTTTACTTCACCGTTGGATACATTTGAGTTTTGAAAACTGTTAATAATTTGTTTTTCTCATAATTTGTTGCTTTGGCGTCGCTTATTACCGATGTACAATGGAAAACATGAAATATTGGTATATTTACGGGTAAGAGTTCTACCGCAGTACCAGTGCTGCAGAAACAGCTCGAATTATTCATGATATGAACGGTGCTGGTGTCGCAAAAGTAATGACGGTTTTTGGTTTCAACGTTTTCTTTCTGAAAATGTCGACCTTCAGAACGAATCTCGTGGACGGCCGGAAAATAAAATGGGAAATGAAGAATCAAAGGTTATTGTTGAAGCGGATCCATCATAATGCACTTGAAAATCTATTAATCCACTTAATGCAATTCGAAAAAAATAACTTTAACGATGGGTATCTCGTGAATTAAGTGAATCGAACTTGCAAACACGCACCGACTGCTAAATTACTTTGCTCAACTGACACAATAATTATAAATCGAATCATTACTTGTGGATACTGTACGATGATTGAAAGCGATCGTCGCAATGGCTGAACCCTGGAGACCCAGCCAAATCCTGCCCTTAACGAGTATTGACTCGGAAAAAACTCGGAGTGTTTAGTGGACTAGCGTTGGTGCCGTTCACTACAGTTTTCTAAAATCTCACCAAACGGCTTACAGTTGCTAACTATAGATATAGCAGATATCTATAGTTAGCAACTGTAAGCCACGAAGGAAGAAAAAGCTGCTGAACAACCCAGATTGGGCAGTCGTTCTAGGTAACTGCTGCTTCATGACAAAGCAAGATCACACATTGTATAACAAACAACCACAAGTTAGATGGACAATTGGATATATCTGTGACATCCATGTACTCTCCGGACCTTGCTTCAACAGATTACCATTATTTTTTCGGGACACGTTTAGCGCAGTGGTCGAGTAATTGGCTTCTACGCAACGGGTCGCGAGTTCAATTCCCGCACGGGACAGATATTTTGTATGACCCACAAAAATTATTTAATAATAATAATTTGAAACTATCAAGTTCAATATATTTTTATGACTTTAGTAGTAGGTGACACATTTTTCGCATATATAAACTAGAGGAAAACTGATACAAATAAAACATTTTTGGAATATATACATATATAAATATAGTATTATAGTAGCTTGAATCACGCGTCTTTATAAGACACGGTCCTTTATAAGGCGTACGCGGGGATACAGATCCAACGCGTAGAGGCCATTTAAACGAAATTTAATGAAAGTGTGCGTGGAGTGTACCAACTAGGTCCATCTCTATCTGCATCATGAAAAATGCAGCTAAAGAGTAGTCTTTAGACAATAGTTTCTGTGACAATAGTTTTAGGCAATAGTTTCTGTGGGTTATATTACATTTCAATTTTGGTAGTAATGAGAACCGGACTATGGAAGAGACCCCGGTCATCTGCCTTCTCAAAGTCTCCTAATTGATTTTAAATATAGCAGGTGGTGACTCGCCGTTTATTAAATGGGCCCCTCAAAAAAGCAGACCAATATTGGTGCGAAGAGAGTAACATTGGTGTGAACGGCTAAGGGTGTAGAGAGGTGTGTTTGCGATAGCGATCGAGACGCCGTCGGCGTTATGACATTATTACACTTCCACCCTTCGAGCATCTGCTCTTGCGACTCCACTCTGTCTGGCTGGTTAAGGCAAGACAGAGGCGGGTGGCATACCCTGAAGCACATCATTACTCTCGGTGACGCAACTCACGGACAGCTCACCACAAGCTGCCCACTTTTTTTTTTATTCTCCCTGAGGAAAATGCATTAAGTTGCATACCCCGGATGTGGCGAGCTGGTGGTTATGTGGGGCTCTCCTCCCCAAAAGGGGGAGGCTTACCCACTAAAAACCTCAGGCATGTAGGGAGCCCCCGGGAACACCAAACTACTTCCGGGAACCCCCAGCCTCCGCTCCGCTGTCAACACAGGGGAGCTCTCCTCGGAGGAGGCTACACTACCTCCCCCGGTCTCCTCCACCGACGACGCCCCCCGCCCACGGAAGAGACGCTGTCCATCCCGGGTCGCCGTATCCGCGGACGCGACTCCCTCGCGCCCGCCGGCGACCCGCGGCGGCGCCGCAGCTGTGCTACCGAGCCCGGCGCCGCCTTCTTCGAGCGGGATCGGCCATCTCCCGACCCCGCTCGGCGGCCTCCTACTGGAGCATCACTGGTTCACAGAAGGAGGCCACAGCCCTCCAACCTCCCTCGTCCGCCAGTATTGCCGCAATCAATGCCGCCGGAGACAGATCTCGCCCGATCTCTGCGACCAAGACTCGGCGCTCGGAAGCCCACGCGGGGCACTCCGCCAGCGTGTGCTGGGCCGAGTCGAGGTCGGATGCGCAGTGGTGGCAATGTGTCGATCCCTCCCGTCCTATTCGACACAGAGACTCACCGAACCAGCCGTGCCCTGTGAGTATCTGAGTCAATCGGTAGGTGACCTCCTCCTTCCTGTGGAGCCAAGCTTCGAGGTGCGGAAGTACGGCACCGACGACGGCCCGCTGGCGCGCGCAGATCCGTAATTCGAGCTGCGCACGCCAGGCCGCCACAATCCGTCGGGTTCCGGGGCGTTCACCCCATCGCTCCCCCGGTCGACACGCCGCGACGCATACGTCGCCGCGTACATGTCGGCCAGGATGTCGAATGGGGGGGAGCGTCCCAGAACCGTCGCCGCCTCATACGAGATGGTACGGTAGCCTCGTACGATCCGTATGGCCTTTATCCGCTGCAGGCTCCGTAGCAGATCTCTGCAGCGGGGGGACCTCGCGCAGTCTCGCGACCACACGGGGGCCCCATACATGGCCACGGATCGCACGATGCCCTCGTACAGGCGGCGAACTCCATCCCTCGGTCCCCGAGATTGGGCAGCAGGCGGTGCAGCGCGCCCGCCACCCTTTTGGCTCGGGGGACCAACCGCACCTCGAAGTGCTCCTCGAAGCTCCAGCGGCGGTCCAGGGTGAGGCCCAGGTATTTGATGTACGGCCTCACCGGGACCACCGCGTTACCCACTCGGATCCGGCAGCTGGGTGGTTCCCGGCGCCTCGGAAGGCCGTGGAACCATAGCGCCTCGGTTTTGTGAGGCGCTATTTCTAAACCTAGCCGGCGGATCGCCCGCACGACATATGCCACCCCGAGCTCGGCAAGCCACCACAAGCTGCCCTGAGGGAAGTCTCCCATAAATGCCCCATCAGTGCAGTCAGTCGATTGCACTGATGGGGCATTTATGGCAGTCAAGGGGCATTAAATGCCCCACCAGCGGGCGATGGGGTATAGTTATTGTTATAAATTGTATTACTGTATTGTGTCTTTGTAAAGAAAAATATGAAATTACCCGAACCAAATAGTGGTGTTACTCAACTCTGTTTTATTGATGGATACAGGTACAATCGCAGTTTCTAATAAGTTGGTTATAATAAAATGACGTTGTGCTAACAGAAAAGAGATGTTATATGTCTATAAAACTTTAAAAATAATATTATAAAAAAACTGTGTATCAGTAATGTTTGTCGACAACGACGGATCAACTTCTAAACAAATTCACATAGTTTTACCGAGTCCTTAAACCATTACGTTGTCCCAGTGCGGTTTGCTCGGCCACTAGTAGTAAGACAAATAATGAAATTGCTTTTTTATACATTCACGGACTGTCACTCGTCCGTTTTATAAAATATTATCTGCATGGTGTTATCGGTATAGATGATGATATGAATAATTTAATTCCAATTATATATTTCTGCTCCCTAATAAATCGAAGAAAACGTATACGAGATTGTTTACATTGCTTTCGTGAAATGATTAAACTAACTATTGATAATGGGTACTTTAATTGTTTCACGAAACCTTGTTGATAGGTGTCAAATAATCTTGCTTTATTTTCAAGTTTAGTTCTTTGATCAATTATATATATAAAGTATGCGCTGCTTCCGGTAATCTCAGAAGCGTGAATCATGCACATGCTCCTGAAAAGGACGAAAAATATTTTGCTAGTTATTCGAATCAAAAATAATATCACTTAAGATTGCACCACCAACTTACTATCAGAATACCAAAAAACCAAGTTTGGATTTATTTAAGACTTTATTACAGAAGAAGGTTGCGTTTCATAATAAAAAGGTTACATTGTTTATTTATCTACTATTTGTCAAATATGAATTAAAATGTCTTATAAAGTAACATTTTTGTTCGATCGCAGCGCGTAAACAACCTCCGTGTATGAGATGATTTCTTGGAAAACCTCGTTTAGACATTAAAAATACACTACAACCCCCTTAGGTGGTAATTTTTGCACATAGCACATTCGCCATCTAGATCTCATTAAATGTATTTTTCACATTATTTTATTTACGTGTACGGCTATGCAAGGCTGATGTGACGATAATATGATACAGAAGTGGTTAAATTGGCGATGTGATTACCCTCACCTATAGGGAATTCACATACGCAGTTACAAATTCACACTTATTGCCCAATAATATGGTCCATTTTAATAATGATAATTGTCTACTTATTTTCAGTACACTTTAAGGATTGTACCTAGAATACTTTTCTAAGCCTAAATTATTATCTTGTGATTAGTCATTTAGTAACATCCTTTTATAGACAAAGGAGATTGGTCGTCCTGTTAATTAAAATATCCTGGAATATATTTAATGTATTTTTGCTCATTTCTTCCTACCAACCCCACTCACACAGCATTCATATATAAATTAAGTCACCGTTTCACTTCCACACTCGACGTATAGCTTTTCTAACGGCTCTTCGATTTGCGTTACAAGAGTACAAGTGGTGTGGTGGTGTCTTGGAAACAGTGTTACCATAGTTAATTAGAAAAATGGCGATTAAGGTGAGATTATTATAATTTTTAAATTCTAACGCAATTCAGTGAATTTTAATATAACAGAAATACATTTTATATAGAGCATTTATACCTCAGGCATTAATTCCCATATATATAAATATCAAATAAATCCAAAGATATTTTTTATGTGTAGAAAATATACTTATGTACTTTTAAAAGAAATAAGCTATGAAATGGCACTGTAATATAAATAATAAACTAACAGGTTCTTGAAGGGACCGGTGGTGTTTTCTTTGAAGTAAAAAAAGTAATTATTATGATAATTTTCTGGAAGTTAGTATTATAATATTATATTAGATATAATATTACTTAAAATTATCACAATAATATTTCTTTTTGTAAGATAAAAATAAAGTAATAAATAATTAAAATAAAAATTAATATTCATGTTGAGTTAGCAAAAAGCAAGCTGTGTCAAATCTTCAATGTGTAAAAGTAATATTTATTACATTCCGTTTTTTCAAAGTAATATTTATTACATTATCCTTCTTACTGACAGTATAATGTCTAAAATACCGACACGTCCCATACCCGTAATCAGACTGGCTAAAATATATATCCCATAATGTGAATGTTTTTATTTTTAAATGATTATCTCTGTACGTAATATATGTACAACTAATATTATATGTATAGTACTCTTAACATCTACATTTCTAAAGTTATATTTAAACAGTAAATAATGTATGACATAACAATATCATGGAATTTAACAAAACAATTCTAGGTTAATAATGTCTCTTCCTTAGTACATGATGTGCAAAGCATAAAATTAAAAATATTTAATTTATTAAACATGTTATGTTAGAATAACGATCGCAAAGTAAATTTGATAAGGACCTTATCCAATGTAATTAAAATATGGTTAGTGTCTGTAAAGTAACTTCCAGCAAGACTTAAGGCTGTAAAATAAATAAGCGTTCATGTTTGCTTGTTAAAAACCAGTAAAAATATAAAATTTTTATTAAACTTTTTTTAAAGCAGTACTAAAATTGAACAGTGACAATTTGATGTCAAGATTTCCTCAACACAGGATAGTTGTGTTGAATTCTAACATAATAGTGAATGGCGTGTATCTGTCTAAAATGTTTTTATTACAAATCTGATTAATTAAAAGCAAATTAGCAACCTGTACTTACTGTCTTACTTAAACTATCCTATACAATTATATTTTTAAGTTGTTTTTCTAAACAACCGAAGATATATAAATACCTAAAACTGGCAATTCTCTGTGACTTAATAATAAATTACATCTAGAGATATATTATTTCCCTAAATTTAGGGAAATAATATGGACTGTGACTGTGAAATTGAATAACATTTTATAGCTTAACTGGATAAAATATTATATCCTCAGGGTGAAGTATAATTGCATTATATAATAATACTTTGGGATGCATGTATTGCATGTAAATACATGCCATAGTGCAAGTTTAAAATTTAAATGTATTATTATGACAATAAATAGTGGAAAATCTGAAACGCGATTGCGGAATGTCACATATTTGTTTCGCGTCCGAGTTGGATGGTCTTCAAAATTTAAAAATGATTTACTTATCATATTTATGCTTTTGTATATAATAAATTAAATATATCATATTTACAAAACTATACAAGTAACATAATGGTAACGTAACTTCTCATGTCCATCACAATTACAATACAATAGCTCATAAACGTTTTGTTCTGTAGATGTAAAACAATAGTTCGTAGCTGGGTACAGTATTCGGTTCTACGTTCTTTTTGAAAAAAAAAATTAAATGACATGGTTAAAGTAATGGAATAAGTATTATACTCAACCAGCAAACAATAATAATATAATAAGCTATAATAGTCGATTGTATTCTAAATCATACTTGTCGATTGTATTCAACATAGATTAATCTTTTCTCTCTCTCTTGCTCGTAGTCTTATTTCAATAATTTTAATTTGGTGTAGTATATACGTGTGCAATTCTTAGAACACCATAACATTTGTAGAGTCCAAAACGGAGAATACATCTTATGTCATATTTTAGTAACGCACACTGTGGTTTTTGTGGGGGTTGCACATATGATGCGAATGCAAAGGAAACACTGTCCAAAAGGATATTTTTGGATGCGATAATAAATATTTTAAGGAAGTTATGTTTTATCAATTTTAATATAACATAAATATCATAATTATAATTTTTATTAAAACATAGTTTTTAGTTGAGATCTGGTTATGTATTTATTTAATGAGAAAGTTTATTAATATTTATTTGGTAAAAAAATGTGTTAATTGTGTGTTATATGTGGGGTGAATTAGTACTAAAACTGTTATAGAATCATTAAAAATACAGCACTAACATCTAAATATTGGGAAGCCACTCGTAAAATAATATATATGAAAATAATAGACAATTAGGCATGCAAAATGAGAAAGGAAAATATTGGAAGTAGGAAGCCACGCCACAGTATTACAATAGCGTAACGAGTGATTAACCCTGTGATATTCAAAACAATGTATTCATAAAAACTGCTAAATTGTGACACGATTTTATATGCTACAATGAACTTTAGAACGTCGCGTATAGAAACGTTATTTGTATGTAACGCGACAAGTGAGCCAGCGTTGTATCATAAATATGATTAGTCAGTATATAATAGTAATAATATTAAAAAAAATAAGAACATTATGAAATAAGACTACAAACAACAGTTAGTTATGACATATTTTTAATTCAAATACAAATAAAATTTGAGAGAAGAAAGGACAAGATCATTTTTATTAAGTTAAAATTGTGACCGGCAAGTTCAATTCATTAAAAGGTATATAAAAAGCGCTATACAACTGATGACTTCTTTACTACTGCAGAACATGTCTTCACGCTCTTAATACGCATCCAAAACCGAGAGTAATTTTATAACGTATTTTAGTTGAGAAGGATTCTCTTTACTTCACACACTGGCAATGTCTTTTTGTATCTATAATATTATACTATATTTCTTGTATCTTTATCTTAGTTACTCCAAATAACGCATAGAAATATAAAGCTTAAAAATTGATTGCACAAACGCAACTTTATGATAAATATAAAAAAAAAATATATACATATTTGGATCTAAATACTCAAGTGTAGTTTTAAAAGTAGTAATTCAAAGTAAAATATATTAACTAAAATCTCATAAATCGTAATATTTTCACTATTTCAGGTTTTATTGTTTATTTGAATTTTGCGATATTTGTTACGTAACCATTTATTTGAATTCAATATGTTTGAATTCAATCACACACACATCACAATACAAGTATGCCATACTCGTATCGTGATGTGGAGTTTAGTATCATTTCACTTAACAAAGACAATTGGGGTCATTAGGGTGTAATGCCGTCGTGTATACTCTGCATAACGCCCCGTAGAATATAGAGAGCTATCGTAACTACAAACTTTTTACAACTTGATTAATGTTGTCCAAGACAATACAACAATTACGTATTCCGATACGACGATGAACAACGGCCGGTTTTTCATCGATTCCCATACTTTCAATAGGTGCTAGTTACAATCATTACGCTACACCGTTTTTTGTGACGCATTACTACTTTGCTGTTATCGCATCACATGTTTTCACTTACTAGTGGTAACATTATTGTTGATGCCTTTGTTCGTAAATTTTTGGATGTAATGAGAAATAGAAGCTAGTGTCAGATTGAATCACCTATTTACTATGTTAATTTATTTGGATTGACATTTAAATATCATCATTATTATGACCCTGCCCTGTAGGCGTGCTCAGTATAACATATTTTATTCTTTCATTCCTTTTCTAACGTACGTCATCTCCATACTGACTCTCTATTCTTTGAATGCATATCCATTTTCACAGAGCCCATGTCGACTTTATTAGGTCTTTTGCCTACTATTACTTTGCTCCACAATTATATTTCATTCTTCTGGTATTATGACTTTATCCTCATCTGTTACTTCAAATCTTCTTTGTCACAGGTGCTAGTTTCCTTCTTTATCTTGTCCATTCGAGTCACATCATACATTTATATTAACATTCTCATCTCCGCTGCATGAAACCATCTTGTATGTATCTCATTTGTTACTCAACATTAAGATCCATAGATATCATGACAAGTCTGATAATTGATTTATAGATTTGCTTATTCAGAAGTCTTGTATTTGTCGTTGACAAACAGTTCTTGAGACTTGTGGCTATTTCATCCAACCTACACCTATACGATTTCTTACATTCCAAGTAATGTCTTAGTTATGTTGGATAAGTGAACCGTGATACCTGAAGTTGAAGCAGACTGTGTGTGCAGATAAGCTGGAGGAACCTCCCTGGCATTTTCATTTCTTTCAAAGTCGACGAAGTTTTGTGCACTGCATTTGGATATATTTTTATAATTTTGTGATGAATATTTTTTAGATTTTATTTAGTTTATAATTAACATTAACATTTTTTTATTATAATTTACAATGTAACTTACTGATCTCCAGACTATGGATCCTAGATTAAATTGGCACATTGTACAGTTCTACAGAATTAGTCAATCTTCTCCTTAATTTGGTAAATCAAGCTGAAGATAGTTAGAATACGGCTAAGTTGTCAATGCTTTATTTCAGGTGCTGTTAGTTGGTCTGACGTTAGCAGCTTGCGCTCAAGCTCGGCTTTTCTCGTACCTTAGGCCAGTTAACACACGTGCAGGGATCGCCCTGCACTCCCAACCCAGAATCGGGTATGATCACCATCACATCACCGCGGATGAACACGTCGACTATTACGTAAGTTATCAAAATTATTTTAAATGATTGTCAAATGACACTAAAATTTGCATGATGGTTTTCACATTAGACATTTCAATAAAAGCTTAACTATAGTTTAGCCATGAGTTAATATTGTTTTTGATAAGAATTATGTATTGTTAAATATAGAACTTACAGCACAAATTTTATTAACAACGTTTCCTCCAGGAACGTTTTTCTTACTACTGTTATTAGTATTGACAGCAAATGGTTCTAAACTTATGTTATGCGACTAGTTTGACTTATGAAAAATGGCGTTAAGGAAGGGAGGCAATTTTAAAAACCCTAACTGTAGTAACGTCAAAATTACTGTCAGATAATTGAAAAAATCTGTTTGATGCTGGTAAATAATTCACGATATGTTATAGTAATTTTCATGTTACCGCAAAGGTTTTTAAATTTGTTACCATCATTTAATGCCATCTTTTATTAGCATAGCTACTCTAGAGTGTGGTTTATAATATCCGATAGCGTCGGACGACATGATTGGCGCCCAAGGTTCTTCAAAATCTTGGTTGTGGTGGTTATTATGAAAACAGGTTATGTATATGTGGGACTTTATTTATCAAAGGATCCTAGTGTTCAAACTTTTCTTGAGTAAAAACATTTTATATATTCGTAAAAACAATTTTGAAGCTCGTTGGTCCGCCGTCAAAATCATTACACATTCTCATACTAATCTACTGCAACTAATATATTACTGAAGTTAAGGAATGTAAAGCATTTTCTCATATTATTTTAACTTATGGCTAGCTTAAAGGACATTCTCATACTAAATAAACAAAATGTTGTGTGAGAAAAATCTTTAAGATTGTTGAAAGCTTTCATTACTTTATTGAAATGTTCTACATATAGAAGAGTTTAATCAAGTCAGTAGCACCGAAAATCTAAGAACTATCAGATGCGAACGTGTCTTAAAAGTGTTTTATATAGGTAGCGAATATTACGTCTTATAATTTACAATGTAAACAAGAAATCTTTCATTCGACAATGACGTCTGTGTGGCGTCTGAAATCAATACTTCCAACCAGTAGTATCGGCATATTGTATTTCACGGCAGTGGTTAATCTATGCTACCACTTTCATTCACTTTCCTAGACAACCTTGGCTACACAAATAAAGTACGGCTTTGGATGTTTCACTGACAATTACCGTTTACTGGGTTACTCATCATTGGCCAGTATAGTACAGTTGAATTATTATGTTTATAGATCAAAAGTTGCTTGATTTTATTATTTCTGATTTTGTATTTTCCATAAGAAATCGTACCAATATTATAAAAAGAGAGAGAAAGTGTAGTAGAATGGAGAGAGAATACAATAATAAGAAAATCTAAGAAGCTTGCTTGGTACCATATCGGACTAAAAAGAGTCAAAATTTTAAAAGATAAAAGTATCATAACTAAACTCTGTTTCCTAAACAAACCTGTGTGTGTCTATCATCGTTATTGTGAAACCTATTCACGCCCTCTACGCAGAGTATGCAGGGAGGTAGAGGAAATGCTATTGCACGTCAATATTATGGGATCCTGAAGTGTGGTCAAACAAATTTCTCAAATTATTAATTACCAAATTAATTATCAAAAATATGAAATAGTCCACACAAGCTGCTGGCGTTATGGGCTGACTTTCTTGAAGTAAAAGGGAAGAAAACCTATCGTATATCGCAAAATAACCAAAACAGGAAGTGTGGAAAAAGCTACAGAGGGTTTTAAATTTGTAACTTACTTGATTTTAATAATTATCAGCGTGCAAATATTTTTATACGAGAAACTATTGATATTTCTATTATTCACTAATATGATATATGATAATATATTATTTTTTAAAATAAGAAATTACTTCTGATTCTTCTTGAGTTTTACCATCAGTAGATAAATACCTTGGTATTTGTCTACTTGTATAAGCATAATAAATATTCAATCCAGAAATAGAAACAAGGATAAAATAATTACAATTAGCAACGCAAACGAATGTTACACACTGCAATAAAGAGGGCATAGGGGAAATTATATAAGCTGTTAGGTAAAATCTGTAAGCACTAACACGTTTCTACGATAGCAAATAGTTGCAAGATGATACACGCAGGAAGCGTGAACGTTATGTACTGTGAATGTGCAAACAGCTACATGCGCCTGCGACGGTTTTTGTCGCGTGGGCAAAAGAAAGAGGAAGCGGTAATCGTTGGAATTACACATAGACAACCCGTTTTAGTACTTATTCTATTCATTCATTAAATCAGATATCAACATTTTAAGAGAAGCTGAAGCTTTGAAATTAAATAAAAAATTAACGCAGTTTAATGGAATAAATAACAAAGTGAGTGTGAAGTTTCATATCTTCATTTAAATTCATCACATTCTTATTTTACGTAAACAATTGACATTACTATTTCGAATCTGCTGTTTCTTGTTTTTTACGTTTTCTTGTTTTTACGTACAAGTGACTGATATTTTGATTTAAATATATTTTCTTACTGAACAAAATAAATTCATTAATAATATTTTTCCCGCAGAATACCATAATAAAAGTCAAATCATTTCTGAATAGATTATTCTCTGAAAATTTTATTTAAATTCTACTAGCCGGTAATCTTCCATTTAAGGTACAGTTAAGTTTTTTTTAAATGTACACCAACAGCAAGTTGTTATGAAGAAGAAATTATTGTAAATAAGAAAGGATGATTTTGTATATCCTAATTTTAATTAATACGAAATAACATTAAATTGTATTTTTTAGATTTTTTTAGAAAGGTACATAATTATACTACTATAAAAAGACATGACTGTTTCATGTTTAAAAATGATTTTCTGAATATGTATTATACAACTTAGATTTGACTACAATAAAAGTTCCAGAACTTGTCCCAGGTTTGGACTTATAATTTTTAATAATTTTAATGATAATTTAATTTCGTAATAATTCGTTTGTTAAAATAACAAATACCGAGGTAATACGAGATTATGATTTGAAAAAGGCTTTCGCAAAAGATTTGTTACTACATAAATACTCAAATGCTCACTGTGACACGTGACTTTGATAATCTAGTTTCTAATATTGCTAATGTGTGTTTTCTGAACACGTAATATTAGGGTCTCAATGAGAAACCAGATACGTCACCTGCTCGTTGTTTGACTTACATAATAACGATATTAGAAATGACAAAGTCGTTTTGTGTTCTTTTTTATAGAATCTATTATTTTACATATAACAGAGAAGTGCCAAATTTGAACAACAAAAACACGGCCGTCGGTTTTAACGTGAAACGTCTATGTTAGGGAATCGTTTTTAAAGTAAGTGATTGAAATAAAAAAAAACAAGATTGACGGTGTTTTAAGTATTTTAATGAAAAACTCAATGTCACAACAGCGATCTGACTATATAAGTGAAATATTCACACCACATTTTTGTTTCTAAGACTAATAGTTTTTTAATTATTAAGGTACGAT
The DNA here is from genome assembly GCA_036419045.1 of Scirpophaga incertulas. Classification (NCBI taxonomy): domain Eukaryota; kingdom Metazoa; phylum Arthropoda; class Insecta; order Lepidoptera; family Crambidae; genus Scirpophaga; species Scirpophaga incertulas. Next base: position 18,277,475 of record CM071639.1, on the reverse strand, counting down.
GATATAGACCTTTTCTTTACGGTCTACTTTTTAAACCTTAGTACCCGTCAAAAATTTGATCAATTTATAGAAGCGTCTTTGCAATTAATGGTACCAACTCTCCATTCCTTATATATAATATGTACTATATTTATTTGCTTTATATTAAAGTAACATCTCGTAATTTTGAGTTTTCTGATTTTATTATACCAAGTGATTAATCGTTTTCTTGATCTCTTACTAATACTTTTTTATAGTACAATACTATACGAGTATTGATAAAGCTAGCCTACCTAATAAGTAGCTACACTTAACATGGTTCTAGCGAAATTTGCTACAATTTCGTACACCCTACAAAAACCACAGTATCAAACTTTACAATTGCACTACGAAAACCACCACCGTTACCAGTGACATGAGAGTTGTCTTAAGGTGAACATGTAAAGTCCGACGTGTTGCTGTGTGTACGTTTTCAAACTCTTGGCATAAAATCTTTATAGTCACGGTGTCTAGAAATATTATTGCTATATTACCACAAAGCATCATTTGCAAAAGCAATAGGTAAATAGTAGATACCCAGCTTGTTTCCAGCCAAGAAAATTATTTTTAAATTAATTCTGAAAATAAGTTGATTGAATCGATGACATAAACTTTATTTTTTGTAGGCATATCCCAAGTATGTTTTCAAGTATGGTGTGAATGACTTCCACACTGGCGACATCAAAACACACCACGAGAGCCGGGACGGCGACGTAGTTAAAGGTAATTAAATGGTTTCACCTTTTGTGAGAAAATACTGTACTTGACTAGTGTCTACATAATATTGGTTGCTGTACATTTTGTTATGTAAAGAGGCAATTTTCACAAAGTTTTATGAGTAAATATCGTATTTAAATAGTATCGTGTTTAAAATGTGAGGGTTTTTCAATAAATACGACGAATACTTGGTTATGTTATACTTATTATTATTATCTACATTTATGGTATCTCTCTTCCGTATGGTACCTCATGTCAGAAGAATGAATTAATTTATTTGGGTGTATCACGATCTTCGGAAAATAAATATTTATATTCCGCTTGTATCAAAAGCATGCAAATATAAAAATATTATCTTGGAATATTATATAAATTATAGAAAAAAATATATAATGGAAACAGGCAAAAGGATGTGTTACACAATGAGAGGTCTGTTTCTTTTAAAACTAGATAATGCTAATGTTTCCATTACTGCTTTCATTTATCAGATTAATGTAATAGTTATATTTATATATAAAAAAGAAAACTTATGACGTGTCTCATAAGAATGCTAAAAAATCGTATGCTAAATATAGTCAAAGTTAATTAATTTAAATTGAGATTAAAGATACGAGTAACTTTTAACTGATAATAGTATGTATATTTTAATTGCGATGAAGTATACATTCTTCTTCATGGCATAATAGCCGTGTACGAAACTATAAATCCAATGTTATTTTTTATCACGCTCTTCTGATCGCTGTTAAGATAATGACCATTGATAAATAAATGAAATAAAAAACATGCTTGTTCTAGGTCAATACACAGTAGTGGAGCCTGACGGTTCTCTCCGAACCGTGGACTATACTGCTGACAAACACAACGGCTTCAACGCCGTCGTCCACAAGACCGCGCCGATTTCTCCTCACGAGGCATTGCATCTTTAATGCGTTGTAAATGTTTAGTACTCGTATCTGTCATTTTTGTTATTTTACAAGCTAATGTTACTGTGATTTAATTTTTCAGTTTAGGTTTGAAGATTTCAAAGATCAAGCACGGTTAGCGTGATTTTTCAATTAACTGGTTATTCAGGCTGTTAAGCTTAATGGTTTTCTACTATGAAATAGCGAAATAAAACAGCTGTTTGTCATTACGGTCGAGTATATTTTTAACTTTTCTACGAAACGTCTGTAATTTCTATAGATCATTAATTGCGAAAGTTGTTCAGTTTGAGGGCTTGAATAACCTGTTAAAGTTTTAGTAAACAATAAAACACGGCATATTAATATGTTGAAAATTTACTAAATTAATTATTGGTTGTATAGCATTTAAAACAGTAACTAAAGTATTTCAATGCTTCCGAAATGTACAGTTCAAAAGGTTATAATTTGAAAATGTGACATAAAAAATGTTTGTTTTGCTGCCCTTAAGTTTAAACTGATTGGTTATTTTGTTGTTATTTTATTTTAACGCATAGTATCTAGGATCTTAGGATTTGTTAATTATATACTATTTTATTTATAATTGGTTAAGTTAGTAACACGTTGTACCTGATTTGGAATTTGTTTGATATTATGAGGAAATAATGAGAGTATGTAATTAATTAGGTTAAGTGTTAATAGGTTCTTAATGTGGAAATTTGATGTTTTAATAAATACGACAAAGCTGATTATATTGTCTTTTAATTTTGTTTTGGTGATACAATTTATTCAATTCTTTTACCTTACGGATTATGAATATATAAAACGAAATAAACAATTCATTGGTTAAAGAATACCGTATATTCAAAAAGAATCTTAATAGATTACATTATCAGTGGACAATAGATTCTGGCAAGAGATAACAAAAAAAAAATAGAACGGGATTGTTGAAAATGGAGTAGTTATTTGGCTTGTGAAGACGAAGGGAATTGCATATTTAGAACTCTATCAACAAGGATAAAATGGGGAATAGAAATGGGTATAACAATAGGTGAAGTCATCTTTCTAAATGAAGAAATATAAATAGACTTTTGTATAACTATATATTTATCTGTATTTATGATATTGCAGAGTATGTAATCGCTGCTATTATTGGAGTGCTAATCATAATTTAATTACGTTACATAACCTTGTTAAGATGCAGTCTTTATATATTCGAAGTTGTAAGCTCCTTGTTTGCATCCTGGGAAAAATAAAACAAATGCACATTAACGCCATTTTGTTATCTGAGCGAGTATCTATACTAGTATACGTATTATAGTAGATTTAGATTCAAGATTATTTAAATTGAATTGTTGATAGAGTTATTTATCCAAATTGTTTATTTGCTATTGTTGTTAAATAGGGCGTTAGTGTTGAAACATAGTTAACCATTAATGTGTAGTAATATGGGTCCCGTGAGAGACACAGACCGCACGCGAATCAGAAAAATTGGCATCAAGTGTTCAAATAAACGGATAAATTACGATCTTCAAGGTTTTAATGTATATCTCGTTAAATTGTCAATAAAAGACTATTAGAAATTTTACAGTATATTATTTTATATATATCTTTATAAAGATATATTAAATAAGTAATAGCTATTTATTAAGTTATTCGTTTTATGATATATTTTGAAAATTGTGTCCATTAACATTAATAAATCATCCGATAAAACCATTGAGGAAAGCACTTTGCCGACTAGTTTTCAGTGGTCTCTTGAACTTAGTCACTCTTCATCGGCATCTATAAAACATTTTCCTTGCACGATTTCTTTTTTTTTTTTGAATATATAAAAATCGCAAGAAGCAAGGTTGCGTGTTAATGGCGGGTACACCCAGTATTTCTACGCCTGATGTCGCCTAATAGCTGATAGTTTACTTGGCGCCTGGCGTTATTGTAATGTTTACTGTTAGTAGACCATTCTGCAGTAACTGTTTTTTGATCCTTATCTCATCGAGTTTTATCAAATCATGAGCCCAGTATCTTTTTCCCATGCTGTGTGCTAATTGCACTTTAGTTGACAACTTCTTTGAAGGAAGCACTCACTGAGCAGACCGTCTTTTGGTTTCAGAATCATATCAGTAACTTAAGGTTTCGTCTTCCATGAGTATGTTGGGCAGCAGTTGAGTCACCTGCCTTAAATATTTGAACCAAATCGTGGCACTAATTGATCAAATTATGAGGTTTGTACTGAGCACAGAGATTTTTGTCGACTAATTGTTATTATATTGGTAATTTTGTGCCCTTCACTCAAAGCATTGGTGAGCTTAGTGCGACCAAGTTTAAATTAGTTAAACCAGTTGCAAATAGTGGTACGAGATGAGGCCACATAGTATAGGTCAATTGAAGTCTGTTTTCTTAATGATAAATAACATCGAAATCATGTTCGTGCCTCAGACAATTCTTAATTAAGTTCTACAAATTTTCAGTATAGTCTCCATATGTTAAGTTTTCATTTGTTCTATAGTGTAGCTTGATGAGGTGCTTACGGTAGCCGACCTCCGAAGCCCAGTGGTTAGTACACCAGTTTTAAGGTGACCATCTCTAAGGTCCCGGGATCGAATCTCGGTGGGGGCAGATGTTAATATTATGAATATCGTACTTTAGTCTTTATCTCATGTTCTCGGGCTTTAGTCTCATTAATATATTATTCTATCGAAAATATTTATATTTGTGTAATGTCTATCAGTTACCCTACACAAGAATTACAGTAAGTACTGGTCTAAGTGTGAGAAATATTTACTTATTTATTTACTATTTCTTTCTTGACGACTAAAAACAATCATAAAATATCCACTTGTCCTACTGACAAAATTCATTGTTGTACGATTGAGTTACAAAAACATTATAGTAAATTAACAAACTTCTAGTCCGAGTTGTGTGTTACGCAGCTTCAAACAATAGCTTCACTTTTCTTGAGCATATGATAATTGTGTGCCCTACAAAACAATATCAATAAGGTCATTACTTAAGACTAGAACATACCTACAGTCTGGAATCTGAATCGGAACAAATATTAAGGCGTAGTTTAGAACCGAAATATACAGAATGTTTAATGCTAACGAAGCGAATAGTAGTGAAGAATAGCGTGCGGTCCAGTTGAATTTTCATTTTCAGATCCTGAACAACACAATAACATATGCAATTGGTTCTAAATTTGCAGATTCTGCAGTTTTATTTAAATATAAAATTATAGAGTCTGTTAATGCTATGCTAACTTAGAAAATCATTCGGGGATCGAAGTCGTTGCAACCTTATCATTTACGTTTATGTCACACCTCGGATCACCTACTAATTCTGTCAAAGTTGTCAAATAATAAAAAAAATCCATGCGAATTGGCAAGGATTTGACTGTTTGTGATTGTTTTGCAGCCGCTTATTTTTTAAACTTTTACAATTTGTTCTTGTGTAAAATTTAATATCTTCATCATATATGAGGTAGAGTCTCCTCACTCTTCCGCGCTAGAATCTATCTTGGATTGTTTGTCAGGCTAATTTACTATTTTGAGATCTGTTTTTATTTTTGAATCATCAGGTTACTGGCGGACAGTTTGTACGCTTCTTCAGATAAATCTAGTATAATTTGTGTCACCTCGCCTTCATACTTATTAACTTACCAGTATCTCAGTCTCAGTAAGCCATTTTTTTTATTATAATACGGTCTTAGCGTATTAATTCTCCAACAAAGACGAATGTTTGATTACACGATTCCCCCATTGTTCCGAGGACAGGATGTGTCAGCCTTAGACGACGGAAAGGCTGTTTGATCATACACAATGATGACCGTTCGCAAACATTGTTTTTTTCGGAGAAAATTACAAATATTTCCTAGCACGACCTTTGTCTAAATTGGTCATAGCTACTGGAATGACCACTGGAGTACTTAGAATCGGAAGATTCTTGAAAAGAGGAAGTCATAGCTAAAGGATTGAATATCCGGGACATTTTAAAGTAAGAGGCCATACTTAAGCACACATAATGTAGAGACAAATTAATTATTCCACTAATATATAACTTAGTTCCGATAGTCATCACTCTTTTGTCAATCATCTCTTAATATGTATTAATAATTTCGAACCTCAAAAAAGCAGTGTGATAACGATAAGTCTAAATACTTAATACATTGTAAGTTAATTAATTTAAATAAAATAAATTATTAATATGATAAACATTTGAACTTTGACTTGTGAATTGATATGTATCAATTAATGATTGACTTAAATTAAATCAAAGTCATGTTTTTGTTTTTGACCGATTTGTTAAACTTCCACGTTCGTCTGAATCATTAATACAAAATATGCTTACGTTGGCTATTCTAAGTTTAGGATTTGAATATTTTGTTGTTATTAAAATTTGAAAACCATTTCTACCAAGTGTTAAGCTCCTATATCTATTTTTCCAAAATTGTAGATCAGTATCGTTAGAGAATAGAGTGAATTAAATATAATATATTTTTAAATCTATTTCAATTTGATGAAGTCAGGAATTATGTGATAAAGCATGCAAGCATTTGTGATTCAATATTGCAAAAACATAATATCTGTAGAAGACTCAAAGAACGATAATTTTCTTTTGAAATCTGAACGCTGAATCTAAACTTACGTTTAGTTTTCTTTGAAGTGATATGATTGATACTATGATTTTATTGATATATATAACATTATGTTATTAACAGCATAAGCATAGATGAATAAAGAAAACATAGCCAACTGCTTATGAGAATTTCGATTATTTAGTAAGTCATATTACCTATATGATGTTACTTGTAGAATTGCCATAGTGCTTAAGGTTCATAGTGAAATGACATCCAGATATTATGATATATATATATATATATATATATATATATATATATATATATAAATATTGTAAATAGTTAAGTAAGACATAAAAATATTTTATAATTATTTATTAAGTTAAAAATAAATTATGTCTTAAAAATACATAAACATGGGTTCCTTGTTTCTTACTAGTTATTAAAATAAGATGCTTTAACTATTGAAGTATTGTCTAAAACATAAGAAATCATGACATTCCTAAGTATTAAACACTAAATACATAAACAGGAAAAAAAATACAACAGAGACATATTGCTAAGCGGCAATCTCTTGTAGACAACTTTGGATCGAGGGAGTAGAAAATGGAGATCCACTCAATCTATTTAGGTGCAGTAATTACAAGCTTCACGCTGTTTTGTAGTTTTCTGATGTTTCTATTTAAGTACGTTTTTAGATGTGATCAAGCCAAGTCAGCCAAGCAATGCCATTGTGGGTGACCGGAGTAGGGCGATCAAAATAATTTTGTTGATCCCTTAAGACTTTTAGTTCGTACATATGCATATACTTCTGAAGTCAGACTTTCTTTGTATAAGAACAATAAATATTTGCAATACAATGCAATATTTGCATGTCCCGTTAGTGTTTGTTCATCGAAAGACTTAATAAAATGTCTGGATTTCATTTGAATGTATCTGGTACAGGGTTCTGCTTAGAGTTTATGTTCTATATCACATGTTTAAATAATATTTAATTGTATATAAATTGTAATGTTTAATTCTAAGGGTCATTTAATATTTTCTCAATAGATTTGTAGTCTAAAATTATTAATAAATAATATTCAAAGGCGGACATAGCAATTAAAACCAACTTGTTTTAAACATAAACATTAAAAATTTTTGGCGATTACGTAGGCCTTTTAAATGTTAATGGACACTGTGATAGAATATTATATACTAATTTTAATCTCTTGATGCGCATATATCACTGCACACACACATAATATTCTCAAGTTCAAGATACTCGCTATGAATATTCTAAGAACGCGATATACATAATTATTTGGATAAATCTTAGTCGAGACTTGAGATTACTATCACGTATAAATAAACTAACAGCTTTTTCTAGAATTCCAAAGGTGTATAAAAGATTTTATTAAACATAGTACGATCCTACAACCTCCTATGGCCCTATTAACCATCCTGGTATTGCGGGCCGAAACAGCAGGAGATGCGCACATTTCTTGACTCCCTATAAATTCTTTAAGCATGTCTCCATTGACACTGCGTCTCTCTCCCCATTCTAGAGCGGACAAACACACGAACGCCTTTGGTTCTTCTGCGGTCGTCGTGTACCCATCTGGCTTCGTCTTCCTTCAAGTCCTTCTTCGGGCGGCTGCCCTCTTTTCTTTTCGCTTCTATTATTAATCCCACTCGTAATAAAAATAGTATGAACAAATATTTATTATATTTAAATTTAAATAATCATTATAATTTATTACATTATACGTGTTGACATTGATTGTATGAAAAGGATGCATGTCATGCGTCCTTCCCAGTTCATGAGGCCTGCCCATGCATTTTGACTAATATTTTCTTATGGCTCCATTTGATTCTGCCTTCATTAGGTCTGTGTTAATTATACTCGCAATATTGCAATATATATAAGTCTCTTAGTTTAAATGTGAAATTAAGCGAACGGGATATTTCGAATTATAAATCGCGTCATTTTCGTTGCTCAATTTAGGACTTTTCTGATAAATTCGATAGATATGGAATATTTATCATGATTATAGTGTGGAGCGTTGGTGGTACTGTGGCCTCGGCACCGGTATGTGGCTTCATTAGAATCGAGAGGCCCGGGATCAATCCTGTCATATACTAATAAGTTTTTATATTCCAAATTTCATATGTACATTTATTTGACATTCCTATGCTGACAGAAAACATCGTGAATAAACCAGCATATCGAAGAAAATATGTGAAGTCGACCAATAGGTGGTTGAAATAAAGCCTAGACGCCCTAATATAACTAGTTAGGGTAGGCTTGTGTATGTCGGTGGATACGTATATGAATTGTTACGATAATGATGATGTATACGATTAAAAAGATGTCGATATGTTCAAAGTTACAAAAATATTACTTTATAGACCGAATAGATCTCTACCAACTGTAGCAACTGGCTGCACTCTACCAACTGTATCATTTCATTCATCAACTTAATATATCAACTGTATAATTGAATTATAATTTTGCAAAATGTGACTCAATCGGCAGCTTACCAAATACTATCAGATTTAAAACGTATTTGCATGTAAATAAATCTTCAACGCAAATGTGTAGCAATTAATTTTGTGTGAAGGTAAACTAGACACATCTGTTGAGTGTGCAAGTAACTTGTTATCAGGTTTTTAGTATTTTTGGAGATTAAGTAAAGCAGTCAATAAAACTATATTCGAATTGGATTATCGTCACCCAGTATAATCATCGACGTATAAATAATGTTGGTTATCTAGTGAACTTTGACAGTTTTTATTATCAGGCGTGTTATACATACATATAACACCCCACTTTCCTATTTGGGTAGGCAAAGATCACAGTTCCAAACATATTTCCTTAGCTTCCTCGACTTTCATTAATAATTTTATGCATGCCCGTCAGTTACGGGTTCTTTTGACTTGTCTTCCTAGGCGTGTTACGGATAGCAAAATAGTAATTTGCGATCATTGTTATATAAAGGAATGTGGTAAGAAAATATTTTTGTAGGATATACGAATCTTTTAAAGTGTCACGAGATAATTAGCAAATGAAAGAGGTTATACAGAAAGTACTGGATGGTAAAAAATAGCGTTGTACTACCCAAATATAGAGTCGGAGCGAGGAACGACGTTTTCCCTCTCTCGTTATTATTACATAACTAAATGAAATTACATGATTTGTCCAAATTTGAACGACCGAGTTTCAATGAGCGAGTGCGGTATCTGCTTCTTGTTTGTATACAACATTATTGGTCGTAACGAATGTCTATGACCAGCGAGTACAAACTGTAATAAATTAAGCGAATAATTCGATTTCGGCTTCTTTTATACTAATGGAACATGGCGAGATGACTATTCTTGTGTTATTTTCTGGTTGTATACTTAATTACAAATTATTTTATCGTAATGATATTTAGTATGTAATTACTTCGAATCAATGAGCCAAACTGACAAGCATTTTGATAGTTCTTATTTGTGCATTGTGCAATAAATATATATGCTTTAAGTTCGTTTAGTTTTGTGCTGTCATTTATGAGAACTTCTTATTGGCTTTCTATTGTTATTTTTAGTTTATTTTTTGTTTTGTAATCTGTTGGTGTTCCTAATAAAATAACATCATTACTCTATCAGCCATCAGATACTCATACGAAGCATAGACTTTTCTCAAACCTGTGCTTGCTCTAACCCGAAACTTTTACCATTGACTTCAGCGCTTGTCAAATTTATGAGCTTTAGATCTTGTTAGGCTTATTTGTAAAGAACTAAAATTGATTATAAAACTAAGCAATAGCGATGACATATTTGACGGCATCATAAATAGTAACATAGCTCATTAGTTTTATAGCGCATTCAAGTCCCATTGGCAAGGGCAAGCACTGAATCGTTTGAGCGTTGTATAATGTGTTTCGGACCAAACTTGTTCATACAGGGCTAAGTCTCAATATTTTGCAGATATACTACATTATCATTATACATAAGTAACAAAATACAAAGCACCGGTTTCAATGCAGAATTTAATATTTCTAAAGGTATTTTTTTACAAATAATTTTGTCTACCAAACTAATCGTATTAAAGTTCTGCATACTATTACCAATAAGGATATTTAATAGCTTAAACTATATTGAATCACTATAGTATAGATTTGCGTGTATTTTAAGTAGGATGTGACGTTAGTAATATAAATTCAAATTTATCTACTTTACTACCTTCCAACTCAAGGTTTCAGTCACGAAGACACATTTTTTTATTAATGCTCCTCTTCTATTATTCGTAATTATTAACACACCATTCCAAAGAAGATAAGGATCAACAAGAGTATAAAAAAATGCATGAGGCAAGCTCATATGAAGTTTTATAAATATAGAAGAGATCACAATAAAATATGCAACTCTAGAACGTATGAAAATTACTATAAGAAATACATATTTTAAAATTAACAAATCACTCTGAGTAATATAAAAGTTGTTAAGTTTTTAGTACCATATCAATTGCGAAATATATTGTGGTAGTTTGATGTGAAGGCGTCTGTAGATTGCAAGTTAAATGTTCACTTGTAAAATTGGTAAAGTGTAGGAAAATGTTTATTTTATTAATATAAATATGCAGTTTAAAAGATGGCCTATTAACATTTTTATTACAGTAAAATAACTCCAGTGTTGTAACTTAGTAGAGTGAGAACAGAGAACCGTGTGAACATTTTCCTAATTAGCCAGCGTCGACGTCCGCGCAAGGAGACGTCGTTTTCGGAAGCCAACCGTCACGCTGCCCAAGGCTGGCTATACAAACACTCACTGAGAATTAAGGCCACATATAAATGCTTGGGAAAACGCAGCAGCCGTATTCAGGGAAACAACGTCGGACTAGCTTAACGTTTCGGGAAACTCTTGGAAAATTATCATGTGGGTGAAGTGTTTGTTGATAGCGGTAGCCGTGTGCGCTGTTCAAGGAAAACCGAAACTGGGTGTGTTCCAGCCTGGATTTCCGGAATATTACGTTAAAAATGTAAACATTTTTTTATATGATTGTAGTTTCAGTGATATATTAAAAATAAGTAAATAAATTTACAACAATACTTTAACAGTGAAACTTTAAACTTTTAAGGCTTATTTAGTGGAGTGATTAAAAATAAAACTTCAAAAAGATTAATGCTTATTTAATCAAATAAGTGAAGTAGAAGTTGATGTTTGAAGTTTTGATTGGTTAATTCTATTACATATTTACTTATATAGGGTTTAATAGAACATTTCCGATTCTATGATGTTTATTACAAGCTTTCGTAAAAGCGCTTCATTTATAACGTCGAATATAAATCTTTGAATTTTATCATGATATATGAATTTAACAATATAAGGAGATAATATATAACTGATTCAGATAAAGATTCTAGCCGTAGTAGATAGTCTGATATGATTTTTACATGGACAAACCGAGAACGTAACATGATCACTGCTAAAATGGTTTTACATATCGATCTAATAATCAGATAAAACTTTACTTTTAATCTGTTTTAATATTTTTATCAAACCATTTAATTGCAGTCTGATATTATTAATATTTTTAAATAAAAGCTTTTTCTGTGTAACGCTTGACTGCTTTTTTGCGAAATGTAGTTATATTAATTTTTATTTAAGCAAATATTTGAAGACATGCCCCAGTACATCTACTTACTAAATGGTTACAGGATCACCCCAGATATGCTTTCAACTATGGAGTAGCTGACCACAGCACTGGAGACGTGAAGTCCCAGCACGAGACCCGCGACGGTGATGTCGTCAAAGGTAACTAATGTAGTATCCCTTACTATGACACTTTGTTTATTGTAGCAAGGCTAAAGTCCTAATAATTATTTTTTTTATGATAGTAAGTTTTAGAGTTACTAAAACAGTTAGTTTTAAACTGTCATAAGCTTACAGCTTCAGAATAGTTATTGAAAAAGAAGGGCATTGATGGGACGAACATCGTTATCAAATGTTATTGGCGTATTTTAAGTGCAATTTGATGCAGATTTAATAAAATACTTAAATATTATTCTAATTACGAAATCACAGTAAATATTCGACTAACCTCGGACTATTTGTCATGTCTTATATAGAACAAATGTCAAACGGTTTCCTTATAAAGACCATCTTTATTATTCACAGTCATTCCGCCCGCGCCTTCTTTCGAGTTATATTAGAATTTTCCAAAAGAAAGATATATATTTCGCTGTAAAATTATCTTATTCCTTGACCCGGGTCTTCAACGATTTCCATACCAAACTCAATTAGAAATCCGACCAGTTGTCTTTATCAGATGCCACAGAAGAAATATATTTTCTCGTGGTAATAAAATGTCCTTCTTTGGGTCTCAAACTATCCCTATATCAACTTTCATCATAATCGGTTCAGTACTTTTTGAGCTTAATTAAGTAAAAATTTTCAACCCCTATTTGTACCCTTTTAAAGTAAAATCTATGCAAGCATAGAATGTCGTATTTATTACACGCTTTTTATTGACTTACTCTGTCCGTTTGTTTGTTTGTTTGTTTGTCATGATCAAATCTTGTAATCGATTTTTCGACCACTTCTACTGCTCCAATCGAGCTCAAATTTTTTTTACATGTGTATTCTAGATGACAATACAATATTCAATCATTTTCGAATCATAAAAATACATAATTATGTTGTAATAAATTAAAAACTTTTTAATATGAGAATTGGTTCAATGAAGCAAACAGATAGAATTTGATATAATGCATATGTTTAATTCTAATACTACATTTTCTGAACAATTATGTACATTTCTTTATGTTTGTTATAATAATCACGAGACTAAAAAGTAGTAAATAAAAAAAAATTAAAAAAAACTTTTTAAAAAAACACGCTTTTTACGCAAAGACTGAAAAACGTTTGATCTAAAAAGTAGTAAATAAAAAAAAATTAAAAAAAACTTTATAAAAAAACACGCTTTTATTAAAAAGACTAAAAACCGATCTAAAAACTTGAAAATAAAAATAAAGTCACGCTTTTAGAAAATTTGGGTACATATCAAGAAAAATTTCTGATGACAAAAAGAAATGTAACTCAAAAATTTGTCTATAAAATTTAGCAAATTAGTCCAAGAACTCAATGACTATAAAAGCGTGGGGTGTTCAAAATTAAACATTACTCATTTAATGGTCTTAACATTTACACCCCACGCTTTTATAGTCATTGAGTTCTTGGACTAATTTGCTAAATTTTATAGACAAATTTTTGAGTTACATTTCTTTTTGTCATCAGAAATTTTTCTTGATATGTACCCAAATTTTCTAAAAGCGTGACTTTATTTTTATTTTCAAGTTTTTAGATCGGTTTTTAGTCTTTTTAATAAAAGCGTGTTTTTTTATAAAGTTTTTTTTAATTTTTTTTTATTTACTACTTTTTAGATCAAACGTTTTTTTAGTCTTTGCGTAAAAAGCGTGTTTTTTAAAAAGTTTTTTTTAATTTTTTTTTTTGCATCTAATCAAAGCCTAAAAAATAAGTTTTGAAACTTTTAGCTTTAAAAATGATGTACTTTCTTTTCTCCCTCCCATTTTAACCCCAATCAGCTGTTGCTTTCTATTATAAACACTATCTGTGTACTAGTATGTATACTTCATTTCAATCGGTTTAGTAGATTTTTCGTGAAACTGCGATAGACAGGTTTATTTCCGCATTTATAATATTACGCAGATTTAATGAAATAATTTTATTTGAGTAAGGAGCTGAAAATTGATGTTCAGGTCTTTTTGATGATACAAAGATTTAAGTTTACTTAGGTTTTAGATTAACAACTAATCAATGCGGGAAGTTGGTTTGCAGAACAACGTAATCATATGTTTTTGACGTATTCTATCTGTGCCATCGTCACAAATATAAAAAATAGGACAACATGCAGATGAAACATTGCATAGAAGCTATTCCAATTACGCCTTATATATGGTTATTACAACAAACCTCCGCTTTCAAAAACCTATCAATCGGTTGGTAAGCTTTGCGCAATATAGATGTTTGACATGTCTGATACAAATGTCAAACAGTAGGATTTTTATTACAACATTTATGAGAGCGAACGCAAGGATGTTTATGTAAGGAGTTGAAAAAACTGGTAATTTTTGTCACGTTACAAAGTTCTACTGTGGTTTTTATTTATTTATACGCAGTTTGTTATACCCAATGAGTTATATATATAAGGTAAGAATGATAGGACGAATCGGTGCAAGTCGACCTAGGCGGACATATCTCGATCAAATCGAAGATGTCCTAAAGAAAGGCCGGGTCAAAAGTACCAACCGACGATGCATGCATGGAGTCGCTCATGAAAGTGGAGGAAGCAAGAGAAGTGTGCCAGGATCGTAGCAAGTGGAAAGAGGTGGTCTCTGCCTATCCAATTGGGAACAAGGCGTGACATATATGTATGTATATATATATAACTATTATATATCTACATACACATTTTATTATTTTTTTATATTATTAAACTAATAAAAATTACACTGATTAACTAAAACTAATAAATAAAGCAAAAACTATACTTTAGTAGAGCACCGCTGTTACGTGCGACATAAAAGCTGTCACAATGTCAACATGCAAAACTTGATATGTTCCTGTGTGTATATATTTACAAGTTAGCATAAATTATATTTTGAAAATTATCAAGCTCGTTACTAAATTGCATTATTTAAATACTGACCACTATATCAAAAGTAAATCAGTAGATAAAGTGTGACAAAGAAAAAAATGTTTGACAGTTTTTCGTAGTAAATTATTTGTCAATATACCTATTCACGAACTGCTAATTATCTTTTAGTAGAAAGTTTAATTGACTAAAACCATTGTCTATAGTTATATGACAAAGTAAATTAATTCACCGCAATTTATTAAAAACTGACAAAGTATATCTGATTTGTTCGAACCGCTTGGTGTCTCTTCTATTGAGTTTACACTAATTAGCTTATACTATTACTTATATATACATATATTTATACACTTTTGTGTAGTATGATAGTGAATATTTACAACGTGTCACAGACGCTTTATATTTTCATTTCCTTTGTATTACGCTTGTATTTAAAGTTAGGGTTAAGAGAAACATTCTGCATACATCTAATGTATGACGGCTATTGTATTCCTAACAATTTGTATTCTCAGCTGATTACATCTCCTTGTTAGTGTATAGTGCGTATTGTTTGTAAACTACACGCTATATGAGTTTATAGTGAGATATACTAGTAGGAACTGCAGTAGTAAACGGGAAATCAGTAGCTTATCAAAAATAATGTGTCTATGAATAAAAAAAATGATGTATACATAAGAATGTATTCGTTATTTAATTTGTGACTCAACCATGAGTATGCTATCGTTTTAGATGGGTATTTCACGAATAGTAAAGTACAGAAGTCATGTTAATCAGGTAACTAAAATTAGATAGATTTTACCTAAATACGTTTCCGCATGAGGCTCTGTACATAGCTTTCCAACTTTCCATAACTATTCTTAACTCCTTATAGCTAGAGTATATAGTCTATATATAGATAGTTAGGCTATATGTAGAGTGAATTCAATATTTTGGTACGATGATTCATGAGCTAAACATTAGTTATGTAAGTTCGTAAACCATTCATTATTAAGGTTAACATTAACAGATTAACTTTTAAAAGTTAACTGACGCAATAATGTCTATTAAATATGAAAAACTGCATACAAAATATAGGTTCGTGCGGGCCATCACAGAAACAGTTTTATCGCTGTTATGTCGTGTTGACCATGCAGCCACCCCTACCCCTGTGTCCGATTTACGAAGTTGTTTTTGGTTTACGGTGCTTAGCTCTGGTTGTCAGAAATTGTCCTCCTAAAGACATAAACGAACTTGTGTTACGCAAATTTCGATAGAGACTAGACTTCAACGCGGAAGTCTCTGTGTATACCCTGTTTGAAGGGTGTGTAACTACCATGTGTTTACAATATAAATTTGTATTTTTTTTTATAAAAAGTTTATACAGTACATCTAGCAAGAACTGATTGACGTAATATGGTTTTAGTTATTAGATTGACATGACTTCGGTAGGTTACTCTACGTCAAATCAAAAACGATAACAAAGCAATGGTAGAGCCACTGACTTTTCGATTACGAACACACCCATAACATGTTGCCCGAACGATAGAAATCCACCACAGAGCTGATTATCGCCAACTTGAAGAATGTTTGAGCATGAATTCTTTCACAATTTGTATAATGTGCATCAGAATGAATATTGGTCGAATAAATTAAAAAATATGTTATAAACACTTGTATGATGGAGTTATAAAATGCTAAAAATATTAAAAATGTTATGCTAAACGTATTAAAATTATCAAATATATTCGATTATGATTGCCGATTTGGTCATAAAATCGGTCGACAAAATATTTGATATGTCGAGCTTTGCCTTTTTTAAAGTTCATTGCTAGACTTGTTTTAATTATCTGTATTTGTATTGGTTAATTGTAAAAATGATTTAATATTTCATTTAATTAATTTAATTTGTATAAATAATACATTTGTATTATACAGTTCAGAATAAAAAGTTCATTCGAATTGTACAGTTAATATTGAATGTAATTAAAAATATGTAACATTATATGGTAATACATTGAATTTCAAATTGATATTCCGAGTATTCTAAAATAAAATGTCCTGTGTTGTGCCAGATCGAGCAGTAGTTACTGTTGAAGAAAAATATCGAATACGAACTTCTTTACGGCTTAAGGGCCGACCAGACCTTCTCCTTCTCTCATTGTCAAAGTGGTACAGTAAAAGCTATCTGCATCTAAATATATAGGTTTACCAAAATATAAAATATATTTGTATAGTGTGTAGGAGAAGTGCACTACTATAATCTGATGGAACGATAGCACAAACGACTACCGAATCAGACTCAGGACCCGCTCTTCTGAAACATGTTTGATGAGTTTGTAATGCTGTAATATGGATAACATTTAAGGAATGAACATAATTTTTGCAATTACCCAATGAGTGTATTCGCGACTACGCAATTTTTGTCATAAAATACTCGTAGTAACCGACACCTACACAATGGCCGTCAAATTTATCGAAATATATTTAAAGTTACACAATAATTGGGTGAAGAATCCGTTTTTTAACCTTCTGGCATTGATTTTGATAAACTCAATCTCGATCAGATTATTAAGTATACTGACAATAAAAATATATATTAAGTCACTGCTAATGTATATTTTAACCAAATTTCAACTTAACGCCATATTGACTGATATATTGGACTTGATTACAAGGCGGAGATGAGACTTACATATATTACAGTAAAATACTTATGGTGACGAAATGATGCAATTAATCGAGGTGAAACAGTTTTAAATTCAAGTTTTAGTCATTCTTTCATTCTATTTGCCTAAAGTGTTAATGAGATAGCTGGATTTTTTTATATCTAAATATTGACAAATTAGCAGTCTACCCACCTGATAGTGGTTTAAGATGCATATAATACGTTGTTTCCTGTGACATTAGCAGGAGTTTAACATATCCTGACGCATCTGTACCCTTCAAACCGGGACGCTGCCATGTTAACACTGCTGGTTTGAGACAGGAATAGGTAATCTGGAGGTATCATATCAGAAAACCCTGGTATAATATTCGAATAGTGAGACTATATCGTGTAAGTGCGTATCTTAATATAAACAATGTATTAAGTCAGAATAATTATTCTCAGAAGACGGAAAGACTATTTCTGTCAAGGCTGCTTTGATTAAATTTAACATTATTAATATCAACGTATTAATAACAATAATGCAAAAAATTAACAAAATACAGTGACTCTCCCACGAGTTCGCTAACGTTTTCGTAAGTTTTTGAGATATAGTAAACTATAGAAATAATGTCAAATAATATGAAATAATTGTACAATTATGTTACTGTTTGGGCTCTGTATAACATTACATTTTATTACAAAAACAATACCTTACAAAGACTATTTGAATAATTTTTATAAATATACATACAATATTTATGCGATCGCGTTTTATTTAAGTTTCTGTCAGTAAGTATGAATAGATGCAATACATTTAAAATCTAAAACGTTGCTTAAGATTATTGCATATTTTTCCAATATTTACTCATTTATTTATGTTTGAAGTTTATTTACTAATTGACTCACTAATTAGAATCATCGTCGTCTAGCCTTGATTATAACATTTCAACATAGTTACGGTTTAAAAGGTCAAAAAATCATGTTGATATATCCTAGATGTGTTTTTAGCAAAATCAAATATTGTTGAATTAAAATGAGGCAAGTTAAGGTTAAGATATACGGATGTATATAAAAACATATATTATAATAAAAACATATATACACCTTCACTTGATCCTTATCTTAGACCTATAAAATATTTCCTTAAATCAGTATTTCATACCTAAGAATATAGAATAATGTTAAACCACGAGAATTAATGTCTCTTTTCTAGGGGAAAATCTGTTATAACTAGAGATCGGATAATCGGATGCATATTTACCTAAAGTTAGCTGAAGACAAAGTATGGAAACGGCTTTTTATTGTTTTGTTAAATAAAAATCCCGGGATTGCGGAATTGGATAGCCGGATGTTTATTTATTTACCTAATTTAGTTTTTGACAAAGTATGGAACTGTCTTTTTATTTTATATCCATAAATAAAAATCCCGGAATTCCGGTACTGTAGAACATTTTGGTAATGCAAAACTAGTCGGTAATATGAGCTTCATTAAATTGGAAGTTAACTCAGAGTGAGATACTAGACCATACTTACGCCCGGGCACCATTTCTGTTTTTTATTCAATTATTTAATTGATTATTGTTTTAGTCAAACTAGCTCACTACTTTCGTATAACACTCTTCACGTAATAAATCGTACATTCATAAATCGCACGGGGAACTGAAACTAAACTTCATGTAAATACGTATGCATAGTTGTATATATGAACCCGGAGTCTCGGTCTTTTGAAAATAAATACCACGTGCTAATTTAGTAATTTTTAAACAATATCATTACGTTAAATTTGCAGTCCCGTATTTTCCCGGGATTTTTATTTAACAAAATGTATTTTAAAAAGCCGCTTCCATAATTTGTGAACCAAAAATTAACTTTAGGTAAATATGCATCCGATTATCCGATCTCTAGTTATAACATAAAGTTAGGCTCGAATAGATACAAGGTAACTATGAAAGTTCAATATATACTTCAGATCATAAGTTAGTGACATAGTTATACAGGTGGTTTTTGTTTAGAGTATTTAGAGACACTTTCGATCAAAAATTAAAGAAATTGGAGGAAATATTTATATATAATTGACTGGAAGTGCGCCGTATTTCTATAGAATGAATGGTATGTTTTTTTTTCATTTACTTATTTACATAATACAATATATTAATAAAATTGTAAAGGCACAACATAAACTCTTGCGAGTTTTTCCGTGCGCCAGTGAGCCGTTAGGTAAACTTATTTAACTAAATCTAAAGTATAAAAAAAAGAAGGAAACAAAAACATGACACATAATACACGTTAACAATTAATCATAGGTGGCGACTCCGGCATATCTCCCCAAACCCAAAACCAAATCCGTCACCAGTCCCTCCTTGTCATTATGTATAGAGTATGACAAGGATCGACAGCCGCCAATCTTAGTTCCATGTTTAGAGATCACGCCACCAACAGTTTAACACCAACATCTAACTACACGTACACACGTTCCACCTCCTCGCTCTTTATCATGCTCAACACAATGTCTTCCTTTTCGCTTACACTAGGAATGTTCATTG
Source organism: Scirpophaga incertulas (assembly GCA_036419045.1). NCBI lineage: Eukaryota > Metazoa > Arthropoda > Insecta > Lepidoptera > Crambidae > Scirpophaga > Scirpophaga incertulas. Next base: position 18,257,458 of record CM071639.1, on the reverse strand, counting down.
ACTATCACTGTTCGATATACCCGCACCAGCCAGTTTTATTGACAATACCGATTTACATTACAATAGCGCGACTATTGTGATTGCGCATCATTCATTATCCAAACTGTCAGACAAGTTTGTGTAACTAAACTATACAGCATGACCTGTTTACTCAAAGTAGATAGATAGATAAAACGTTTATTCAGGCAAAAACACACTAAACACAATGTATACACATAAATAAAAATCGAATAAAAAACGGTAAGAATTAGATGTGCATGTGTGTTGCAGTGCCTGAAAGGGCCAAGGCTCAGTGGGGATTTTTACCTTAGAACGGCAAAACACTGATTTTCAGCCATCATCCTATGAGGAGAGTAGAGGGCTACGAAGTTATAAATAGCATTCTACAAGACTGAGACTAAGAAAAGAAGAATAAAAAATCAAAAGAAAATATCTATCATGATTGTAATAACATTTGTTTGGCATTGCTACTTGACGTAAAATAGGTATCCACTATAACACGCTCTGACATCACCTGTTACGTATAATAATAATTAATATACATAACCTATATTTCAAAAGTATACACTCGAGAAACATAAAAAAAAACATATACAAATAAAACTATCTACCTACGAATAATGGGCAGTTGTTTCCTTCAAGCAAATTAAGCTTTTGGTGCTCCAGTAATATATTTTTTAATTTATTTCTGAGAGTTATCCTGCGCATGTGATTCCTTAGAGGTGGTGATTCCTTAGAGGTGGTAGAAAATCAATAAATTAATTAATATTATTATTATTTTAACATAATAGGATTATTTATAATTATAATTATTTAATATTAAAATTATTGGGTACTTTACATTGTATGAAACTGAACATTAGTTCAATACAATGTAAATTACTAAAATGTTATAATTTACTTATGTTTGTTAAAATGTACAAGTATGAATATTTTAACATTTACGTATTAAATGTACACATATTGTCATAGAAATAATGTTTTATTTTAATTTTAAAATTTTTTTCAGTGATCGTGGTTTTCAGTGAATCTGGTAATTGGTTTATAAGATGTGGAATAATATAAGCCAATCTTCTTTTTCCATACATATTGCTATCGCCCGGTAGCAGTAATTTTGGATTATTCATGTTACGCGTTCTAACTTTAATATTATGTTTAGGTTGCGTGGTTAAATATTTATTAAAAAACTCTTCAATGAGTAAGTAGCATTTGATTGACTTTGTCATGAACTGGCAGTATCTTACAAAATTGAAAGAATTCTTTGTAGTTATTTTCGAATTTAGCTTTTATCTTTTTTGGCACTATTTGCTTTAACAATCTAAGCTGTAGGTTGTATATCCTATCAAGATGAGTCTTATATGTCCGTCCGTAGCTAGACAAACCATATTCTATAATAGACTCTACCATCGATTTATACAGCATAAGTAAAATAGGAAAAGGTATTTTCCATTTTATAATACTGAACTTTGCAAGCAAGCTTCTAAGTTTATTGCAAACAAGATTGACGTGTTCCTTCCAGTTAAGTCGATTGTCGATTATTAAGCCTAAGTACATTTGATTTTCAACCACATCAATGCTTTCGCAATCACACGAAATTGGTTGCGTATTGTTTAAATGCTTGTGTAAGCAATCGTGGTCATGTGCAATTAAGTTAGGTTGAAAACTGTGGTCTTTATTTTGACTTGTGTTGACATACATGAGTTTGGTTTTAGATGCATTCAATACAAGTCCTACATCATGCGACCACTTTAGCAATATGACAAACTCATTCTGTAAGATAGCCGTAGCTTCCATGGCAGTATTGGCCGTTGCAACTAAACATGTATCATCAGCATACTGATAAACGCACTTTTTGATGAGATTACAGATGTTATTGACGTATATAAGATAGTGGAGTGGACCCAGTACTGAACCTTGTGCCGTTCCCTCTGTAACAGGAATTGGGTCACTATCAGCCTCATTAACCCTCACAACGTATTGCCTATCCCTAAGATAATCCGCACACCATTTTAGAAGGTTACCTCTTATAGCACTCTCTTCTAGGTTTTTCAGCAGTGTCATGTTTTAGCATTTCAAATGCTTTGCTGTAGTCAATGAAGACTATGATTATGTGTTTTTTTTGGTCTAGATGTTTATACATAGAATCAGTGAACTTAGTAAGTAGCTGCGTCGTATTTTTATGTGATCGAAAGCCATATTGATTTGCTGATAAAATATTGTTTCTATCGTAATACTCGTGTATTTCTTTGCCAATATATTTTTCAACTATCTTATCTATGGTCGGTAAAATTGCTATGGGCCTATAGTTTGCATAATCTTGTTTGCTACCTTTTACAATACCCATTTTTAAAGCTTTTGGGTATTTATTACTTGTTACACTTTTATTAATGTTAATTGAGTTTATTATAGTATCAACATCCTTTGCAGTCGCAGGCCGGAAGTACATCGAGACATTTTGAGAAGTAACATACGAGTAGGTATCTCTGTTTAAAGGGGGGGTAGTGTGCATTTTGGAGCTAAGGCTTGGACATTATGTGATATATATATGATATATATGACGTCAAAACTTACTGTTTTTCCCATAAAATATTGTGCCTTATACCTAATGGTCTCAGAGTTGTTTGAAATTTGAGAATTTCTTATAGTTCAGATATTATATTATATAAAATATGTAATTAATTAATATACCAGGTTTTTTCCAGCTATTTAGATGATATCTTATAGTCAACAAGGTGTGTAATTCAAATATTTATTAATACGTTTTTATCTAAAATTTTATCTAAAAATTTTTAGTCTGTGCTGTGACGGATTAATAATATTATTGCCACTTTTTTCTTTATCACTTGAATTTACCGCAATTGTATCGCTGCTAAGCACATGTTGGCGATATGCTTAGATTTATACTCATTAATATAGCGAACCGTAGGTAGACGTTTATTACACTTGTGCCTACTACTTTATATTATATTAATTAGTATATTTAGGTAGTAATTAATTTGCACCGCGCCCTCTCCTTAGGAGAGGTCGCTCTCACTACAAGCCGTAGGGTCATTAGGCTGTTTGGTCGGTAGGTCACATCAGTGCAGCTACCTCGATCGGTCTGAAGTTCGACATAACCACTGTGACACTTGATTGTGGTGGCTGAGAGCCAGCCTCTTCTATCTCCTTCTGAAGGACAAGTAGTAATTAATTTGTGCTTATTTAATTTGTTGTCGTCTGTCAATAAATATGCTTTTATACAATCTTGAAGATTGAAATTTTGATAAATTTGGATAATAACAATGTATAATAATCCCCTTTACAATGAGGAGGTTTTATGACATTTTATAATACCTTTTTAACACATCTCTTCGGCCACACAAAATCAGTCAAAATAAGGACTAAGTCTTCGCTTTACAATAGGTATAACAAGTTTTGCATTACCTTTCCAGGTCAATATTCCCTAGTCGAGCCCGACGGTTCTATTCGAACCGTCGACTACACGGCCGATCCCGTGAACGGGTTCAATGCGGTCGTGACGAAGTCTGGTCCGTCTGTCCACACCGCGCCCGCGCCGACGCCGCAGCCGAAGCCCGTTATACAGTTCGTGCCAAAACCAATTCCAGTACCCGTCGAAGTGCCACGACAATACCAAGCGTATCCCGTCCCACCGTCTTTTCGTGAGTTACCATTTTAAATTAGCAAGTGTTTAATAAGACTTACATTTAAATACGAGTATAAATTCTTTGAAACTAAGATTAAATATCATTTGGACTATTTTTGCAGATAACAGATCTGCATTAGTGTTGTTTAAACTTTCGTAAGCGCAGAATAGGTTATTGTTAGTAATAGACCGGCTGAACAAGCGACTAAAGAGAGATCATTACTCCTAGACAAAAGCCACACGCAAAATTTAGCTGCAGATAAATTTGTAGAAAACGTCTACTATGGAAAAGACAGGCGTTGCGAAAAAAAAAATACGTGAAGTTGTCACAAGAGAATATTATCACATACATGTTATATTGGAGAATGCTCGAGTCATTAAACGTAATCTCTATTGCTTACATATTTTATGTTAATAAATATAGAATAACAGTTTCCAAGCTGCAAAGCCGAGAGGACGCGTCATTATATGGTGCTTTTTAAATTAAATGTGTTACTTACTATTTAGCAACTTTTGCAGTTTATGCCATGAATTTCGGATTTAAACTAAATTCAGTTCTGACACAATAATTTATAGGTACTTTATCCAGATCGAGATATGCACATAAGAAATTAGTTGTTGGTCGCCGAAGACAGATTGCTAAATAAATTTCATTACATTATGTTTTTCGACATATTTATGTTGATTCCTTTTCTAATAATTTAGAGCTAATATTATTATGTGATGTTTTAGTAGCTGGGTTGTTTTCTATCAAAAATGCCTTCTAGGGGTCCTAAATAATACAATACGGGAGCAATATTGAGCGTATCCATTTTGTGAATTATTATATAAACATATAATATGAATTCATTATGTTAAACAGATTGATATTTACCTACTTCTTCTATTTTATGTCTTTCTTTTCAAATGAGTAGTAAAGTTGAAGATTTTATAGTCTACTATAGTTCAATCCTGCATACCTACCATAATTCTATTTTTGTTATCTAGTATTTTTTAAGTATTAGTTAAGTATCTTCAAAGTCATTCTCGGTGTCCCGGTGTAGATAATATCCCAGAGAGTCAACAAACGGTGTACGTTACACCCGCACCGCCTGCGCAGCACACAGTTTCACACTCACATGTAGTGTCACACGAAGTGTCAAAGCCAATAGCCGTGCCTGTGGAATTTCCGCCGGAATATTTGGGTCAGTGTAAATGCTTGATAGCTGAACCATTTCACCAAGCTTCCTTATCATTCGTCCTTCAATTTAAGTAGTCAGTAGAATATGATCATTAGAATCATAATTTCTATTAGCAACATGTTTTCCGTACCCAAATCTATGGAACCAAATAATTTTCTAATTTTCCTATCAACTTATTGATGAAAAATATTTTATAATATTTTTAAGTTCTTTGAGAACTGAAAGTGCTAAACACAATGTGAATTTGATAACAGTTTCAAATCATCTCAATAAACATCAAGTCATTTACACTGCTTCAGAAGTTGTTGAAATAATACATATCATCATCACAATTAAACTGCATAGTCATAACATGGTCATCGAAAATATTTCATCATAAATTTATTTTAAAAGTAACTGTACTATAAGATCAGATAAAAAATAAAGTAACGTGAGTGCATGAGAAACCAAATGGTTCACAAGAATATTCAAATATGACATCATCTTTTAAATTTCATGATGTAATATGAAAGATGAGGCACAAATATAGGATATGATTGATGGTAATCCAAGTTTAAAAGCTAGCGAAAGCAATGTACAGATGTTAGTACATCAAACTATCACAATATGTCATATTTTTCAATAATATGTTGAAGATGTGTTGTTGAAATATGTGAAATTTCGATAACTTAATATGCTATTGTCTGTCATGAGACCATGATATATGAAATCAAAGATAATCTTAACGTGATAATTTTTGGAGATACATTACCATTCATTAGCACTTAGGAAAATCAAACATATTGCCCTGGTAATTCGAATGCTTTTTTGCTTCATCGTCTCAGTTTATTTCTAGCATATCTTGAATTTTATTTAGATTTCCCATATCTTTGATAGCTAAACTAGTATCTCAAGGTCAGCAAACAGTCTACATCACACCAGCGCCTCCTACACTTCGAGTCAATGAGATAGCATCGAAGCCGATTCCTGTACCTGTCGAGTTTCCTTCGAGATACTTCACACAGTCGTATTCTGGTAACAGTCCAGATTTTCAGGATAATTTGCTACTCATTTTATCGGAGGTGGTGTCATTATTATTCGGATTCGGGATACTAGTCTCAGTATAATGCATGTTATAAATATTTTTTAAAACCTTCCTATTGCATGAATATAAATAATTTTATCATCGCGTAAGAGGTTTCGTTAAGGCTTGGTTTTGAGTTACAGGAAAAATACGTTCCTTTGACACGAGATCAAAGCTTTGAGTACCTACTCCTTCTTTCTCCTGTTATGTTTACTAGACATACTAACTTAGTATTTAATTAAAATTTTAATCAAGTATATACATAAAGTGCATTGCTAATTAATGCCGTAATATGACGTAAATGGGATCCAAGGGAAACATAGATTTTTTAGTTTGTCTTTGTGCCAGGATTGACAGCATTTCATTTCTGAATATCATCATCATTTGTCATTTCAGCCAAGAGAACACCACACACATGAATTTAGCTTTTCTGAAGGATGTTCAGTTTGATCGGTCCTACACTGCTAGCATCCAGCACTGCAATCTACATCAAATAGTCCAATAGCTCTATCTCTTGCCCTTTGGGTGTTTTTAGGCCTCTATACAGGCCCTATTGTAATATGTTGTCTTGAGGAACTATACAGTATATAGGCCCGGACAGTGCCGCGTATCTAAATAATTGCTGAGCAGCCAGAGTTCGTGAAAGTGAAAGTTGCCTAGACGAACTATTCGTCCCAGGTTTCTCTCAACTCCTCAACAACTTCCAGTATTAAGTCTCCAACCTTTAGAAGAGTGAATACTACTTGGGAATTTAATACAATCATTGTTGTGTCCATGTTTATTTTAAAACCAATTTTTGGAGTATTTTACTAAGGTCTTCGAATTTGCGCTCAAACCAAATCAAGCAAAACAAGGGTATATTTCTTGCAGTCGACGTTGATATAGATCGTCGTATAGATCTGACTAGTCAAAGATCTTAACACGTTTATTTATTTTTTATTTTATTTCTTGAGAAAACCAACAGCATGAACTTAGAATAAATGACAATTAATAAAATATATGTTAGTATGTATAGCCAATAACAGGTTTCCCTTAATTTGTCCATTATTACAATTTAGAGTAGACAACAATAAGTCAGTAACAAGCAACAACTTCTTCTTCTTCTTCATGTGCCATTCTCCATTCCGAAGGTCGGCGACCAATATGTCTGTAGCTCGTTCACATATTACATGCCATGCGGATAATATCTTCTGTGCTACCAGCATTAAAACCAATCCCTCAAATTCTTAGCCCAAGATGTTTTTCTTCTGCACGACCTCGTTTCCCTTCAATCTTGCCTTCAATAATTAATCTTAACAATTTATATTTATCATTTCTATACATAATGCCCAAAATATTGTCCTTTTCTCTTTTTAATGCTTACTACAATTTCGAGGTTTTTATTTATTAATTTTAATACACTTTCATACTTATTTGTCCGTCCATTTAATTTTAAGCATCCTGCGATAGATCCACATTTCAAAAGCTGTCAGTTTGTCAGTCAAATTTTTTGCTTTAAGTCCAGCTTTCAGGAACCGTAATCAGTTCGGTAGATGTAGCATATCACAGTCGCCCCTCAATCCTAAGTTTAATTTTTCTATTAGTGAAACAGTTTCTCCTACTGTTAAAGTTACTTCGGCTATTTTTTCTATTCTGGTCTTAATCTCCTGTTCCGGTTCCATTCCGTTAACCAGCACCAAGATACTTATACTTTTTTACTCTTTCTACAATATTTAAGTTGTAACGTGTTATTTTTTACTATTGTTTTCAGCACAATTTAATCATCAAAATGCTTTTAATTTCATTATTAATTTACAAATTTAATTCTTGTTTACATATTCTATTAGGATTTTGTGACAGATACTTATTTTCTTTTGTTAACCTTTTAAGTGAAAGTAAGAGTGAAGGGATCGGAACCTGTACAGCCTCAGCATAAGTGCAATTTTTTGTCTTAATTTATAATAAATTTTACTTATAACAAGATGGACATAGGGACAAAACATTTAGTTTCTGTATTCATTTAATCAGCATACAGATTGTGTTGAGTCTGTGATAGGAGTTTTAGTTGGGTTTGTAGTTTAAAACTTAAATTTCAATATACAGATTTATGGTTGTAGGGATTTGATAGGGTGAAGCCATGGACAGTTATAGTAAACCTCAACATATTTTCATAACTAATATATACCTAATATTATCTATTAGGAGTTTACTTAAAACAAATTCTTTTGTTTTGGTTTATTAAAAGAAGTTTTCGTTTCTTTCTCCTTGTTGGTCAATTCCGCCTTTTCTTCACTCTGATACTTCCAATTCGGAACGGGACGGCTTGATCTATGGTGATCCCTCCGTGGCTATTTATTAGCTATCTCGAGTCTTGGCTGTCATTTTGACGTCGGCGAGGAGGACGCGAAAGATGGGTCTTTTGGCGTTCCTCTCCTGGCGGATGTGCCGATTTAGGCCGCCGTCATGTAAAATTTAGTTTTTCTTTTTTAAATGTATTTTCTTTTTAATATTTTTTAATAACGGCTTAATGCCTTAATTCTTCCATCCAGCAATCCCAGATAATGGGTTCACGGTATTACCTCGGAACCATCTCAAATATAGGGCGTTTGGGCCGTTTCATCCCAACGTGACTTCATGCACCCAGCCATGCGGTGATGTAGATTGTCTTACTTATCAGCGGAAATCCCTGCCATCACCGATGGAATCCAACGTATAAGGTGACCTCTTACAATTTATACCGTTTTGCGTGTGTGAACCACCGTATTTTGGAGGAATTAATTTTTCTTTTGATGACATTCACCTTGGGTGACGAATGGAGGATGGCTCAGCTCAACTGAACTTTTAAATGTGTAACGTGTGCAACATACCGTGCCCATGAAGTGGACTATTATATATATATATATATTCTTTTTTTTGATTGTATTTAAATGTTTAATAAATGTTTTTTAAAATGTAATTATAAACTTACATTTATAATTTCTTGGTTTAATTTTATCACCTAACCATTTGAAGGTCTGTTTGTATTTATGTGGAGGCGCCCATATCATTAATCCTAAATATCTACATATATCACCAGGTCGGTTCGATTCCGATAAGGATTATACCCACACCCTGATCTTAGCCGGCAAATTTCTCTTTTTCTTAACTATCATAAATAGAACGCTACAATTGGCGTACCCAACGTTAGGCCTGGAAGACTTCAAATGGTGGTGATTTAACTTTTGTTGTAATACATATCTTAATACTTTTACTTAAAAATATACATCTAGAACAGATGTATTCATATGTAATGTGTAATAATAATATTGTGTCTTAATTTTAAGCTTACCTAATTTAATCTAAATCACATATAATTGTGTATTCTTAAGTGTTGTCTAGCTTACCTAATTTAAACTAAATCACATATTTGTGTATTCTTAAGCGTTGTCTAGCTAATCTTTACTAATTTAATTTAATTTTTCTTTTTATTTTTTGTACTTATGCTACTTATTATTTAATTTAATCACATACTTGTGTATCCTTAAGCGTGGACTAGCTTACTTAATTTAAACACATTTTCTGTGTAATATTATGTGTCATCTAGCTTACTTATTTTAATCACCTTTATTGTTTAAACTTAAACTTTAATTTTTTTATAATTAACTTACTTTTGTATTAAAACACAACTGTTATTTTTAATGTTTAACTATTTCATTGCATATTGTTAATCATGGACTTTATCACTGCAGGATGTTCTGTTGAGTATCTCTTGAAAGATGAATTGTTACACGAACTCAGTATCAGACATTTACCAGCTGAACCATCTTCCTCAACGGACGACCTAAGGAAGTTCCTCAGACTCACAGTGAAATTAGCCCGACGGGGAAGCCTCAAATCCATTGATCAGTTTGGTGTTTGTGACCAGTCTAAGGAGGTGACAATATGTACTCCAAAGGTTTCAGACATTGAAAGAGATATCCCGGATGATAGTTGTACTGAATCTCGTCTGTTGAAAAGGTTAGTGTCTCGTAGTAATTATCTGTTGTGTAGGTTGTCAAGGGTAGACTCCAGATATAGTGGTACTCAAGTCTACTTTGATTTCAATATTGATGCGTCTCGAAGGTGAATCCCTGTCAAATTATGAAACTTAATTTCTTTTAAATAAATATCTTTGACTGAGAACTCAGTCATGTTCTCAGGTTTATTAAATGTCAACTTCATCTCAAATATTAACCTGCTTGGTAACTAATTTTGAATTAATTATTACACTGACATATGTAGTCAAAGTGTAATGCTAAACTTGCATCTATGTAATGCACTTCTATTAAAATAAAAAGGTTTGTTGCAACAAATGTATTTATTGATCTTTATTCATCTGAATGAATATAAACTGGTTTACACATTATTAACTATATGTATGGTGTGTTACCATTATAAACTTCCTCTAGTAGGAAATCTTCTAATATGGAATTATGCATATTTTTGCTTAATTTTCATTAATAATAACTACCAACTGTACACATTATTATCTGTATTTGTTGTGAGTATTATTTAATTCAACACATAGTTGTTGACTTTGTTGCATTTATGAAATGCACTTCTTTAAAATAAATGGTTTGTTGTAACAAATGTATTTATTAATCTTTATTCATCTGAATGAATATAAACTGGTTTGCACATTATTAACAATATGTATGGTGTGTGACGATGATAAACTTCCACAAGCAGGGAATTTTCCAATATGTAATTATGCATATTTTTGCCAAATTTTTATTAATAATAACTAACAACGGTACACATTAGTATCTGTATTTGTTGTGAGTATTAATTAATTGAATACATAATTGTTGACTTTAACTTCCTGACACACTTAGTGAAGAGGCGCTGATGTCAGTGACCTTTATTATTCTTTTACAAGCTGATGGATTGTAGCTTGTATATGATATCTTATGCTTTGATTTATTACTCAATTTTTATATTGCATAGAGTAATATATAAATATATGAAATGTCTTGTTGATTTGGGATTTCATCTCTTTGTTTTCTTACGCATGGGGTGCCTAAGTATATTTATGTTGATAATGGCCCTCAATTTGTTTCTAAAGAATTTAAGGAATTAATAATTAAATATAAAGTTCCACACTTATTTTATAATCCAGTTTATCATCCCCAGACTAACCAGACGGAGCGTGTGAACCGTGAAATTGTTAGATCTCTTGCATCATATGTGCGTTCTGATCATAGAAATTGGGATAAGAACGTAGCTGAGGTGCAATGTGCTCTCAATACTGTAATCCATGATGGTACTAAATTCACCCCTTTCTTTTTGTCACATGGCAGGGAGATGATCCTGGATGGTTCACTTTATAATTTGGATTATCCTGTAGATTCTGAAAAGATTATGGTAGACAACACTTATAAATTTTCTGATTCTCTTAAAGACTTAAATACAATATTTAATAAGGTAAGGGTCAATCTTAAAAATTCACATATAAAAAATTCTCATTATTATAATTTGCGAAGGCGTCATGTCGAACTTCAAGTAGGGCAAATAGTTTTTAAAAGATGCTTTCCTCTTTCTAATGCAGCCAAACACTTCTCTGCTAAGCTAGCCCCCAAGTTCGAAAAATGTGTCATCACAGAGAAACATTCTCCTGTGGTTTTCACCCTGAAAACAGTAGAAGGTAAACCCTTAGGCCGCTGGCACATAAAAGATATAGTCAGACCAGGCGAATGTCCTACTGACTTAATAATTTAAAATAATTTCTTTAAAGTGTGTTATCAAAATGTATTTCCTTTCATGACTCTTTGAGCATTCCTTAATAATATTTATTTAGATTAATCTTAATATTTATACACTTTGAAAATGATAAACACATTAACTATTACTATGTTAAGTGTCTTGGGTAGATACTCCAAGCACTTTAAATACTTACTTTTCATTAAAATAAGCCTGTATTGTTCAATGAATACTTTCATATGAGTTGAAGCCATTAAGTCTGTATTTATCTGCAGCATAAACATTTTTGTTTAGGCAACAACTTTAAAAGTTGAATAGTACATGTAGCTACCTTTAAGTGTTAGGTCTTCCTTTTCTTACTTTCCTAACACTAACCTATCTGTTCATAAATACTTAATACACCTATGTTTCTACACATTGAGTGTATTGAGCCTTGTATTAATTAATGAATACTTTCCTTTGAGTTGAAGCCATTTAAGTCTGTAATTATTTTGCAGCACTGAGCATTCTTGTTCATTTTGTCTAGGCGACAACTTAAGTTAAGTGTTAGTTTTTTTATTTTCTAACACTAATCTATTTCTTCTTAAATACTTGATACACCTATGTTTCTACACATTGAGTGTATTCAGCCTTGTATTAATTAATTAATACTTTCCTTTGAGTTGAAGCCATTTAAGTCTGTAATTATTTTGCAGCACTGAGCGTTCTTGTTCATTTTGTCTAGGCGACAACTTATAAAAAATTAATAATACATGTAGCTGCCTTGATGGGTTAGACCATTCTTTTAGATTTTTCTTGATAATAATATACTTATTAGTTTGTACTTAAATTACATACTAGAAATCTTATTCTTACATATCTGAAAATTTAATATGTAGTTGACCTACATTAATTGTCCTACTTTGCAAGAAAAACCAATATATGAATTTGCTTTACTTGTAATGATGTTCTATTATAGTATAAACCTAGTGGATGATGTTGAAGTATTTTTGAAATTAGGAAGTTTAAGATTAGTTATTTTAACATGATAGTATTTACACATTGGATGTACTAGTGTGTATTATGAGTTCATTGACATTGAGTGATTTCCTAGTTTGCTTTTTGAGTTCTTTTGTTAAATAGCAAGAGTGATGTTATAGAAGTAACTATCATCAGTACAGTCAGCCACAAAAATACTCTTTACACTTCGTATTTTTTACGAATTATTTTATTTAAAAATTTTTAATTTTTAAATAAAATAATTCTTTTCCCACCTGGAACGGTACTGTAACGTGTTATTTTTTACTATTGTTTTCAGCACAATTTAATCATCAAAATACTTTTAATTTCATTATTAATTTACAAATTTAATTCTTGTTTACATATTCTATTAGGATTTTGTGACAGATACTTATTTTCTTTTGTTAACCTTTTAAGTGAAAGTAAGAGTGAAGGGATCGGAACCTGTACAGCCTCAGCATAAGTGCAATTTTTTGTCTTAATTTATATTTAATAAATTTTACTTATAACAAGATGGACATAGGGACAAAACATTTAGTTTCTGTATTCATTTAATCAGCATACAGATGGTGTTGAGTCTGTGATAGGAGTTTTAGTTGGAATTGTAATTTAGAACTTAAATTTCAATATACAGATCTATGGTTGTAGGGATTTGATAGGGTGAAGCCATAGACTGTAATAGTAAACCTTAACATATTTTCATAACTAATATATACCTAATATTATCTATTAGGAGTTTACTTAAAACAAATTCTTTTGTTTTGGTTTATTAAAAGAAGTTTTCGTTTCTTTCTCCTTGTTGGTCAATTCCGCCTTTTCTTCACTCTGATACTTCCAATTCGGAACGGGACGGCTTGATCTATGGTGATCCCTCCGTGGCTATTTATTAGCTATCTCGAGTCTTGGCTGTCATTTTGACGTCGGCGAGGAGGACGCGAAAGATGGGTCTTTCGGCGTTCCTCTCCTGGCGGATGTGCCGATTTAGGCCGCCGTGATATAAAATTAGTTTTTTTTTTAAATGTATTTTCTTTTTAATATTTTTTAATAACGGCTTAATGCCTTAATTCTTCCATCCAGCAATCCCCAGATAATGGGTTCACGGTATACCTCGGAACCATCTCAAATATAGGGCGTTTGGGCCGTTTCATCCCAACGTGACTTTATGCACCCAGCCATGCGGTGATGTAGACTGTCTTACTTATCAGCGGAAATCCCTGCCATCACCGATGGAATCCCAACGTATAAGGTGACCTCTTACAATTTATACCGTTTTGCGTGTGTGAACCACCGTATTTTGGAGGAATTAATTTTTCTTTTGATGACATTCACCTTGGGTGACGAATGGAGGATGGCTCAGCTCAACTGAACTTTTAAATGTGTAACGTGTGCAACATACCGTGCCCATTGAAGTGGACTATTATATATATATATATTATCTTTTTTTTTTTGTATTTAAATGTTTAATCTAAATGTTTTTTAAAATGTTAATTATAAACTTACATTTATTAATTTCTTGGTTTAATTTTATCACCTAACCATTTGAAGGTCTGTTTGTATTTATGTGGAGGCGCCCATATCATTAATCCTAAATATCTACATATATCACCAGGTCGGTTCGATTCCGATAAGGATTATACCCACACCCTGATCTTAGCCGGCAAATTTCTTTTTTCTTAACTATCATAAATAGAACGCTACAAGTCCCATTTTTAAAGGTGCACTGGGTGTACAATTTTGCTAACAATCAAAATTTTGTCTTGTTGCAGTTTATTTTAATTCCAAATTCCAAAAGTTGTATTACTTAATTTATCTAGCATTTATTTGAAGGTCATCGGACTTTCAGCTAAAAGAACCGGTGTCATCGGCATAACGTATGTTCTGTATGAAGTTTGCCAATTTACTCGGATTCCTAGGTTAAGATTGTTGAAAGCTTCCTGAAAATCATTCTGAATAGAGGTTGAATAAACAGGGTGAGGAATACACCCCTGTCTAACACCTTTTTCTATATTAACTTCTGAAGATGTTTGGATGTTCAAAGGGACGTTTACATTTGCTTTATAGACTTTGAAAAAGCTTTTGATAATGTTAAACACGATAAATTAATAAATATTTTAAAATCAATTGGTTTAGATGGGAAAGATATAAAATTTATAGAAAAACTGTATTGGAAGCAAAAAGCAAAAATTAAATTTAATAACGTTTTAACAAAAGCAACACACAAGAGATTATTTAAAAAATATATACCTATATATATAAATTACAAAACAAGCAACCCTTCGAATTTAACTAGTATTTAAGAAATAATATTTAAATTCATAAAAATTATTATTACATATACATATACCTTTTAATTATTTTTTATCAACTCTATCACTCTTTGCAAAAATCCGCGTTTGCCCTCCGCAAAAAGGTCCAATGTTTTGAAATTTTTATTATATGTGCTAGCAATTCTAAATAGTACCGAATTTTGTAGGTAGTTGGTATGATATGTGGGTATTTGTAACAGTGATGTGTGACGTTACGATATTTTGGCGTATTAAATGTAATTTTTGATAATAAATCTGCGCAGTCAATTTTGCTATTAATTACATCGTACAAAAAGCTCATATCCTGGACAATACGCCTCTGTTCTAGGGATAATAGACTGTGCTCGTTGCGACTCTCCTCATAGTCTCCAGGTGATTTACGAGAACGATAGTTAAGATGTCGAACAAATCTATTCTGAATGGTCTCAAGCCGATGTTTATACACAATATATTGTGGCGACCAAATTGTGCATGCGTACTCCAAGATACTTCTGACATATGCATAATAGACTGTTTTAACCACTGATATGTCAGAGAATGGTTTGCAAGCCCGAAAGACAAAGCCAAGGCTTTTGATCGCTTTAGTTGCTACGTGGTCGATGTGATCTGAGAGTAACATTTTGTGGTCAAAGTAGACACCTAAATCTCTAACACTATGTTTTCGATTAATGGGATCTTTATGAAAATGGTAATCATATTTAATTGGCTTTGGCTTCCGGGTGAATGTTATGCATTCACATTTATCTGTGTTAACTTTAATATTATTTCTTTTATAATATTCTAACAAACTATTTAGGTCACTTTGCATTAATAGACAATCTTGCAGTGACTTGATTTTGCAAAAAATCTTTTTATACGTTTTTCCGCATAGTTTCTGTAGTAATTGTGAACAGTTTCGGTGATATTATGTCACCCGATCTTACATCCCGTTGTAGCCGTTTAAACAGATTGAGAATCCGTCTGAGCGATAACTTGTCGCTTACAGAAAATATTTAACTGAAAATTGACAAATCAAAAAGTCAACTTTTCGTGTTCTGTTCGGTATTCCGTGACTGAAATTTATGAAATATTGGCAATTGTCACACTACACACATAAGTATAAAGATGATTTAAACGTTTTTTAATATTTGGGAATACGCATTGAATGTAGGTTTTATACGTATAAAAGATTGTTTATGTGTATCGTATACCGTATTCTCTTAATATCAACGAAATTAAATTTTTATCGTATATATATAAAATAAACGTTTTATTTATTTATTTATTAAACCACAACATAAACTTACAGCCGTTACACAGCCAACACGCTTACATGCTAGAATACAAATTTTTTATATTATATTAGTTTTAAAACCTATTTGAAAATATGATGCAAAAATTATGTAGATCTAGAGAGACGCAGTGGTTTTTTGTACATACTAGTATAGATTAAGATATAAAGTGCAATAAATTACAATATTGATAGATTTAACCAATGCCTAATAATTAAATAGACAAGAGAACGTACACAATACTAATCACTTAATTTTATTCATACTCATATTTAAATTATTAAAAGTCCTTATTATCGATCAGTTCATATAATTAATTATTTACTAATATAAATACAATTTCTAATTCCAGTGTTCCCGAAAACAGCACCACATTTCCCAGAGTATGATGGATTTGACATCGACGGAGCGTATCCTTTACCACCTGGAGCTTATTTTAAGTAGTTTGTAAGATGGATTGTAATTTATGTGAATATAATTATAACTTTATTGTTTTTCATTATGAATGTTCATTTTTTCACCGGTTTTGTTTGTTTCCCTGGAGTCATCCTACTAAATAAAATTAATTATCAATACTAACAATCGTATGAGAATCATAAAACAAATTGAATAACATAAACTGAAATTTATGTAATATTCTTATACTAGCTGTTGCCCGCGACTTCGTCTGCGTAAATTTCGAGTTGAACTGGTTTCGTTTCATCGTATTTTGGTTCCCTGTTCCATCTCACTGCCCACGAACATGCTAAACGTGGCCTTTGGGGTCTTATAACCTGTGGCTCTGTCTACCCCGTAGGGGATAAAGACGTTATCTTATGTATGTATTGTATCAGGATGATGAATTGTCTTTAGATTTTAAATTTCCCATGTAACTTATGTAAGAATGGTGTACATTATAATTCGCAATATTATCATGCCTTGAGTTCATTAAAATGACGATAACTTTTTTTTTAATGAACCGATTTTGATGAAACAAAGTTTAGATATTATTCTGAGTTAAAACAAAGCAAATAGTGAAAGTTTCAAGCAAATCGGTTCAGTACTTTCGGAGATAAACGTGAACAAACATACAGACAGACAGACAGACAAAAAATTCCAAAAAATTTTGTTTGCTTTCTAATAATCTATTTAAGTGCCCCTCTATCCATTTCAGTCAAAAATACTAAATGTACAGACAAAATATTTTTACTGTCTTATTATATGTATAGATGTATAGATTAACATTGTACGTGGTCTTGCTCATCAAGAGCACCGTCTTGCAACTCACAATATCATTACGGGTAGATTGAATGGGTTTGTAAAAATATCAAAATACAAATAACTTTTGTAAAACCATATAACAAATTATTTTTACGCTAACGGATTAAATAATAACGGATTAATGATAGTACGTTTTATAAGGTGCATGTCGCATGATCTGGCTAAGGAAACTCATCTTCCCGCAGTATGCCTAGGTAGTCGCAATGGACTCGCCCCTATTACATTAGAACATAATAAAATTGGCGCATTATTCAAATTATGTACAACGCCATTGGTTTGTATCTAATTTCACTCTGTCTAACGCGCGCTACTCAAGGCCAATGAGGCGCGTAAGCGGTTTTTCCGGAAAATTTTGAAATTTAAATTGAGCCAGAGGAGGTGACATTTTGTAAGGCCTCGAAAAAAGGTTTTATTTTAACTACTAATTATTTTATTTTACTATCTTTTTTTGATAAAGTATATTGTGTTGTTTGTTCAGTTATAATATTGCATTGAAAAAACTATATAATGGTCAAATAATTAAAAAATAATGTGATAATTATAGTAAAATGTATGAATGGGCCAGCCAGGGGAGTATACATTTAGTACTATTTTCCGTCTATGTAAACAAAATTATCATGCTTATCAATAGAATATTCAGCGGGACAAATAAAAGACACTATTATGTATTATTTACATATAAAATAACAATAATTTCATTAATTTTATATTTTTTAATTCAATGTCCATCAGAGTACTTAATACCGTATAATGACCCATATATATGTAGAATGTGATAGTACTTACTACGTATCTACATTAGTATCTTCGGAAAACTAATCACCTTCTTGAGCAGTGCGTCGCTAATAGATACTACAACGCGTTTGCGGAGGGATAACATACAGTTACGCATTGGACGCTAATTTCTAGAAGAAAAGAAGATAAAGTCTTGCTCAACTTGGTTGAAATTTCATTTAGGTTGTAATATGAGGGTTAATTTTAGACTGGTGGGTATAGGTATGAATATTTACTCTTTCATGAAAATTTATATTAAAAATAAATAAATATAGAAAAATATACATTTAATTTGGACTAAATAACGATACCTACAACAATTACAAAACAAAACAATACTTACCGCTGCATGATAGTAACATTGTGGCAAGCTCAGTATAAGCAGCAAGCATAGCCTGCTGCAGTGGTATTTTGCTTGACACAGTGGTAATATCAGGCACTAGAAATCGTACAAAACATGAATTTGAACTTAAAACTATATGATCAACAATGACAAGGGGAACTTAAGTATACGGTTCTTAATGCTAAGAGATCTGTAGTACATTAACGCATAGGTATCTGTAGCATTATAGTGTTTTAATATATAATCTTATTAAGTATAACAGATGAGTGATATTTATTACTTTATGGCCAATATTCGCAAAAACAAAGATTAAGAAAAACATACATGTATAATTTTTTATATATATGTATATCTGCCGTAAGATATGACATTGTATAGATATCGAAATTGAGCAACAACTAAATTGTTGTTACCCAATTCTTTCTTATATATACGAGTATATAATATCTTCAATAAATGTAAGATGAGTTTGAATGGAGGTTAAGAGAATGTTAAATGGATATACAGTACATATTAAGGCTAAAATAAATTGTAAAATAATATATAAGAGAAAATAATATATAAGTATATTAAGGTAATACTAGTGATAGAAACCATAAAAAGTAATAGGATAAGAAAAAATATAAACACTGGGATCATGTATAACGACGAATATAAAAAAAATATCTCTCGCCTATCTCACATATGAAATGGGTAAATGAAGGGTGAGGATGGGGTAATAATCATCATATCATGATGATATATCATCAGATCTATGTATGGTTTTTGTGTATACGTTCTTAAGCCATGAATCAATCATAACGTAATTAGTTGCAACGCCTGTTTAGTAGAAATTGCAACGCACGACGGGTAGAGTTAGCGCTTATAAAACTTTATCCAAACTAGCTGCGGTTTAGCCCATTATAGATTTACCATTATTATAAGTACCTTGCAACTACTATCGAAAATATTTACATATATTTAGCACTTCTTAGTAATTTATTTAGGAAATTCGTGAAAGTATGCTATAAGCTGTTAAGGGTGAAAGTAGGTTTGTCGCATAAAATATTATCAGGCACAAGAAAAGCGTTTCCTAGAAATATCAATGTATAATATCAGTTTTAGACAAATTATTCGAACAACCACTCATTATATCGCTAATTAATTATTAGTTTGTACCTTCATTGTCAACAATAATCAATAATAGAGTGTTGCTAGTCGATAACTAGTGGTTCAAAAATCAGTCAGTATAATTTATGTGTCCAGTCGGTAATAGTAATTAAGGTAATATTTTTGTATCTCATAAGTCGCTAGCTGAAAAAATATCACAGATTAGAAAAACAGCTCATATTCGTCCCCATTGAGGGACACGGTTTATCCGATCTAAGTTAGATCGAGTAAATCTTAGTCCACCAGTACGGTACTTCGTATACATATATTTGAATCTTCGTCATATATTTGAATTTCATGGTATATATAGTTTACCTCACGATGTTTTCTTTCACCGTAGAAGCGCTAGATAAATGTATATATGAAATTTTAAAAATTATAATACTTTGATATATGATAGGATTGACCCTGGCTTCCCAATTTGAAGCCCAGACTACCAACACTCTCTGATGTATCCCTCATTTCACCTATTTGTATACTAAATAAACTGAAAGATACAGACATAATGCGATTCTAATTCATATTGAATAAATAGTTTAAATCAGAATGTTAAGAATGCAACGTTCAAGAACAAATCGTGACCGATTTTATTAAACAAGGAACAGGCTTGCTCATCTTTTATTAAAGTGAACAGAACATTGCATTTGAATATTTATTGTATCGTAATTATTTGTTAATCTCAAGACATGAGGTCATGAGACATATAGATGGCGATAAGTATAATTTGAGTATAATTGCGTCGAGGTCGTTTTATTTAGAGATGTCGAGATTTCAACAAACGAAAATTCAGAGTAAACTTAGATTCTATTTATTCAACACTGAGGAAGCCTTGGCCTTCGTATTGTCTGATCTTAACCGATGATAAAATTAATGGTGGAAAGTGAGCATTACTCGAATTTGGCAGAGTGATTATATTATAAAGCGTAGATTACTGGAGAATAGAAGATGTTACGTCTCTACTTAAATTCAAAACAAATATTTTAATTTTGCCTACAACGACATATTGTTCGATATCGGCCGATATCGACGCGCCGTAATAATGTGACATCTGTTTACTGTTGGTACAACCTACTTAGAATATGATGGCAACGTAAGATAAGTAACCACAATACAATTGTACCTCAAGTCAATATTGACAAAATTCAATGTAAAGAGTTTTCCCACAGGGAAAAATAGAGAATACCTCGTGGATAATACCGCGCCCGGTCTAGTCACGGTGATTATTTTGACTCAGGGAAAGCCACATTTACTAACTAAACTCTATAACAATGTCTATTTCCCTCTGTTCCCCAGAGTGGGCCCTTTGAAATTGAGGCCATGTACGTAGCAGATACTTAGGCAGTGTACGAAAGATATTAAGATGGACCAGAAGATACGTAGTCGGCGGCGCTGATGCCGCCGCTAACTGAATTAGGAGGTATTACGTAAGTCCTTTGGGAGGGTCTGAAAGAGCACCAATAAGTCTGTAGCACCTACGCTTTTTAAATTTGGTAACTTTGGGTGAATTGCATGGAGTGTAGGTCGCTGCTTCCCTTACGAAGGGAAAGATTGTTACCTTTTGGTAAAAGTTATTTTGGACGGTATTTTATCTAGGATACCTTGTTGTGGGCGAAAACTGGCCAGGGGTAGAACATGACGGGGCGCAATTCAATGTCCTCGATTACTATCGTAGTACGATAACTAGATAGTATTTTTTTTAATGTAAATTGTACAGAGCTAGTCTAACGATATCATGTCATAATTAGTAGTTTCAAGTGAAAGGGGCCTATTATAAAAATTTCAATAAATTAATTACTTATTTATTTTCTTATTTTTAATAAAAATGATACTTGAACTTATGTACGTACGCCTTTATTGTTTACATAATAAAAAATATTTTCGTAGTTCGATTGAAATGCTTAGACGTGTTGCTAACTATACTATAGCACACTATTAATGCGCTCAAATGTCCTTCATTTAGTGCCTGCTTATCCTGTGGATATATGCGTATACAGTGAAACATGTTTCTTGCTTCATATGACAGGTGCATAGTTTGTAAGCATTTTACGGGCATCGTAAAATAAAAATGGGAGTCGTCTGACATACTGATAAACTGTTTGTCTGATTTCAATCCTGCCGTCAGAGACACAAAGTGTTATGTAATTTAGTTACCGTTTTTATGATAGGTATATTGTAACATTGAAGCTAGAGAGTCGTTCCTACATGTTTCATTCTCTCCAGAGAATGAATCATTTATGAACGATTTTTAAAGCGTACCAGTTACTTTTGAGCCTTGTGTTCATAAAGTATTAATTAAATGTGTGTTCTTTATGAGTTTAAATAGTATTTTATTTAATTTATTCGGGCTCTACAAATTGAAATGAAAGTACTTTTTGAAATTATCTTGTATTTATTTTGTATACGTAAAATATGACGTGAAATAAAAATTCCAGAATTTATGTTTTGTATTTTTGGTTTGCCTGTCCATTTGGCTTCATTTGGGAGAACGAATCACATAAATATATAAGAAAACAGTTGCTAAACAATATTGTTTATTTTCACACTATGACACTCAATACCTTTAGATGCCCCATAATCACGAATTCTGGAATTAAAAGATCAAGTTAAATAAATAAAACATGTTAACACCCAAAGTTTTTACGAGTTAAATCCGTAAATTTGTTTCATATCAAAGTTATTTAACTTTTAAATATATTTTGTCAGCTAATTGCAAATAATACATACTTGTCAAAAAATGGATACACCAAATAGGTAATCGTTAGACACATAGGCATGCAACAAAAGCCGAACCACTTGCATTATTTGTTTGGCAAGTGACATTAAAAAGTATGAGAAGCCGAAGACCTTTCGATTAAAGCTATGACACCCGTCGACGATTCGTTTTACACCTCGATTAAAATCTATTATGGTCGTGATTTGACTGGACAAATCTTTCCCAGAAAGTACATCCACTAATAAAACAGACACACTCGCTCTGTAATGATATCATATTTTATAACGAGGGACTAAATGTAGCCTACTTGAGATGATTTCATGACCTTTTCTCTCATGGTGAGAACTATAATTTTTACTTCGAATGCGAGAATAAATGTCTTTTAAGCATTCTAAATAATGTTTTTGCTGAGATGCTGCGAATGCTGAGAATTTTATAAGATAAAACTGGTTGACTGTGAATATAAGCTATAAAAAACGCAAAAGTAGCATTCTATGGGTGAGCAGGTGCGCGATCGAATTTAGTTTGAACATTTAATTACATTTTTTTAACTTGTTATTTATTTTTTTACATTATAATTTATGTAATTATATGAATTAACAAAAATCTAAATAATAATAATATGAATAACAATTTATAATAAGGTGTTGCACCAATATAAACTAACGTTACATATAAACGAATACTTAATTACATTAGATACTATTAATATTACATACAATAACTATAAACATGTGAAAATGAATAGATTAGCACCTAGACTACAGTTTTGTTACTATTTTGATTCTTGAACGCTATTTGCCTGTTGTAGATTTAGTATATATATTATAGTGTCATCCTTCTTAGCTCCCGACAAAAGTAAGTGAAGGATTCCGTATGTCTGGTCAGTACAGCATAAATAATACTATTATGGACCGGTTTTTTCGGTACTCTGCCCTTCAGCACTTTGTAGAACGTCAGCCTTCGTTATGTATTGTCAGCAGTTTGGAGATTTAATCCAATATATACTTTAGGATACACATGATTTATATACGGGTATTTTTATATTTCGAAATATGAACGTTGGATTATATAAATCTCTACATGAGCCAATATTAACTATTATCAGCTAGTTTTTTGTAACTTAAGTTTGACGAATACTTTACATTAATATCAATATTTTAATGGACAGAAAGAAAACACAAGTTTACTTTCGCGTATTATTCATTGCCCTTGACTTGGTTTTTGTTTGTCTTGTCGAGTACCTATGTATGCAACGGTACAAGATTCTTGCCTCATGTGGTTGTATATTTTTATTGATTTTGCATCACATTTTATAACTACACTAGCCCCATAGCATTAATATTTGTAATATCAATATATTTTTTATTAAAAAAGTGAAGTACAATACACCCACTAAATTCTCACTGCCATGATCATGACTTTAATTCCATAACCTAAATTTCAAGTTGCTACTGGGGGTTTACACGTTCATTTCACCCTGAGATTGCCAGCCACTGCTGGATATAGATCTCTCATAAGGATCTCCACACCGATCAGCCTTGTTCTATTGGCGTCCAGTGCTTTTCTGAGATTTACATCAAAACGTCGATCCAACTTTTTGGCCCCAACGAGAAATGTGAGCTACACATTCCACGTAAAATACGGTAAGGTAAGTTTTCTAGCTATGTTGGTGGTTCTTCTACTGATTTCATCAATTATAAGTAATGTTTAAGTTATATATTTCAAACACTGGCAACACGCACGAATCAAAGACTTTGGTCTTGAGGTATTGTTGTAGATGGGGTGACAATATTCCGTGTATGTCCGTGGCAACTTCATGAACATAGCTCAGCCGAGTTGGATATGTCAATTGATCTCGCTGTGCACAAGTTATATGCAATTAAGTGAAGATTTCTGTCCGACAGACCTATTTAATATCCTCAAAAATGAAATGTGACATCTAAAAAAATCGCCGTACTTCAACGCCATACCTATATATAGATAACGATAAGCAAAACGAAAAGTAAGACAACATTTTTATTGCTAATTCTAAGCAAGATATTCAAATATGTATAAAAAAAAATTAAGCAGTTGTGTTCGGTGTTGGAGCTATCTAAGAAAGACCGTTTAATCTTGCATGTACATGTTGCTGGAATAAGGTGATATTCGGGGACTCCAAAAATAAGTATTTATAAATATTAAATAGAACTTCATATGTATATTTATCTGATGCTCCTAAGGTGAAAGAATCTCGAGGCAACTTGCATACACTTGCGAAGAAATTTAAAATATGTATGTAGTCAACCATTCAGCACTGGCGTAGAGAACTCAGGGGGGTTTAGTGGGTTGCCTACCCACAGATTGTCAGTCCTATCAGAACGGAGAGCCAGCACACGGCCACGCCTAGCCAGCGCAGTGTCAGGGTGCATTTCCCCTCTAAAACAAAAAAGAAATAAAGGCCAGCGTCGTTGGCTAAAGCCATTTTTTTTATACTTTGCCCCACCCTAGTTTTTTATTCTGTGTCGCGAGTGCAGTCACTAACATAGAATAGCATATGCACATACACCCAGATCGTAAGAAATTTTTGTAAGTCATACAAAACATCTGCGTGCGGGAACTGAACCCGCGACCCGTTGTGCAGAAGCTAATTACTCGACCGCTGCGCCAAACGTATCGTCTATATGAACTATAATGATGATACCATAAATTTGCGGTTTTTGAAAATGTACCTTAAAATTGGCGCATTAAGCCTTAAAGACAATTTTCTTTATCATATAATAATTCCAGCTAGTCACTAACTGTATGTACTTAGGTATAATACGATTAACCGAAGCCGTAACAGTAACATCACTTCCTTAGATCGAGTAACTTCCTGTAGTGGCATTCCATATACAGAACAAAGATAATAATAATTGCAGACCCAAGTTTACCGGCGCAATTACGATGATACCGATCGATCGATCAAATGACTCTAATTCGCTAGTTACCTACGATTAGTTGGAGTCATAAAATAACTTAGTATCTTAGGGTTGGTACATCCAAAAGAAGCGCCATAATAAGTATATAATAAACTTAATGATAGCAGCAAATGTATCTATTTATTGCAGCATAACTGTCATTTCATATAATTACAATGTTTAAAAAATCTATAATAAGTCAACTTAAACGGAATTTAATACCTTTCAACAAAATATATTTGTGAAACGGTAAAAATGTCTTAAAACATCAAAACTTTTTTTCATTATTTCACTACCTACGTTATTGACATTTTGGATTTAAATATTTAAAAATGTCAATAACGTAGGTAGTGAAATAATGAAAAAAAGTTTTGATGTTTTAAGACATTTTTACCGTTTCACAAATATATTTTGTTGAAAGGTAACAAATTATGATTATGTTATAGCAATCAACGTACAATTCACACTTGACACATGATCGAGTGAATTGTTTTTATTTTTGAACAACTTATCCACTGATTTTGTTTTAGAACGACATGGTCTTAACAAGACAATGAAAACTAATTCATACATACAAAATAACTATTTATATTAAGTTTCTGTTTTGCCAACCTTAAATAGCTAAGTGAAGGTAAGTATTAAGTGCTTAACAAATGAATCATTGTTTTACCGATGTTATTAGATTTGTTCTCTTGAGATGATATCAGAAAGTAAAGAGCCCAATGCTGCCAAAAGATGAAAGCTGCATTGTTTTCCTATTTGTAATAAGCACAAAGCACAATGGGACGGTGACAGTTGATTATATACGATCGTATTGTATTTTCGTATCACGCAAATATATACTAATAGTCAATATGTGGGTACCTAAAATAGTCAATGCTGAGTACAAGTCTAGTCCAAATGGATAGCTGAAAGTGAATCTTAAACTTAAAAAATAGGAAACTGGATTAATTATCATTTAATTTATTTATTTATTTATTTATACTTCATGTACAAAAGGCGGACTTAATGCCCGAGGCATTTTCTGCCAGTCAACCTTCGGGTGATGCAGAGATACAATGTGGTAGATGTACCAAAAAGATAGAAAACGTGTCAATATTGATACTAATAAATAATTGATTTATAATCCTAATACATAAATAAAAACATATTATAATACACTAATAAGATATGCACAGCCTACTTTCTAAATAACCTAAGTTTCATTACCCAAAACTTTCTCCCAAAACTTAATGTATATGTAAAATTAGTTCGAGGTAATTAAAGAAAAACCACTTAGCAATAAATTAATGGTTTTGAGGAAATGGGCTAATGAAAAGGAAATAAATATCACTAGTTATTAGTCGAACAGACAGATGTTATGTTTTACGTAAACTGGCAAATGTTCTAGCATAAAATAATCATTACGTTTTTTGGAAATATCCAATTGCCTGAGCTACATATTTGATTTTAAGAAAACACATCTTGGAAGTAACTGATATCGGTATCAGATATTAATATATCTGAACTCAACATTATTTCATTTAAGCTCTACATTACATTACGACCAGCATAATATTGGCGAGACCGACTGGGTAGATTAATTTTTTTTTTCAAATATCAAGAATATTAGTTATGTTAAGTATATGTTTACATATATATATATTTTGCATTATATTTATACTTTATAGTGAAATTTCTGATTTCTAACAGCTAGCAGGTTTAGTCATATATCCTTCCTCAAACAAGGCTTAAAAAGTTTATTTTTTTCAGGTAGTTAGTAGCTGTAGTTGTATTTCTAGTATTGCAAATATCCAAGAGCGATAGAGGCGAGCCACTTACTTTCAGGTGTGACATTTGTTGTAATAAAAAAAAACCATTGAAAATGAACATTTTTGTTTCTGTAAACAAATGTTCTTTGAATTTTTCAAATTAAACTAACTGCAACTCGTAGTTATTGCGTTGCAGTTAGTTTAATTTCGATTGAGATGTGCGTAAAAGTTTTATTAAGGTTTTTAGAACTATTAAATATTAAAGAAAACGTGAGTATGGTATAGTATTAAAATCTCTATATATAACGGTAGTTTTATACTTTTTTAAAGTTGTTTCATATATATTACTTTTTTTATTACGTAGTTTAATCTTAATAAAAGATATATTGCAGCCTTAATAAAACTTTGATATAATGACGACATCTAAAACTCGTAGTTTTCATTAAAGTATTGTAATAAAAATATTGGTGTTATTTGATTTGAGTATTCAAAAACGCACAAAAAAACAAAGTTTTTGGGAACATTGTTTATATGCTCATACACATTAGGTGACTTTACTTAAATATTGCAGACTTCACGATTAGTATTTAATATGGAGTTTTTGAGCAATCCGTTACAATACCGCAAACACTGTTGCTTCTATAATATTTGTCAGCTACTGGAATCTATCACGATTATAATAGTTGTGTGGTACCAAACTTGTTAAGTTTTCTATACCAAATGTAAGGCAGGTTAATACACCCTTAAATATTAATGGTGAAGTGGTATCTCTTGTTGAGAGTACTAAGTTTTTAGGCATACACTTAGATTCCAGATTACAATGGTATACCCATATTGATGCTCTGTCAAGCAGACATAGCTCAGCTGCGTATGCTGTTAAAAAAATAAGGCTTCTAGCTGATGTTGAAACAGCAAGGTTAGTTTACTTTAGTTATTTTCATAGTGTTATGATTTATGGCATTTTGTTATGGGGATCAGCTGCCACCATTGAAAGTATTTTTATACTACAGAAAAGAGCAATTAGAGCTATATATAATTTAAGACCAAGGGATTTCCTTAGGGATAAGTTTAAAGTAATTAACATTTGAACATTGGCGGCGCAGTACATCTATGAAAATATAATCTATGTACACAAATATTACAAAAAAATCATTAAGAATAGCGATATTCATAAATTAAATACAAGAAATAAAAATAAGCCTGCTGTTCCAAATTTTAGATTACATAAAACACAAAACTCATTCTTAGGGAAATGTATAACTTTTTATAACAAGTTACCACACAATATTGTTAATCTACCTTTTAATAAACTAAAAACTCGAGTAAAAAAAACTTTAATGAGCAAAGGATATTATCGAGTCCAGGATTACTTGGATGATCGAAGTGTCTGGGACTAAAAAACCCTCGCTCGTTGAAATAAACAAATTGTTAATAAATTCTTAGGTAACTGTGTAACATAATAATATGTATATTTAACTATATAATAACACTTTTGTTACTTGTATCATAATAAATGATTTCTAGTTCTTAAATGGTGCGCGTGTCCTGCGGTTGTTTCTTTTTTTTTTTTGTGATAATTTACACGGGTACCTGCTTTTGGTAATTTGTATCCTTTTGTGGCTTAGGGGTAGTCATACTCTCGCTATAATCTCTTCGACAGTGTCGTGTGAGGCGGGTCGTTACGTTCCCTAAAACATGGTTGAGCGAAGCGATGGCTGGTTCATGCGTCATGCTCGTGAACGGGTGCTGCCAGCGGAGATGAGTCTGCTCTTTGCTATACTGGGTACTACTCGTATTTATTATAATTTTAATTTAACTTTAATATATTCTTTTAAAACTGTATGACACGGTATTCCTAATATAGGCATGTTTTAAAATTATATTATTATTAATTGTATTTCCTATATTATGTAATGGAAAGTGACTTCATGTATTATCAATATTGAAGTCATTTTCCAAATTGACGACTCTGTATCTATTTAATACAGGGAAAAAAAACAGCCCTTGCAGAGTTTCTTGCCGGTTCTTCTCAGTACAAGGTCTCCCACCGTAGATTTGCGAACCGATGGCGTAGCTTTTCGAGATTCACAAGTGCTTGTAACAGCCCAGACTGAATAAATGATTTTGAATTTGAAATTTGTACCTACATGATAGATGCCATGGTTTAAATTTCGTGTAGGTAGGGTACTTTTAACTTGTAAAAGTTTAATCCTGAAGCCCTCGTAACGCATTGTTAGTTTAATGAATACTGGTGGTAACATAAAAAAAGCTCAAACATTTCTCTAAATAGAAATTTATTTCAAATATAAATGTTGCGTTTAGACTTGCGGAAATTGTAAAATTTGTTTAAGTTCCAAACTAATGTTAT
This sequence comes from Scirpophaga incertulas, assembly GCA_036419045.1. Classification (NCBI taxonomy): domain Eukaryota; kingdom Metazoa; phylum Arthropoda; class Insecta; order Lepidoptera; family Crambidae; genus Scirpophaga; species Scirpophaga incertulas. The sequence goes on along the minus strand of CM071639.1, from coordinate 18,228,001 downwards.
CTATTCGTGAATAAAGTATAATAATGAAGAACACATGTAAATAGGTAAACAGGTTTAAGTAAACAAACAAACAGGAGTGAGGTTTTCTATTCACGTGGAAAAAGATCTAAGTTATTTATCACACTGTCACGTTGGTCAATATTTTGAAATTCGGAAAATTTTTATAAGTATATATTATTATAAGTAAAACCAAGAATTAAGTAATAAGAGAAACAGTTTTATTTGATGTTACGCCGTATCTTCTTATGTGATTGTGGTGGACCTTTATCGAATATAATGTTTCATCAATAATTATTAAAGTCATGTTTTAAAAATATAATTTTAATTTGAATTATTTTTATATAATTCATTGTTTTATTTTCATTTACCAAACAAACGTGTTGAAAAATCCTTTACTTTCATTATTTAAGGAAAAACAGGAGAAATAGGGTACTATAACTATATGTACTAGTATTTAGTCCTTATCGTTTAAAAATGACCCGTAATCTGTAATAAGAAAGTGCATAATATTGAGGTTGATGCTTTAAAGTAGAGGTTGTTTAACTAAGCAACGTCCTTATTTATTAATATACCAAACAATGTACTCAAATAGTTGTTGACCCAGATTTAAACATGAGTTTTTACACGGAAACTTGCATGTGTATTCTAATTTATGATTCGGCAAAACCTTAGGGCACAACTAATTGATGTATAGTGATTCAATCAAAATCTACAATTTATTAAATTAATGCACTTAAGTTGTATACTTCAATACGAGTTTCAAGTACCAAACTATTATGTTTCAAATCTATTTTCTGTGACATGTTTATGTTAGTGCTGCCTCGAGCGTATAATTTGTCTTAACTATTAATAGATCTAGAACTTTGGTGTTCAACCCTAAAGTTTTCTGCAACTCTATATGTGAACCAGTTTCAATAAATAATTACCACGTTTCAAGGGCACAAAGTATTTGCGTACATTATACTTAATCGTATTTAGTTTATTTCTTCGTACATGTTTACATTATTGATCTAAAGTAAGCAACATACAGGAAAGATCTCAGCTCACATTAGAGCGTGTTTTCGCCTGGAGTTAAGAAACAATTGTTATTCATTTATATCGCCAAGACCCGTACACATATACTTACCAAGACCCATATATATACTACCCAAAGCGTCAAATGGGTCGAACTTTCTTTTAGAAATACTAATAATATCTCATACATATTTCTCTTAGAAAATGAAACACGGTTGTACTTTAATATTGCTTCACTTTTGTCGATCGACTCTCTGAAACTATGGGTTAATTATATGGGACAGGGAATTTCTATTTTCATCGAGTGTATATAGTGCTTTTCTCAAATAATACAATGAAATGTATATTGAATAGAATTATTTATATGAAACTTTTGTTTATATATTTTATTGTAAGTTTTCTGGGGTTATTATGATAAAAGAAAATAATACGGAGCTTATGCTGGCCTAATTGAAGATCATCTAAACTTAAATCTGCAAATATAATTTGAGCGTCGGTGGCCCTGTGGTCTCTTCTTCGTGGCACTGGTTTATGCGCCGTATAGAATCGGGAGGCCCGCGATCTAATCCCCACCGTGTACCAATGTGTTTTTCGTTCCGAATTTCATATGTACATTTATCCGACACTTCTAAGGCGAAGGAAAACATCGTGAGGAAACCTGCCATCAGCGAAGCGATTCAAAGGTGTACGTAGTCAACCAACCCGCACTGGGCCAGCGTGGTTGACTAAGGCCCAATCGCCCTAACGTAGTTAGAGTAGGCTCGAGCCCCTCGGTGGGGACGTACTCGTATATGAGCTGTGATGATGATGATGAACCATCCGCGGTGCCTTCATCGACCGCGTGAGCACCGCTGTTGTACTCGTAAAATGATGGTCACTTCACCTTCTTCGACTTATATAACAACAATAAAGTGTGAGATATATTTAATCAGACTATACATATATAAATTGTATTTAATCAATACACAATTTTCATATATTTCTTTATAAGAACTTAGACCGTAAGTAATATAATAATAGTAAATTTTATGATATCGTTAGTTAGTTTTTGTGCTTAGTAAGGTTCAAGGCGAACACTAGACAATCTTTGAAGTCTCTTGATTTCACTATTAAGAAATGTACACGTTCATTTGTGCATGTACATTCCCTGTAAACAACACAATGTCCTTTAGAAGAAAAATATGACGTTTCGAAAGGGAGCGAGCAATCGTCACTATGCAATGTGTTGATATTTAAATAACACCAGTTCGCATTGGTCCAGCAATGGCCTTGACTTTTAAATATTGCTTCCCAATGCTTCCGACGAGCGACAATAATAGAGCAGTGACGTATAACCGGCCAAGCTACAGCTTGAAGCGTTTCGTAATTTGATCTCGTTATTAAATTATCCTTATTGCGCGTTAAATAATTGCCAAATATAAAAATAGTTAGATGGACAAATAGGGGTTGCTTTTTTTATGCGGGAAATGTATTTAGAATGAATTACTGTGTTTTTTCTGATATACCCAAAATATAAAACTGTCTGTTTTACTGAATTTATTAAGTGGTGAATATTTGTGGGGAAATAATAATTTGTCGATAGGTACATACATATATTATTATTACTAGAAAATACACATATTATTATTAGCATTAGAAAAATATTGTTTAGCACCAAATTCACTAATACAATTAAAAATAAAATGTCGTGGGTCTCTTATATCGAAAGAATTATTAAAATAAAAATTTTAGAAATTGATTAATAATAAACAATATATAAGATCGTGATTTCATCAGCTTTCTACTAATTATTAATATCTTAACAATTTTAGAAGTCGGTCAATTTGATTAATATTTGTAAGAAAATCTCCAATAATCGTTTGTCAATCAATAATACAATGAAACAGTTACTGTTTTATCAAGCTCAATTGATTAATAAAATCTGATAAAAAGTGAAACTTATTTTGCTGGCACGACTTAGAAAATGATGTTTATGTAAGCATTAGGTATGGTCCACTTTAGTTCGGTATAAAAAAGATTATTAATTCATATTATCATAATAATCATCATGAGATATTATTTAGTGATAGAGATATTTGAATTTCCCTAGGATCGATCGGTCTTGTGCTGCATTATTGTCTTCCTGCATTAGCATCTAGTGTCTTCCTGCAATCGACAAATCGTTGGTTCTCCGTGTTACGAGTAGGCGTACAAACACTGCTTGCACAGTGCCGGACAGTAGTATATATCCTGTCTATTGTCACTTATGCTAATATTACATACTAAGAAAACCATCGCTTGTATATTACATCATGTCCATATAAATTAGTTTTGGTTCGAATTCTACAAGCACTACAAAAAGCGGTGAAATATATCTTCTATAAACAAAAATGGAAGGATAGCTAGTCGATTGTACAGTATAAAATCGTGCTATGAACATAAAAAAGCAGCTCCATGTTTTGCTAAGAAATGCAAATCAGAGTATTATAAGGACATAGAAATAACAGTTGACATTTAATTCTTTTACGGATACTGAGTGCTCAAGTCCGGGTCGTGGATTGGATAGCATTTTAAATATTCAATGGACGGAAAATCAACATTTGAAATTAGGGACGAACATTCATTATGAGTATTTTATTTCTATTGCATTCCTATTTTGAAATGATTAGAAAAACTATTTTAATTAATACTGTATAAATTTAAAGAAAACAATGCAGTAATTACTATAGTATTAATATATTATAGTATTAATAAATAAATACTATAGTATTAATACAATTATATAACATTAATTATATATTATGTTGGAGTCAGCGTTGCTGGCGAATACTAATCCAATTAAATGTAGTCTTAGCAGTAACTATTATATACAAGCAATAAAACATACTAGAACAGAATTATTAATGGCAATCTAAAAACTGATATTGATTAAACTTTCAATTCATCAAAATTTTCGCAACCACGTGCTAAATGCACAAGAACTTTGACTTTGGTAGATGAAGTTGGTTTTTGTGCCGTAAGATGTTATTTAGATCTTATATTATTTTTAATAACAATAATATTTATCTAATCATTTATGAACATATAGTTATTTCCCTTAGGTGCAATAAATATCTCTCGTACGAGGCGGCGACAGTTCTGGGACGCTCCCCCCATTCGACATCCTGGCCGACATGTACGCGGCGACGTATGCGTCGCGGCGTGTCGACCGGGGGGGCGATGGAGGGAGCGCCCTGGAACCCGCGCACGAAGTGCCTAAGCGGGAGTGGCACCGACGGATTGTGGCGGCCTGGCGTGCGCAGCTCGAATTACGGATCTGCGCGCGCCAGCGGGCCGTCGGTGCCGTACTCCCGCACCTCGAAGCTTGGCTCAACGGGAAGGAGGAGGTCACCTACCGATTGACTCAGATACTTACCGGGCACGGCTGCTTCGGTGAGTATTTGTGTCGAATAGGACTGGAGGGATCGACACATTGTCACCACTGCGCATCCGACCTCGATTCGGCCCAGCACACGCTGGCGGAGTGCCCCGCGTGGGCCTCCGAGCGCCGAGTCTTGGTCGCAGAGATCGGGCGAGATCTGTCTCCGCCGGCATTGATTGCGGCAATGCTGGCGGACGAGGGAGGTTGGAGGGCTGTGGCCTCCTTCTGTGAAGCAGTAATGCTCCAGAAGGAGGCCGCCGAGCGGGGTCGGGAGATGGCCGATCCCGCTCGAAGGAGGCGGCGCCGGGCTCGGTAGCACAGCTGCGGCGCCGCCGCGGGTCGCCGGCGGGCGCGAGGAAATCGCGACCGCTACGGCGACCCGGGATGGACCACGCCCCTTCCGTGGCCGGGGGGCGTCGTCGGTGGAGGGGACCGGGGGAGGTGGTAGCTTCCCCCGAGGAGGGCTCCCCTCTAGAGAGGGGAGCGGAGGCTGGGGGTTCCCGGAAGTGGCCTTTGTGTTCCCGGGGGCTCCCTACATGCCTGAGGAAGGCCATCCCTGAGGTTTTTAGTGGGTAGGCCTCCCCCTTCTGGGGAGGAGAGCCCCACATAACCCCGGCTCGCCACAGCCGGGGTATGCAATTTAATGCATTTTCCTCAGGGGAACAAAAAAAAAAAAAAGGTGCAATAAATATCTATTTATTACTTGTACTCACCAAGATAACCCACCGTAGTTTATTGGTGCAATCTGAATTTAAATTGTTAAATGATATTTTAACTTAAAAAGAAAAACAAAACTGTACTCCTTTAACTTGACTAATCTACCCAATTTATAGCGACAAATGTGGTGCCATTGCGCATACTATCTCATGGACACTATTTTCCATATTTTGAGATAAATTTATACTAGAAATGTATATATCATATGTAATTATTATATGTAATTTATCAATATTATATAGATATCTAATATAGATAATAAATCCGTCATTACACACGTAAAAGATTTTAAAAATTATTTTTAATTAAATACCGAATGAATTTAAAAGTTCAAAACTATATTAATGTGTAAATTCATACAATCTCAACATTCAATGAACCATTATGTTTTCTTACAAACGACATAATTTTCAATCGCATACTGTGTTATTAATAATTGCACTTACAACCGTATTTATTTTACGAGAGTCTATTAAGTTTGAATTCTTAATATCAAATACGATAAATGTTTGTTGCTTATGTGAGATAGTCAACGTTGAGGACATGAACTTAATTAATAACTATTGGTACCTTGAAACTGATTTATATCGGTAATAATGTATCATCGTCCATTCACACTAACTACAACCAATTATGCAAAATGAGTTTCAATATTAATAATTTGAATGCAGTAAAATGTTGATTTAGTAATTAAAATTCACCTAACCTAACAACCGAAGTGTTTTTAAAAATTCGATTCAGTTGTTGCAAAGAATTTTATCCCTCAAACAAAATTTGCACTTTTTATCAAGATTCACAATTCTTCGGGCTATGTGGGTCCTAGATTTTTTATTCTCTCCCTTGCCCTTTGAGTGATTTTGAGTCGTCTTACAAGGCACATTGTAAGTGACCATGTTCCAGAACCAAGTGGCATCACTGGCATACAAACAATAAAAGACTTTCGTCGTGAGTAGAGATCGGATAATCAGATGCATATTTACCTAAAGTTAGTATAAGACAATGTATGGAAACGGCTTTTCATTGTTTTGTTAAATAAAAATCCCGGGATTGCGGAATTGGATAGCCGGATGTTTATTTATTTACCTAATTTAATTTTTGACAAAGTATGGAACTGTCTTTTTATTTTATTTCCATAAATGCCGTCTCACTCACACTCATTAAATCGGATGTTAACTCAGTGTGAGATACTAGACCATACTTACGCCCGGGCACCATTTCTGTTTTTTTATTCAATTATTTAATTGATTATTGTTTTAGTCAAACTAGCTCACTACTTTCGTATAATAAATCTCTTCATGTAATAAATCGTACATTCAAAAATCGCACGGGGAACTGAAACTAAACTTCATGTAAATACGTATGCATAGTTGTATAAATGAACCCGGAGTCTCGGTCTTTTGAAAATAAATACCACGTGCTAATTTAGTAATGTTCAAACAATATCATTACGTTAAATTTGCAGTCCCGTATTTCCCCGGGATTTTTATGTAACAAAATGTATTTTAAAAAGCCGCTTCCATAATTTGTGAGCCAAAAATTAACTTTAGGTAAATATGCATCCGATTATCCGATCTCTAGTCATGAGGCTTTGCAGTAGATACCCCGAAAATATGCCACGTAACTTTTCAAACGCTGCGTAGCTGAGCTGGAGGTCAACAACGGATTAAGCTCAATGAGGAGGGAGGGAAGAGGTCAATAAGGGTTATAAGGAAAATGACGATGGTAATTGCCTTTAATTATTAGTTCACTGTATTTAGTAATGATATATTTTATCTTAGTTTATTGTACTTTCCAATTCTTGCTCAATTTGCACGTAGGGTTTAACTCCCCTAAACGTCCGCTTTCATTAAGGAATTCCATGAATTTCTGTGTATACGTTAAAAATAGTGTATACATTCGAAAATAAGGTAGTAAAAACAATTGGCCCAGAAATTGCTTTATTAAAAATATATTTGAATTGATCATCTGCTATCGCAAAATCGACAAACATGTAATTTTGACTTTAGATTTAAAGTGTCGGTCCAGTCTAATATAAGTTGTGGCAATATTTTGTTTCCAAAATCCTGGACTTTTGTTATTTATTGTATATAAATAAAAGGCTATCGCCTTCGAAAACAACAAAACAACGGCAAGTCAACTTTCAAATCTCGTAATATATTTGAAGGACGTAGGATACCGCGAGTCCTCATTTATTTTTTATTTATTTGTTTCTGATCTTATGCATATATGCAGTTTTTTCTGATATATGTAGCTTAAATTAAGTGTGTGTGTAAATCTTAGTGAGATTTGTCAACACAATAATTCCATATAATTTTATTGTAATAGAACATAATCCATCAACTAAACAATTTTCTGTTGAATTACATTATGTGGACTACACGGTGGGTTTACTACAAGGTTCCCATATAGCGTTCTTTGAATTAAAAAAATATTAAACATCCTAATTGTTAATCTCTCTAAAAGGTATAATAAAGAATGTAAATCAGGCATGTAATGCCTATACAGGCAGTGAGTGAGGGAGCTGTGATCCTTTTATTACCGATGTCCGTAAGCACTTAGCACCAGATGGACCATTTGTTTGACTATCACCAACAACAACAAGATTATGCCCAATTCTCTTCTAATAATAGCTAAAAGGTCGTAAGTTGTTAAAAATTAAAACAATATTTATAGTTTAAAAATTATTTTATTGTTTGTAGCTGTAGACCGTGCAATTCCACGCAGTAAATTTTGCCCCCGAAGACCTATTGAGTTGTCGCTGATACCTCTGTAAATATACGGACAATAAAAAAACGGCCTGACCAAAAGGATGTATTCTTGTCTCCTGTACAAAGAAAAGTCTGTGGCATGGATTATAGACTGATAATAACAAAATTATATAAATAATTTCCAATTTTATTGAGATGAAAATTTAACTCAAGAAATGATAGAATAGAATGCTTATAGATGGTTTAGACATGTAGAAAGCAAAATAGGAGATATCCTGGCAAAAGGCCATAAAAGTTGAGGAAGCTAGAGAAGTATCACAAACTGTGATCTCTGCTTACCTCTATGTTCAAGAGGCGTGAGTATATACTCGTATATGAGTGTATAAAAAAAGAAATGCATTTTTTTTTTCAATTTTCAATAACAGCTTGCATTTGATCACAATCATCTCTATAGGAAAGCAATTATGAGACCTAAGACGGTAGAAGCTTGCCTAGAAGGCATCTGGTCACTTTGAACTTTAAGGTGTCCAAATTATTCTGGGATAGCAAATGTAGCCAAAGTATTCTATTTAGATGTTTACATACTGAAGGAAAAAGCAAATCACTTCATGCGATTTGGAGAAATATTTATGAATACGAATGTCTTTAAGGTGACTTTATTGGTTACATTTTGAGTTCTTTTTTGCATTTAATAAAAATACAGATAGATAAATAACAAACGTAACACAAAAAGAAAATGTATGTGAGATATGCAGTGATATTTTACAATGTGGTTTTTGTGATGTTTGCAGATTTACTGTAAATATAATGGAATAACATACGAGTACGAGTAACAGGTGGACAGTCTGCTTGTTTGTTAACATATCTGATATAAATTTTATGGAACGCAATCTTATATACTGCTGCTTGTAAAATAAACGTAAAGATAAGTAATAAGCGTGAATAATAATAAATCAATTAGGAGACTTTGAAAAGATAGGTGACCGAAGTTTCCTCTATAGTCCGGTTATTATTAACATCAAAATCGAAATGTAATAACGTTTTGACCTGTTATGACAATAATTGATATGCATGTATGCATGTTTATATGCATGTTTGACGACCTCCATAGTCGAGTGGATAGTACACCGGTTTCAAGGTGTCGCCATCTCTGAGGTCCCGGGTTCGAATCTCGGTGGGGGCAGATGTTTGTGTGATGAATGCCAGCATTTGTACCTTAGTCATGGTTGTTGATATATATTTCAATAAAAAATATTTATATATGTTTAATATATGTATGTCTATCCGTTACCCTAGATCCCATAGCACAAGCCTTACAAAGCTTACCTTGGGCTAGGCTAATTGGTGTAAGTGTAACAAATATTAAAAAAAAAAATGTAACTAAGTATGGTTTTTAGCTGCATTTTTCATTGTGTAAATGGAGACCCAGTTGGTGTACTCCACGCACGCTTTCATAAAATTTTGCTAAAATGGCCTTGTCTTGCGTAATGTCATGAAATTTTAATATTTTGAGAAAACATGTACTTGTCACTTACATGATAATTCTGAAAATAAAATCTACAAGACTAATAGCGATGCGTTCCATAACAGTAGTTTAAAACTAATTACAACATTCTTATTCATCGGCGTAAAATCTTGCAATTCTATTGAAAGTATTTCAATTGATAACCCAATCTTCCAATTAAATTGCGGGCTCAACTACTGGGTGGATCGTTCATTGTTCACAGGTACTTCGAATTATAATTATGTGCGATTAATTGCACACGATAAATGGCTGTGTGGAGCTGCAGATGTATTTGTATGATAAGATTTTAATTGAAGATGCGTCTGCCGAGTCTCTCTCACGGTCGGCCAAGACACGACCGCATTTTCTTGGTGCTAGATTGACTCTTGCGAAAATTACGATTTTACACGAAAGCTTTGCATGTACCGAATGTGTTACATTCACACGAATTATTGGCAAACAGGGATTTTGTCATTATCTTTAATCAAGATTCAGTTTGGAACTTTAAAATTGGAATTCAGTTTGGAATTTAGTAGATTCTTTAATTCGTGTTACGACGCCATCTAATATGAGATTAAGAGCTTGAACTGCCTATGCTGATGAAGTAATCATGATTTTAATATCAATTTGAATATTTATTTTCATTTTTGTTTAACTGATTTAAATGTTTGATTTCCATGTTAATAATAGTTCTACATTCAAAATGAGGTGAAAAAAATAATTATATATTTAAGTATCAACAATGAAAATTTATGTGTGCAATTTAAAAACGATTTTGACACTATTGTCTCTTGTAGCTATGTGACAGTTTAATTTAAATATTTAAGCTAAATTTAATGCAATAGCACTTAATATGTATTTTGTTTTAATTATATAGAGCTGTTGATCAAAAAAATATCGTATTGAAATATTCATCTATAAAAAAGTTTGATACAGTTCTATATGTGAGTTACTAATTCAAGGCAAATGTGTGATAAGTAAGTATTAAGGCCACTTTATTTATAACAAAATCAAAATTCGTACTTTTGTTCTTCCTTGGTTTTTAGGCCATGAGAACCCAAATGTCATGCAATTAATAATTACCGAGACAAAGACATACTCAATCATCAAACTGTGACATAAATTGTTATATAATAGCCAACTAAGTGAATTTGTCAAGCTATTCAGTAAAAAACGACCTTCGCAATTATCCAGAGTGCATCTAACTCACGAAGACGACGATATTAAAGAAGAAAAAATGTTATAAAAAATTGTATAAGAATTTAAGCAACGTATTTTTTTCGCCAGTCAAGATTTACGATATGATTAGCGAAACAAATGAATTCGTTCATTGTTTTCAATTTTAGTGCGTTCGCAACAATTTTCTGTTGATGTCCGCAGTAAATATTTTGTGTTGAGTGTATTTCTTAATTTAATGCTAGAAATGGTTACAAAATTCTGATTACATTATAATTAATTGGAATCACTTGGTTAAAAATGGTGGTAGGTGTGTATCCACCATGACCATGACATGTACGCGGCGACGCATGCGTCGCGGCGTGTCGAATGGGGGGGCGATGGGGGGAGCGCCCTGGAACCCGCACACGAAGTGCCTAAGCGGGAGTGGCACCGACGGATTGTGGCAGCCTGGCGTGCGCAGCTCGAATTACGGATCTGCGCGCACCAGCAGGCCGTCGGTGCCGTACTCCCGCACCTCGAAGCTTGGCTCCACGGGAAGGAGGAGGTCACCTACCGATTGACTCAGATACTCACCGGGCACGGCTGCTTCGCTGAGTATCTGTGTCGAATAGGACGGGAGGGATTGACACATTATCACCACTGCGCATCCGACCTCGACTCGGCCCAGCACACGCTGGCGGAGTGCCCCGCGTGGGCCTCCGAACGCCGAGTCTTGGTCGCAGAGATCGGGCGAGATCTGTCTCCGCCGGCATTGATTGCGGCAATGCTGGCGGACGAGGGAGGTTGGAGGGCTGTGGTCTCCTTCTGTGAAGCAAGTTCAGATGGCCGATCCCGCTCGAAGAAGGCGGTGCCGGGCTCGGTAGCACAGCTGCGGCGCCGCCGAGGGTCGCCGGCGGGCGCGAGGAAGTCGCGACTACTACGGCGACCCGGGATGGACCACGCCCCTTTCGTGGCCGGTGGGCGTCGTCGGTGGAGGCGACCGGGGGAGGTAGTAGCCTCCCCCGAGGAGGGCTCCCCTCTAGGCAGGGGAGCGGAGGCTGGGGGTTCCCGGAAGTGGGTTGATGTTCCCGGGGGCTCCCTACATGCCTGAGGAAGGCCATCCCTGAGATTTTTAGTGGTAGGCCTCCCCCTTCTGGGGAGGAGAGCCCCACATAACCGCTGGCTCGCCACAGCCGGGGTATGCAATTTAATGCACTTTCCTCAGGGGAACAAAAAAAAAAGGTGTGTATCCACCACCATTCTTATCTAAGCGATTCTAATTCTCAAATCAAATATGATCTGCCTATCCAATCGTCACAGGTGCATTTGTTTAACGAAGGACAGCGGTAAATCGATTCCTCTCCTAAGGAGCAATCGCTATCACATTTTCTCCTTTTCTCGGAAGAGGATCTATAACTTTAGATCTAAATAAAAAATTATGCTATTTTATTTGTGCACAGAGACACAGAGTTTAATCGCTAGAGAAACGTCAATTCCATTCATCATTCGCTCCAATACTGGAAATTGTCGTCACATAACCTCATACCCTTTTTTATGTGTGTCGTTGATAAAATTTAATTTTCATCTATTCTTTATTGAATTATTCTGACGTTATGAACTATTTTATGATTTGTATCTGAGTGTAATGAAATGAAAGATAACTATTGCAATGACAGACTTCATTTGTAAATCGTTTCTTCTTCTGCAATGCCGGGCCGACCCGTGACGGGAGTGGAGCGAGCCCCGAACATCCCATCGCTTTACAAAAATCAGTTTAATATACTGGTCCCTCAATGAGGGAACTTTCAGATATTAAGCTGAAAAGAACAGATACATATATATCGTAAATCGTTTACAAAATTGGGCAAAAAATATCAGACAGACACTTCTCAACTGTAGCGGTGATTCATCTAAAGAGATGTCAAATATTAACGAATTTTCTAAATTTAGGTTTTGAATTATGATTAAAGGCCTTTAATCTAAATTGAAGTTCTAACGAAAATGTAATAATCAATTTTTTAAGAATAGTCCATTATATTATTGTATATATATATTTGAATAGCCTAACAAATATATTAAAATATTATAATAGCTGTGAGAAATAAAGATGCCTCCTAACCGTTTACTAATGTGTATGCAGAGTACGTACTGAGTATGCTCACTACCTTGACAATTTAGTTCATAGTCCATTTAGTTTTCGGCAAGTGACAAAACACCAAGGGAAGCGATCTCTACAGATGATGTTTTATTAGAATTTCATAAGTATATTTTTGAATGCTCTTATGGCGAAGAAAAATATAATGAGATAAGCTGAATATATCTGCAAAGAAACAAAAGGTACCCGACTAGAACCAGCGTGGTTCCTTATTTTTCGAAACATCCTAACTTTGTTAGTGTACGTACGTGCGCTCCTTAGTAGAGCTTAGAAGCTTTTAATCGTCGAAAGTCAAAAAATCGTTTTAATCGAAGTCGTTTTCGCTGTCGATTAAAACAGAAGGTTCATACATGCATATTATAGTTAAGTAAAGCATATAGCAGCCACGTGAAGTCGCGCCGGTTTGCTACTGGTAAATATACTATAAATAACAATATCAACTTAATAATAATATGTGACAGTAAGATGTATACATATTATCGCTATTATATTTCAGCGTTGTCATCTACTGATGAGGTAGGTAGAATAGCTATACTGGAATGCCTCCTTACCTTGTTGTTCACCTTCAATACATGTTTTTATTCTCCGCCGTGTACTTGTTCCCTTCGACAATAAAATAAAACGACCTATTTTTATCGCCGCAGCTAACGCAAGTAAGTTAATGTAAGTCTGAAGGCTTGGTTTTAAAGTAATTACTTTATTCTATGATAAGATAATGTTGTAGTTGCTTGATTTAGTGGGATCGTGCAAGGGCGACTTTTGTTTTTGAAACTCAATATCCAGGTATGTCTCATAGATTTTGTATGTGAAGTCGTGTCGCTACGCGCTCACATCTTCATGCATCGCGGACTTGATAAGACGATAACGTCTTACTACTTACTATAAAGTAACGCCTGACTTCGATATAACTAACGTGACTATGTATTTGTAAGGTACTGGTTGCGAAACTATACTTATTTTTTTATCTTATTTTAAACCCATACAGTTATTGAAAATATACTATACTAGCTGTGCCCGCGACTTCGTCCGCGTGGAATAGTTATTTTGCGCACCTCAGCTGTTACCCGATCTTGACAACGCGACATATCCAAATTTGGTACCATAAAAACGGTCATTGTGACTAAACCTTAAAAGATAGACATATGCCGTCGCGGACTTTTTTTTAGATCATGTATAGAGGAATAATTCTTTCATACATATTTTTTGTGTATCTTGAACCGTTTTCGCAGCGCACGCAAAGAAAGCCTTCAAAAATGAATAATTTTCCCCGTTTTTTACACATTTACCGCTCTGTCTTTGCTCCTATTGGTCATAGCGTAATGTTATTTAGCCTATAGCCTTCCTCGATAAATGGACTATCCAACAAAAAAAGAATTATTCAAATCGCACCAGTAGTTTCGGAGATTAGCGCGTTCAAACAAACAAACAAACAAACTCTTCAGCTTTATATATTAGTATAGATAACATATATTAACACAGTACAAATATAAAAAAAGCAGTTTCGAAAAAAAATACATTTTAAGATTAATTGAACATTTCCCATACAAGTAGATTATTCTGTCAAAACAAGGGGAAATCTATACATACATACATATAAATAAATTTGGAGTGTCGTCTGTATGTCTGTCTGTATGTCTGTAAATTACGTTATTTTTATTTAAAAAAATATTTTATTTGCGAAAATAATGTAATGTTGCAATGTACTGTCCAGTATCGAGCGCACCTCACGCGCATGCCACTAAAAATAATTAATTAAAATAATTACCAAAAAACAAACTAAATAAACTAATTTATTGTCAAATTCCACGCGGAAGAAGTCGCAGCTATTTGAAATATAATTTTACAATTCGAAATATGAGTTAACCGAAGAGCATGCTTGTGTTACGAGTATTATAGGTCGAGAAGGCTAAGGAAGCATGTTTGGATCGTAGCAACCGGATATGTGTGTAAATTGTTGTTGTTAACTAATCGAACACCCCCAAAACCCAAGCATTAAACACTAATAAATTCTTTAATTTAACAAGTCAATTATCAAGCAATGGTATGTTGAGATAGGCTTGAAGAGTATAGGGTGCAACATCAGACAATCTCCTCGTGGTGCACGCTGAGCAACGTCATTTGACGGTGAATAGTCTGACAGAGGCTTCCATGGAGGGGGCGACGGATGGCCGTGTTCTACAGGCGGACCATTTGAAGTGGTCACCGCTCGTTCGGTGAAAAGTGAAATCCCTTCCTCTGATAGAAAGGTTTGATTACACGCTGAAAGATACGTATACGGGTCGGAGGATGGCCGGGTTTTCTGGCCGCTACTGTCGCGGTAGTGCGAATGAGGTGGTTCACGCTGTAGCCTACTGTGTTTTCGACGTTGGTGCTTCCGTTAGGGGCGTGGGATGGCCGAATTCATCTCAGTGGGCCATTTAGTGCGGCCATTAAACCGTTACCCGCATTGAGTGGACCGGGGGCCCGGCGAGTGTCGAGTGTGTGAAAAATATTTGTTTTTAATTTTTATTTGTGAAAAATGATTTATTTATAAATATGCGGAGATTAACAGCGTAAAAAAAATACATCTCTTTAGTTAAAATACTAAAACTTTTTGTTTTATCAAATTACATATTAAAAATAAAAACACATTGTTCATTTTAATCATGATTCAAGTACAAATTATTGTAATTACTGGTTTCACACTTAGAGTATTTATTATTGTAGATTTAGCTCGACATGTATTTATGCACTAAACAATGAAACTGCGGATTACAAACTTCTAAGCTTTAGTTCGACGATGATTATGTATTGTAAAGTAATTTGTTAAGTTCAAGTAGCGTGAGCGACTTAATGTAAGCAAGTAACTTGATTGCCTCTGTCGCCATTTAAATGCATATTGTGTTACAAAAGACTCGCTTGTCTAGACTTAACTTATTGACTGTCTCTGTTCTAAATAATCTTCTTACGTATTGAATTCACATTTGATTGTGACATATTGTTTTACAATCTGGATACCTCTATTTTTTAAATATTCTTATATTTGTTAAAACAAAGTTATCCATAAATGTTTTGAAAACCTACAACATAATAATTACATTTATTTAGGGTAGTATATTAGATAGTATCGTGACTGGTAAAGACGGGACGGGACGGGAGTAAAATTATTTGCCGCAGTACCAGTACAGTATTATTGACAAAATATTTGTAGTAGTACCATTAATGGTATTATGCTATTAATGGTAATCCCATTAAAGACATAATACTATTCACGCAAAAACTATAAAGTTCAATCTTCATTAATACTGCGGCACCCTGTGAGAGGTCCATTAACACTAGGTCCCCCATCTGCTTTTCATGAAATGATGATAATTATCATTTCTGTAGATTGTAGGAAGGTGCTGTACGCTAGCAGCGCAGGACCGATCGTGGTGGAGATTTTTCTTGGTGACATATGCGTAAAAGTGGGTATGTCTCGTCAAAAATGAATGAAGTATAAAAGCAAGAATGTCGATAATCTTTAAGAGTCGATTAGTTTGTTTGGAAGCGTTTCGTTAATCGAATAATAAAATAGTATTTGATAAAAAACAAATTATATATTTTACTAGCGACCCGCCCCGGCTTCGCACGGGTGCAGTGAAAAAAATGGTTATGGTGGGTTATCCCTAAGAGATAGACATATACCATCGCGGACTTTTTTGTGGATTTTTGTAAGTTGTACAATACTGTAGTACATTATTTTGGTCTATCTCGTAGGGTTCAGCCAGCGTTTGCAATATAAGCGCAAAAAAACGTGCTTATTTACGACATCACATTAGAAACCTTTAAATTTATCAGTGTTTCTCTACTATATTATGCATTTATTATACATACAAACCTTCCTTAAGAATCACTCTATCTATTAAAAAAAACCGCGTCAAAATCCGTTGCGTAGTTTTAAAGATCTAAGCGTACATACGGACATACAGCGAAAGCGACTTTGTTTTATACTATGTATTGATTTAACGCTACTACTCTCGGTAGTATGCTGTTAACCGATAGACATATTTTTTTTAAACCATTACCATTACCACTTTGGTTATTAACCATTAACAATTGTATATATATTATTGTTCATCTGAGATTTGGAAAAAAATGACAAAATTTTCAGAAGTTTACATTTCCATTTTTTATGAGTTTCAGTGTAATATTTAAACCCATTACGAACAACAACATAAGATGAGATAAATCGTTTATTGTGTGATATAACCGCCATCTTGAAATTTACCCTTTGGATTTTGACAGTTCAAAGTGATATACAGAGATCTATTTATCACTAGAGACGATACGTTAGGATATCACAGATATCCTATCGTGATCGGCTACGATACACGATAGGATATCTTTTCACAACAGATTGTCATTGAACAACAAAACAATTTGTACATTGTCAAGTCGAATTGAGAGAAATCATCAAAATTCACAGGACCAAAATTTACATAACTACTTTTAAACTGGAAACCATAATTACGTCAATGATTTTATTTTTTCAATCGTAACATTTAGCTAGTCAAGAAACTCCTGTTTCCTTACATGTCACAACGCTTACAAATGAGACGCATGTAGCTTGTTGGAGTCAACTAAATAAATCACACTTATTGAGGTCGTCTATTCACTGCTATGAAGTGTTAATTCGTCACTGCTCAGTTTGACGTCCGCGATTATGCGCCTTCTGTTCAAAATGGTTCACCATTTATGTAGGACGCGCTACATAGAAGCCATTTAGATGATTTACTACTTAATGATTACTTTACACCCCAGTTCACATTATTATCACATTAGTGTAATTAGTCTGTATGTAAAAACACATTAATATGTGGGTGACTAAAACAGAACATTGTTTATTTATTACGTCATAGTTAAAATGTCGTTTATATTGAAAATTTTTTTTAGTTATTTATATTGTGTACTTTTTTGCTGTTGATAACGACTGTATATTTTTTGTATGGAAACTATATACCCCTAGCGGAAATGTATTAAACTAAAATTGTAAAGAAATTAGATAAGAGTTTAAAATAAGTTTTGTAGTTTACTGATACGCCAAATACGCGAATAAAAAATAGCTTATAATAATATTATTGATAAGCTTATCATTAATATTATTATAAGCAATTTTTTTTAATTGTCATTATAGTCATGGACATCTTAACAGCAGATTAAGAGAATAAACTCTTTAAGGAGATACCAGTTGAATATGTATTGGGTTGCAGTAATTAGTTGGTTAAGTTACTCGTACTCATCCCTTATTTATAAGAGTACAATATTGCCATTAGATGAACTAATAAATGTAAGTGAAGTTAACTGTTTGACACAAACATATTTACTAGATTATAAAAAAAAATAGGTTTTTCTAGTGTTTGCAACGAACTTGCATCATTCGCTCCCCAGTAATTATTTGGGTGCGACTCTTTCCTGTATCATGTCATCATATTCAAATAAAATGCATGACTTAACTAAAAAATATCAGAGCTATTTGGTTCAAAGTTTAAAAACCGAAGAATAAAAAAATAAAATAACAACCAACTCATATACCTGTTGTTATAACTCTTCGTAATATGGTAAATGCGAGTAACTGTTGCGAGAGTGCTGATCTCCATGCTACGTGTATATGTGCTGACGCCAAAAATACTGATATAAAGGAAATTCGGTGCACAAATTAGTCTAGACCTTGCATTGGTAGTAGAAAGCCCGTCATTTTAATAAAGTTTGTATTTTTTTTAGATATAAATAAAATCATTTAAAGTTTGTCAAAAGTTTACCCTAAAGGGTGTTGAAATACAGGATAAAAGGTTTTGTTTGAATAGTCTCAGAAACTATATTTGAGACCCGGAAAAGAACATAAAGAATTTTTTACAGGGAAAAAATATATTTTCTACAGAAAAATCTGAGAATCGGACAGCTGGTCAGATTTAAAACAATTTTGACAACAATGGGAAGGTCTGGGGAAGAACATAAGATAATTTTTACTATCGGAAAATATATCTTTCCTTTTAGAAAATCCGGTCAGTAAGTAACATGCATATATAATTTACTATTTATTTACATTTTACTTAGGATATTTCTGAAGAAAAACGTTTTATTCTGCATTACACTTTTGTGTTTGACCTTATTAGTCCAATTACCATGTACTATATACTAAGAATCTGTCAAATCCCGTTTTAATTGTGACAAAAAATTACAGAACTTACAGAAATAAAAAAATACAGAACGTTACATAACTAATACACTTCCTGTCAAAGATTCCTTAACTTAAACTAGTTATAGCCTATTGTCCTGTCCAATTACTGTACCCATCCTATATTTAAATCTCCTTTTAATATTTCCCTGGTCCTAGGTTGCCTGGAAGAGATTGCTGTTTAGCAATAAGGCCGCCTTTTGTACATTTGTTATTTTCTTTTTTTTTTTGTGTGTGAATATTTTATGAATACAATAAAGGGTTATGTTATGTTATGTTATGTTAATACATATACAACATATGTATAGTAATAATAACCCGCGCTCTCTCGAACCTGAGTGGGTTCACTACCCGGGTGCAAAGGTTTCAGAGACAGGTGTTAAATAGATGGAACACTATGCTCTAGTGTAACAAAATTTTTATTTTATTAATATCTTGTTCAGGATATCGCAAACATGGTTTTATTTACATGTATGCGTTATCGCATAAAAACAAAGATGAAGTGATATAGGTGCTAGTTGCATTCTACACAGCATAAGGGAACACTGAATCAAAATAAGTTTCAGTACATTTACTTAGCAATAAATATTCAATAATTGCTTCGAAAAAAAATCGTGATGCTTTAGCGAAAATTACCCGTGTTTATAGTGTCGTGATAGGCGGACGTGCGCCGCGATGCGCGATATTGCTTCCTCACGAGCGCATGCTTGCTCTGGTACGCATGCGTTATATTATAACTAACGAGATACGTCTGTACCAATCATACCAGATCATGTTGCAGTTGATAGGCTTACATTCAAATTGGGTCTGCAACCTTTAACTTCACAATTTGATTGGAGTGAAATGTCTTGTATTAAACAGTTATAGACTTTTGTTAACTATGTTATCCAAATTTATGGAGTGATTTATTTTACACATTTGTTCCTCGTTTTTCTCTCATGTAAATGATTCGGTGGCGTAACTAGAGCTGGTTATCAGGATGGCTCTGGATAATTTTTCGAGCTTAACGAGCTTAAATTTATTCTGTGATGTAGTAACATAAGATCATTTTAAAATGGACATACTATTCTAGTGTGGGAACGGTTCACTAAACGTAAGTAAGAAGAGATTATAAGTGTCTTCGTACTGTGCAAACATAAGACACGTTGAAGGGTTTCTGTTAGAAAGTTGACGGTTTTCTGGTATATGATATGGAGCCTAAAAATATCGTTAATACAATTGTTTTATAAACGCATATTCTTTGAAAGTTACGGGAACAAATTCGAAGTCGATCGAACGATCTACAAAATACCGATCCAATATTGAAAACGCAATGTGGCGTAGCTGAGCACATCGTATCTTCAAAAAATGTTGGTTATAGCTACAGGTTTTAAATAACTATTGCAGAACGGCCGTTACGCCAATGTCACACATCCAGGAAAGCGTTAGTGAATTTATATGTTTGCTATAAAAATTAATATTTTTATGTTTGCTAATCCACAAACTTCCTAAATTAAGAAATTGTGATGCCAGAATGGATACAGATTAACATAAAAACTATCGACCGCATTATATAAGTACACAACCTCCATAGAAATGACGGTTACCGATTTGAAGCACCATTCGCCAAAGACTTGTGTAATTATGCAATACTTGTACAATAATAAAAATCACTTCACACAGGTACCACAACACTGACGAATTCAGTATTCAGCGTACTTGTGTAATAGTGCCCAGAGATAAACACGGATTATCACAAATACTTTTATACTGTTTACTTTTTCTTTAACGTACCACAGATTACTATTACGAACCATTTTTTAAGTTCCTCGTATTTCCCGTACCTGTCACCACTGCGTTAAGTAGAATACCAGTGCCTGATGCACTGGTATACTCTGGCTATGCTTACCTACTGCTTATACAGAGCTTGGCCCAGTTTTGGATCATACAGCGGTATATGTTATTATTATGTATTCTTTTCTTTTGTTATTGTTGTAGGTCCAAAACAAAAGTTTCTTTATTTCTAAGTAATAAATGAAAAAACGTATTTACGTATGTTTCCATGTAAATAAAAAAACAAATTGGTTTGTGTAATTTGACATATGTCAATTGACGCATCTTTTGTGTGTACATGGTTAATTTTAAGATATTCCAAATTTTTTCCAACTGTTTCTGTCATATTTTTTGATTTCACCAAGAATTCTAACGTAAGACATAAAGAAATCAAAGTAACAGGATAGCTACATAGCATAGTAACATACTATCATTTTCATTCAGATACGAAACACATCGTATTATCATAATCGTGATCAATTAATCTCAATTATGAATGGCAAGGATGAATGTGCCAATCAAGTGTCACGTTACAAGTGTGTGTATTTTGTTGCATTGTATATATTTTTTATTTTACGAATGAAAATAATATAAAAATATTTAATTTGTGTAGAACATAGCTTATTGTAAAAAACATATTACTAGACAAGTTGAAAAATTAAGCTCGGGAAGTAATTAGGCTCCTAATCAATGCTAATCCTCTTTAAAAGTATTAATATTTATAAATTAACTATAAAAAATATCATGAGGTTAATTTTGTAAGTAATTATGCGATAATTTCTGGTACTAGTGGCCTGATATTGATGAAATTTGGGATATAAGGTGAAAATAAAGTGCGTGTTTGCGACTCGGGTAAGTTATATACTTTCCCAAAGATTCCCTATACGAATATATATTTTAAATCAAACCCACTTAAAATGTTTGTATGTACGTCATTTACAATGCTAAAACTACGTTAAAATGATTATAATAGCAATATACCACGGAAGTAAAACGGAAATTAGCGGTAAATGATGATTACAATATTAATATTGAAAAAGTAAAAAATACATAATCATTCTTTGTAATATTTATATATGTACATATAATAAGAAACCCCTATACACAAATGTATTGGCTTAATTGTGATAACTTTTTAAGGATTAAAATAATTTGTAGCGCCGCTTATTTAAGTTTTCGGCTTAGAATAGAAACATGAGACAACAATGAGAAATCTAAATCTAAACGTTCAACGTATTAATTTAACGATGTATTAACGATAGAATAATGGATGAATTTCTGCGATCAAATTAGGTGTTAGCACAATGACTTTTGCTCAAAATATTTCCCTTATTATGTTATTTTAATGTTATATTGCACGATAAATGCTTTATTATATTTAATTTGTTTTTATAATTATATAAAAAAACTTTTCAAAATAGTAAATGCTACTTTGATAACTTTATTTTTAGTTTAATTTTAGTTCTCTAAAATTAAACTAAAAACTTATCTTAACAATTAAAGAATTAAATAATTCTAATTTTATCTTTTTTTTCCTCAGGAGAGGAAGGCTGAGAATCCTCACAAGGAACACGAAACGTACCCAGGATATCCCCGCAACAGCAAGTGTCATGAAGGTTATGTCGGTTTCCACGCGGCCAGAGCAGTCACCATATAGTCCATTTTGCCAAATCGTGAGGGCGAGGACGGGTGCTGCGCAGACCCATAAAAGGGGCCCAAAAGCGATGGAAGAGGCGCGGGAAACCAAAGTGGTGCCGGCCTTATCATGAGGGAAAAGTTATCTATAAAAAAAAAGGAAACCCAGGTATAAAAAGAAAAGCCCGCCTAGCAGATTTGCTTCCCTGGATCCCTATGCTGGCAGCGTTTTATGTTGTCAATATCGTGGTTAGAATTTTATTACTTTTCTTCTTCTTCTCATACATACTTTAACGACTAATATCAATTTTAGCATTCAACTAGCTACAAAAGTAGCGCCGAATCTCAATCGCTCAGGTGACGATTCTGCCTAATGAACTTGAGTTACGCAAGGACTAGGTGGCCTAGAGATTATGAAATCAGTATTTTTCGTACAAAATTTTTAACTTCCTGTAACACCCGAAGTCTCATATATTTATATAGATACGAAGCGCACCCTTTACCTTACATGCTTGCCCTTCGCTTTAAGTGTGATGCGTCATGCTCTGCCAATTACACAGTTAACTGATATAAAAATAATTTGCTACTACATGTTCGGCAAGGCGTTCATAAATTAAGTAATCAGAAATGTCTGAAGTGAGATGCATTCATTGAATTTTACAGCTACACCATAAATAATAAGGATACAAAACATTGATCAAAATGAATGCTTAATTGGTCGAGTGACATAATAACACCTGGCCATATGAAAAACTTTAAAGTAATTGGTTATTTTGAAATCATAATACAGTGAAATGGTATTGGTTTCCATGTCTTATTATAAATATTGTTTATTTAATTATTTCTTTAATTATGTGTTAAGTTATCATCATTATCTCTGTTAAAAAATATGCAAAAGCAGTAATATTATCATCATCATCACAGGTCATATACGTCCACATCGAGGGAGGCCTTAATCAACCACGGTGGCCCAGTATGGACTGTTTACTTTCTATCTTTTTTCACAGATGTAGGTTTCCTATCACAAGTTTTCCTTTACTGTAAGAGTATCAGTTAAATGTACATATAAAATTTGATAAACGAAAAACACATTAGTGCATGACAGGATCGGCCTACGAACCTTCCGAAATAGGGCCACTGCTCTAGAAATAAGGTAAATTATAATCCTTTTCAGTATTACATATTAACAGCATACAGCATATATTTTTATATAGTCTATGATGAAAAAACGTGAATTAGAGTTAATTATACCTGAGTTATAGGTACTTGTGTAACATGTCAAACAGGTAGCAAAAACAGTAGACTATATAGTCTGCCAACGCGTTATTTGTACCATAAACGGATTCAGTACTAATGAATGGGCACTTTTATAGTTTTGTTATTTCATATTAGACCTAAGTGGAAAGAGATAACAAGATCATATTAAGATAATATTTGTCAACTTCTTTTTCTGCTTGAGAGGAAAATAAGTTAATCATTTTGTCAATTCTTGCAAACATAAAATACGTTAAGTTGTTGTATATAAAAATACGAAAATAGATCAACTTTGATCTAATTATGCGGGCTGCAAGTTAACGACTTCATTGGCAAAATAATAATTTGGCATTCGATCCGCTTCTGTGATAAAATACGATTAACTTTGTAATGAAGACGTTTGTAATCAGGCCACGTGTTTGTTCGAACCAAATCTTTTTATTCCATTTTAAGATTGTAACATTTTGTCCGGGGACATGGATTGCATTACTGTGAAACTAAGGAATGATCTGTCGTAATGTGACGAGATAGGTTAATCTTGCTTCGAGCTACTGATTATTGTATGTGTAATTTGGAATTACATTTGTACAAGAAATTACTGCCTATCTGATTAGATGAGTAATCTTCAGTGCACAGATTAACAGATCGTATTTACTAAGCATTCATTTTTAAGACAAAACGTCTAGTATAAAAATGTACTATTTTACACCAAGAGACAAAAACAGCTTGTTTTTAATGAGATTATTTACTATTAAGATGCAATATGAGCATTTTTCTTACAAGTGACTAAATTAAAATTATTAATTCGTTGAATAATGTTAATCATCTAAATAGCTATATTTTTTCTTAGTATTTGATTAAGATTATGAGGATAGGCATCCATGTAAATATATGAACCCCTATTCTTCCCAAAAAGCTAAGCAGAGGTGTGATATTGCCACAATCTGTGCACTTTGCAGAGATATGCAACGTTTTCATTTTCTATATCCACGAAAAATATTAGTGACACATATCCTCAATTCACCATAGTACTGATTTTGTTTTTATTGTTATTGGTGGTACACGAATATACAGCCCACCTGCTGGAAAGTGATAGCAAGTGATAACCATCATTCATGTTTACTAGACCAGCGGCGTAGCTCATCACTGCCTACCTGTATATGCTCTTAAATGTTTGCTTTTAAATGCAAAGAAATGCTTTTAAGCCACGTTTGAAATATGTCATATCGTAACGCTCTGGAAGTACTGCAACAGGGAGTGCTCATTCTATAGTTTATACGTTTACGTACGTAGTTGCAATGAACATTGAAATCGAACTGTACTTATCAGTTCCAAAATATGCTCTACTGGAGTGTCGGGTAATGTGATGGTAAAAGGTGATGAAGGCACCATTGCAGAATCGAAATTAAGAAATTGCAAATAGTTAAAGAAGTATTCTCTTTTTATAGAACCTATAAAGATTTGCTAAAAGAGCCATAGCTGAGTATATTTTAAGTGTTTTCCATTACTAAAGTAGTTTAAAAGTATTCTTATGATGGCAGCGAACTCGGCAAGCTTATTAAAAATTATACCATTAATTAACCTAAATTCTTCGTAAGGAATTTGTGTTAACAACTTAATAATTTTGATGATTACTGTTCAAATTTTGTAACGTAGGTTTTTTAATTACAAAATAAATTCTTGGTATGACTATTATAAAATGTTATAAGTCAGAATAACCTTCATCATTTATTTAACATCATTTCAACCTAGAGACGTTTACTGTTAGAAATAGTATTCCCCCGATGATCTCCGTACTGATCGGATTTAGGCTGCTAGCATCCAAAGCCTTCCTGAGGTCCTCATCAAATCGTCTGCCCCTCTAGAACATATACTCCACTTTGTAGGATAACTAGCAACGCTACGTTTCTTGGCATATGAATGTCACTCAAACACTTTTCCATCTCGACATTCCCAAATCTTCGGATTATTTCGGTTCTTTTGCAGATTTTATAATTTTTCATACGATCACGCAGAGAAAATCGGAGTAGGTATTACCCTATCTATCCCTTAGACTTCATTATTTGCAAAATAACGTTCACAGAATATCAAAGTGTAAACTTGCCAAATTGGAGCGCTATGCGACTTTTATCTTTATTCCATATTCACTATTTTTACCTCGGCTCCACTGTAACATTGATTCTTACTGACTTAATTGTGTTAATAAAAAAATGTGGTATCTTTAAAGCAACTATGAACGTTGGATCCTAGTGTGAAACGATAGTGTGAGATAGTATTGACTTTTATAATTAATTGCCAGTTAGTTTCATCAACACTCTGAGACACAATTTACCGTTTATCCGTGTATAATGTGACATACATTTTTACAATAACTTATCAAATTTGACGTTTAAGTGTAATTCTATGATAACTGAGTATCGTTTATCCGTCTCCTAGTATGTAAGCGATATCCCATGATCGCCATGAGCTAGCATCTTATGTATGGTGACTGACAGCGAAAGGTCAACCACTGCCTAACGCCGCATTCAGTCATAATGTAGTTTGTTAATTCGAGTGCTATAATAACACCAGTGGACATATCGCGGTGATGATATAGCGGGGAGCTTGATCGAATTTAATTTCGTACAATGTATTTGTGGGTCTTTCTCTCGTTAAACGTCTGCAGTATGTCCAATAATACTATTCCAACGACTTACCTCTCAGCCCCTTTTTGAAGTGGATTTACCTTACAGGTTATGCAGGCAAGGCCGTTCCTCCTGCACGCAGGAATTTAATAAGCGCTTTCCTTTGTTGGACGAACAGTAATATTTATCATCTGTATCACAGCTCAAACACGTCCCCGCCGAGGGGCATGTGTCAACTATCTTCAAGTGATTAGGTTTTAGTTAATCACGCTGGCCTAATGCAGATTGATCGACTACATAAATTTTTGTTTTTTTCGCTGGTATAAATTCTAAATAAGTACGAAACACTTATTGATACGTTGCAGGATCGACCCCTGGCCTAAATCTCTCGATTAGGAAAAGCTTTGTCTGGACCACAGCGCCACCGATGCTCCATATTGACTAAATAAATACTTATAAATTACTTATATGGGCTTATTTAATACACGTGATTATTAAAAGGTATTAATTATATACAGTCAGTACACGTCAAAGAAAACAGTTAAATTACAGTAGCTTTTATTATGTTAGGAATAGAGTCGGTCTTGCTTCTATGTGTACAATAAAGACAATGTTAATTACATAAATGTGTTTTCTAAAACACATGCAATATTCTAAAAAAGAACACGCGATAACGTACAGAAATAAGGCAAATCCATTACCAACGCTATTTTTGATTTTCGAACAAAAATGCTCCGTAAAATTTATGTGACTATTGATTCTCCGCGTGCTATGGTGGCATTTGAATTTAAATCTCTTTTATTAATCTTATTGCTTGTGTAATAAGCATTTTTTATTTATATGCTTTTTTAGGGGTTTAAAAATCGGGTGGGGCTGTGCCGGGGCACACGGCCGTTGGTTTTAACGTGAAACGTCTATGTTAGAGAATCGCTTAAAGTAAAATATTGAAATAAAAACAATATTGACGGTGTTTTAAGTATTTTAATAAAAAACTCAATGTCACAACAACGAGCTGACTATATAAGTGAAATGTTCACACCACATTTTTGTTTCTAAAACTAATAGTTTTTTGATTATTAAGGTACGATGATATAGACCTTTTCGTTACGGTCCACTTTTAAACCTGTACCTATACCCGTATGTTTCGGCGCGATTTTAAAGACGTTTCACGTCAAAAATTGATGGGTTTTTGTTCATTAAACTGATATTACGTATGTTTTCTTATTTATTTGTTAATAAAAAGCAAACATTTAAACACAATTCGTTTCTAACAAATTGATGCTATTAGTCAGAAGGTAAGAATTTTCTTTTTGTTTGTGAATCGCAATTTAGAAATCCTGCTTTGCTTAGATAATTTTCGTAACTTTATAATTATATCTTTTCTTAATGTCACATTAACATTTAGAGCAAACTGAACATACCATTTTGCCAGAGTAGTGTTTCGCAAGAAAACATATTTTAAATAATATATTTCAATCCTAGTTTAAATGTTTGTTTAATGGCAGATTATTGGTTGCCATAATCCGTAATTACCTATAACATGATCATTAACATAACGTTATGTTTCGCGATTCAAATATCTCTTTGGATTATTTTACATGTAAAGATTTCGTCTGCGTTTGTTTTGAAATGATTTCGTTTATCAACCATGTTTCAATGTACTGTTTTTGATATAAAAATATATAGTTACGAAATTTTTATACTATCAGGTTAGCTAATTTAATCAGTACCTACAATTCTTCAACTTTCGCTGCCTACATGTATTACAGTAATTAGTCGCGGAAGCTAAGGAAGATAATTTGGATCGTAGCAAGTGGAAAATTGTGATCTCTCCCTTTCCCCATGGGACAGAGACGTGATTATATGTATATTAATTAAAATGTTATATTCTCTAAATTTGTACAGTGTTATAAAACAAATTATTTGAATTATGAACCTATCAATGCAATATAGGGCATGTGAAATCAAAGTTGATCTTGATTCAATAATTGCTTTTCATCAATAAATTATTTATCAGAATTGGACTTATTAAGAATGAATAGTACCGTGCGAGCGATTTTATGGTTTCGTGGTGTTTAATTTTTATTTTCTCAAAAAGAAAACTCGTTTTAAAGGCCTTTAAAAAGAAATTGGTGAGAACATACAAAACATTTGCTAATAATGATAATAACTTGAATATTTGTCGTGCAAAAATCATTATAGTCTAATTAATATGTATAGAAAACAGACTTTAAATAATAAAGAAACAGAATTTCTTGAAAGAAAATGTGGGCAGCTAAGGGGACGTTGTTCAAATTAATAGTTGATAATTGATCAATCTTATAAAATTATGTTAAAAATTAGAGCATTTCCATGAATCTTAAATTATAACTAGTATAACTAAATACTAATGTTTAGCTTAGTTGAAGTAAGACTGTATCTACCTTACATATAGCTTTGCGTAGCTGTGTCACGAATTGTAACAAAAGAGTCAAGATGAAAAACTTATCCAACTGGAAAAATATTTCATGTCGTTGACAGAAGATAGGTAGATTAATAACGCTTTAAAATCACATTTTGATAACTTTTGTCTATTGACTAATACATCGATATCGGAACCTTATAATCTCACTATACTCGTACCAACTTTAAAAATTCATAAATATTGTACGCTTCAACCATTATTTTTCAATCAGAAGAAGTGTACATTTTCTAGTATTCTACGAACTAAAATGTTTTATGTTATTTCTATCTATATAATAATATAATATATATACATATTATAAAAAGTAAAGAAGTAGCATATCTGTACATTATAATTAATACGATGACATAATGATTATACATGCGTGGGTGGACAATAAAATTACAACCTATGTCTCCAAATAAATGTTCAAGCATTAAATGGGAGGTTGAATTTTGACAATTGTAACTAGCTGACATGGGTTATTATCATACAATGAGCCCCCGTAAGTCACGCTTATTAGCCGAAGGTTGCTGAGACATCTCGTTCTAGCTAGATTCGATTAAAAGTTTTTGTCTCTGATATAATGTTATTTATTGAAAGCAATCTTGATGGTATTTGGCCATGGCTTTCTGTTTTTGGTTATTGGTTACGACATCCTATTGAAAGAACATCAGATATCGCTGGCACATTGTTTGACATATCATGAGATACACGCTGGTAAATACATATAGTTCCTAATGCATTACGACGAATTTGAATGAATACTCAGATCATCAGATGAGATTTTGACAGGTTCTCGTTTCAGTGGCTTAGTTTAATTAAATATTTTCGTGACAATTCAAATATATTTCCATATTGGAGCTAAGCGATGCTTCCAACATTAGTTTAATTCCAGCATTGCTTTATAATCTTAATGGTTATTAGGTTTAGTAAACCTTCTCCAATTTAATGTTACAACATTTCACAGCACCTGTTTTACTATAAACCGAACAATGTTAATTATCGCTTTTCTACTTTATATTAATTGTGTTTTCGGTTATATGAAAAGCTTTTCTTCGGCGATTGACTGGATGTTTGGATCTTGAATAACCTTTGCAGCCGCCGCTAGTGCATTAATATTCTATATCCAGTTGATATTAGGTCACTACTGATATACCTCAAATTGGATGGAATCATTTGACTACATTTCTTGATTTTTATAAATCAATAAAAGATTGTAACTGATGATAAATATATGTTGACGGTTTGTAATTTTATAGGCATTTTGATTCAAAATAAAATTGCACTACTATTGAACTAATAAATAAAGGTCTTCGGGTCATAAGGATCTTTTTTGTTCATTTGAATTAATGATCAGAGATATCTAAGTATCGATAATCGTCAGAAATCAAAAGATTATTGAGCTTAATTTCAGAGAGCTATATATTTTAAAGAAAATTTTGTATTATATGCAATAATATATACTTATGTTACATTTAATGATTACTAATACTATGGTAGGATTGTATATATTTCTGATCCATATTTTAAAATTAAAAAACGACCCTGTATTACCACCTTACTAGACAGTTCAATTATGGTTATACACAGTACAGTTATCACTTATGAATAGAAATAACAAAGGCATAAAACAAAATAAATGAACTAGAATGAACCATTTCATTTTTGTGCTAATAAGTAAACTTTTTGTGTGTAATTTACATAAATATTTTTAAAATATAATATTACCACACAATATATAAGAAAATCTTTAGAATACATATTTTACGAATACTTCAAATATTTGATCATCATATAAGCCGAAAATATAAGTAGGTACATATGTTTACAGGTTTGTCACAATTTGTTAAAAGGATGTACAATTTGACCTTACATGAACGCTGAACGGAAATACGTACAATACCACGACAGACTATTATTAAAATCTGATTCACCTGCATGACCTACAATATTTTTGCACGTAATACCATATTCAAGCATGAAAAAAAAAGCGGCAGATGATATAAGGTTTAACTGTTTCGTTAACAGGAAAGTCCATGTCATAAAAGGTTTTCCTGGAGACCTATTTTTGAATTACTAATTGTCTATGTCTAAGTGACTAATAATCACCGATTTTCAATAATTCTTATTTTTTAATATCACTTATGTGACTACCTTAGTCACGGATGTGATTTCATTACGAGTGCCCTCACCCACTCGTAAACAAGTCATAATTGTGGAAATGTTATCTGTGTTTTGTTTAGAGAACATATTGACAAGAGTCTGAAGTTGATGTGTTGATTTTACAGTCAGTCTTCTTAAACAGATTTTTTTATCTCTGTTATAAACTTTTTTATACATCTGAAAATATCAAATTGGTTAGTTAAGTAACTTTTACGGTTTATTGTAAGCATGTAGAATATATAGCAGTAAACTATAAGTATTTACTAGAAAACAGCTAGTTAAATGTAGGTACAGAATAGAACCAAAAGTACTTACATTACTTTAATTTTCTTTTTTCATCAGTTGGATTTACAATTAAATAAGGAAATAAATATGATTGAAAATCTTAAATTAATTAAGGAAATAAATAAGTTTGAAATCTTGTTTTTTTTTCTCTTTATCAAGCCATACACCATAATGGTTAAACCGGCTATAACCGGCAGCAGCTACATTCTGTGTGAAACCGAACCCTTACATATGTGTGTACTTTATCTATATTGGCAGTTCTGTATCTGTGTTTAGTTTAGGTAGTTCATGCTCGTGAACGGGTGCTGCCAGCGGAGATGAGTCTGCTCTTTGCGATACTGGGTACTATTTATTATAATTTTAATTTAACTTTATATATGTTTACAAATTATATTTTTATTAGTTGTATGTCCCTATATTATGTAATGGAAAGTGACTTCATGAATTATCAATATTAATACAGGGGAAAAACAGCCCTTGCTTGAGTTTCTTGCCGGTTCTTCTCAGTACAAGGTCTCCCGCCGTAGATTTGCGAACCGATGGCGTAGCTTTTCGACTTTCACAAGTGCTTGTAACAGCCTAGACAGAATAAATGATTTTGAATTTGTGACCTCAAAGTCATCGCTGACTATTTAGTCAGCGATGATTTCGAAGTAATTCAAAAATAGATCTCCTGATAGTCTGGATTGTTGTTGAAAAATATATATTGATTGTTCATGTCAAAATAATAGATTTTCGAAATAGAATACATTAACTGTTTAATATAACTAACCTAAATTTGAAAACCAAAGCAGAATACTAGGTGTTAAATATATTTGTATATCATTTTATAAAATTTACAATTTTTATTAAACTCATGTTTAAGTTGAAACTTGTCTTTCCAGGTTCTTACCAATACTCTTTATTTGCGAACTTCTTCAATTTTGTTATTAAAATCTCATTTGTTACTTTATAAGCTTTACGTTAAATTTATTTTTGACGAACATTTTTTCCGAACAAAATACTGCAATATGGCAGGTCATCGGGCAATGATTAATTAGTGAAGTTAACTTGGTGAATACTCGTTTATAAATTGCTTAATAAATCACTGAAGCTGGTGTCAACTTGAGGTCAATAGGCGAAGACAACCCGCGGTACCATTCGTCATACAATTCAACCTTACATAACAGCATGCCACTAGTTTCAGATGACGTATGGTAGCATTTAATATATTTTTTACTTCAAACTTGTGTTTTTTTTTTATTTCGAAGGTTAAATATTAGAATGACCTAAAAATAATAATTAAATCACTAGGTGAAATTAAATGATAACAACATAGATGGTGATGTTGTTATATCTATAACTACATTGCCAGTATTTTACAATATTCTGACATTGCCAAACATAAAGATATGAACTAAACGTTATATTGGCCCTTCAAAAAATGCATTATTGTTGTTCGAGTCCAGTAAATGTTTTTTGATTGTTGCTTTGACTTAAATGTTGAAATTAAATTTGAAACACAGATTTTTATTACCAGACGCTTACTAATAAGCTGTCACGTCGATTTACCCTAAGTACTTAAAATTCTTATCACAATCGTTGAACGAAATGAGCGAAGCGATATATGGTACAGAATACACAATGTTTTTCACAACAAATAAACATCTATACAAATAAATAAAATTGGAGTGTCTGTTTGTAATATTAAAATAACCGCTTTCTACTACATGCATATGAATGTATATATGGTACACATACCAAAATACATATTTTTAAAATTTTCGTCTGTCTGTCTGTCTGTTTGTTCCGGCTAATCTCTGGAACGGCTGGACCGATTTGGACGTGACTTTCACTGGCAGCTTATGTAACTATTTTTTGTTATTACATTCCACGCGGATGAAGCCGCGGGCACAGCTAGTCTTAAATAAGTTTGACAGTATTGGTAAGCCAATCGCGCCATTAATTAAGCGCTAAGTGCATACATCCATTGCATAATAATTTTTCTATCTTATGAAGTATAAATAAAGTTACGTTTTATGTATGTGGTAAAACCAACGAATAGAAAATCTAAAAGTAGATAAATTTTAAATGGTCTACGGATGATCTTTAATGTATGTTTCGATATCGACAGCTTCGTCCCTCGATAGATCACGAACACATCGAGAGGTCGGTGCGTAAGATCGGAAGGCGTCAAAATGATTGACAGCTCAGTGGGAGGGCGCTGAAACCGTCCAATCGCTTATTGCACACGATTACTATCGGCGACGCTGATCGTGTGAAAATTGTTTTCGTTGATGTGTCATTGTGTAGTGGTCGGGTGAATCGGTGTCATCATAATTATTTATTGTCACAAATCATTCTGATAACTTTTGTTTATTTATGTAACAAGCTAGGAAGTTTTTTCGTGTTCAAGATAGCATTTACAGACAATCGTTTAAAGTATAAAACGTATAGGGGTCATTTCTGAACTCTGGAGGTCTACGGTCGAATCTACCATGTTGGTATATAACAGGATTGATCCTAAGCTAATATCTATGGCACAAACATATTTCATGATGGCATAATCATATAATTCTGTTAATGAAAATATTTTGAATATTGTTAATTAACTAAGATTATTGGAATTTATTTATCATTAATACAGCTGGATATCTTTAGCCGGTCACAAAATATATCTACTACATCCTGGTTACATTTCGAAATAAGAGCAGTGAAATAAAAACAGCAGTCAGTAAATCATTTTACACCTTTATGGAATGCTTTACAGGTTCCTCGTTCTTGGAGATAGTACAAGGTGAAGTTGTGTAAGTATCTATAGTAGATCGATCTATAATCAAGCTAAATTAATTATTGTGTCAACTATGAAATTATTAAAGAACAGATTGGTAACATTTTTAAAATTTTGGTAAGTGTAGGTTAGATCGAAACATAGTATCATATAATACGAAAGACCATTTTTATTTTCTGAATTTAAAATTTACTTAACTATTTTTGATTATGTGTTCGACGCTTGTATCATAAATATATTAAACAAAACTAACTTAATTTTGCCAAGGCCTTTCATTATCAAAAATCTGAACCCCTTATAAGATCACTTTTGTTGTTGTCTTTTTATTTGGAGCCATTTTCTCATGAATGCGAGATAACAAATTGAATATTCAATCCTCAGTTTTGCACTTTCTTATAGAAGTGAAAAAATCATACTCCTAAGTCGACGCAATCAAAGATAAGGACTGTGCTCCGTTTAGGTCGCATATTTTAACACTCGCAAGGAAATTAAATTCACTGGCGTAATTCTTATTGCCCTAGTATCATGAAATTTAGTAGCACAAATAAAGATAAAAATCGTAAAACCGTAAATTTATATAGTTGTATAAAATTACATTACAAAAATGATTGATTATTAAATGTTAAAAGGATAGCCCGTGGTGTTTGCAAAACGCTTGGGATTTGCCAGCGATTTACAGAGCGAACTGGAAGCACAACGTAACTTTTGAGCTAGTTTGTTTAAGTCGTTATGAAAACATTATAACTAGAAGAATCGACACATTTTTCGTTTCAAGTTCGTGCATTAATGCCGTGTCGATTAATGATAAAAACATCACGACTGACCTGCTCAAGGGAAAGTAAGGGCGTCGACCTATAGTTCACAAAGCATTGTCTTTGATGCTTTCATGACTCTTCCTACTCAGTCCACTCAAACAATCAAAGGAATAGGAAATGCGTTAGCAAATAAGGAAGTATGTCTTCGAATCATTGGCTATTTGTCTTAGTATTGACCTTGAGTGTCCTCCTTGGCATTGTATTCGGTTCATCAAAGTAATTAGACTTGGTAACCGGCTTCCTATAATGAAGGATTAGTTTAAGAACTACTTGTGTATACTTTGAGATTATTATAAATTAAAGCTCAAGAAGTTCAATTTTTAATTAACTGTAATACGTATGTAGTTGGATTTTGAATTATGTTTATTATTTAAATAATTTCATTTGTAAAATATGAATAAGAACTCAATATGTCTAAATAAATAATCAATCTAACAATCTTTCTTTTATCCAGGAATAAAGTACTAGATTAGTTGCTTTACGAAACCCAAGCGAATGGATTAAAATAAAAACAATCTTGAAATAGCTCTATTTTCTTTATGATTTTATTTACTTTGACTTACTTTGACTGAAATTTCCAGATTTTTATGTTTGCCTTTTTCATCTAAAGCAAAATACTAATAAAACAATAAAAATCAAGTCATTGGTCTAATTATAACAGAAATCGACTTATTATTTTGTAGTTGAGAATGTTATTTATTTTTTGCTGACAATTGATATTCATTATAACCAAAATTTTTGAGAAACATTCTCCATTAACATTATTCAAGAGAAGGGATAATAGAAGACCGTATTTAAGTATTTGAAACTGTGAACTATTTTATAAATTATCTTGAACATTATCAATATATCCACCTAACGCGGTTAACTGGTAAACTGGATCATTACAGAGTATCACTGACTGCGCATACTAACCTATAATAATAATCATTAAAATGTATGAATTAAGAGTACTTAGTTGCATGTAAATAATTTTTTCCCAGTACATTAAACTACTATTTACATGTAAAATACCTGTAAATATTCAACTTACATTCTAAATATGAGTTTTGTACATAGATTGAAAATAGATTAAGTATTTGTAACAGCGTAATTAAAACTCAACCAAGTACTTGTTCCAGTAAATTTAATGTCAAAGTTAAATATTAAATGTGATAATCGTACAATATCTGCTATAAAATTCTCTAAATATATGATTCTTTTTTGTAATGAAAATCATTACTTTTGCATGTTTTTGTATCTTAAGATCGAACACCGCATATAGGAAGCAAAATAATATATATATATATAGTTGTGATATGCTAGGAAATTATCTTAAATTTAATACTTAAATTTGAACCATTAATAACTATTTGGTAGTACAAATAACAGGTCCTTAATTATGAAATTGGGGTTTTATCGCTTGTATTTAAAACTTTTTAAATTTAAGCGCCATAGATAATATTTGTCTTTGTATTACTTTTTAATCCCATTGTGCAAATTGTTATTACAATTAAATCTCCGAATTAAGATATTTTCTATATAAAACATCACAAAAAGTACTTTATGACAACAATTTTTTTTTGCCTTCAAAACTATTTGTGACTTACTTTAATGTTTATTACTCTTGGTTATTAAATAAATAGGGAAAATGGTTATTAAATAAAAAGGGTTAGTATGGAATAAGGTAAATTCTTTGAAATCTATATAAAAAACCGTAATTTTACACTTTCAATATATCCAAATATTATTCAAAAGTGGGATAATTCAGTCAAACAAGATCTTAGTAATTACCATTAGATAAATGTATCCACAACTTGTTACTATACCATGAAGAACTCGTGAACTGTGGGATTCGTTATTGACAACATGTGATGATTTGTAGTAAATGTCATTTTAAAATTTATTTATCATTGACAGATACAATCAAAAGATCGAATAACAACCGAGTAATTTCGTATTGCTATGAGGCACAGTTTATCATATAATCTAAATCAGACATACTTGACATATTTATGAATTACTAGCATACTCGTAATATACACACAGTAAGTTTTCTACTAAACTGACAATAAACTGACTATACTGCTGACTTAGACTTACTCGACTATAAACTTAGTCTATTTGATCTGAAACTTATTTGTTTAATCTAATGGATTCTTTTTAAACTTAGTAAAGCAAGTAAAAAGGTTAAAAAAAGCTAAAGTGATTTAGGAAACCACAACGGGAAATTGAATTTACTTCATTGGAAAAATAATGATATTATTAACACTAAAAATCAATAAAAAGCGAATTGTATATATTTCCATGTTAGACAAGTAATTATTATTAATATTTTTCTAGATATGCTAAGAAAAATGATTGTAATTTTAATTTAACAATGTCCTGTGTAATATGCTATCAACTTGGTAAGTTAGGTTTGGCTTGAAGTAAATATTTTTTTTTGTTGACTTATTAGTCAGACAATAAGTAATATTTCCCAAAATTGAGTGGATTAGCTAGTTTGGAACTGTGCACCACAGATACAATTTAAATATATCAGACAATAACGACGAGTCAACCAGAAATGTCAACGACTAATACACAGTAAGATTTTGATTTCTCTATTCTCATATATCCACCACGAGAGAACATTACCACACACATCCAGTGTGCACACCTTGAGCTCTCACTTAGTCCGACCATCTGCTTGGATAAATGTAGCCCAGGAACCATAAATATGTGTTAAATGAATTAAGCTTCATTGCAGTAATATTCATTGTCTATGGAGACTACAATGTTGTCGAGCGAAGTGTGAAATTACACGTGAAGACAGAAAATAGATCGGTAATATTTATTACAAATAATAATTACTTTCTATGTGTCCAAGAAACACAACAACAGTTAGCCATGAGAGAAAGTTGCAATACAGATAAAATATAAGATTTTATGTTGTAATGTTCATTATAAATAGAAAAGTTTCTTCAAACTTAATGGACAATCCATTTTGTCAAACTTTTTTAGATCTAATCAATCCGTTAGTAACAACGCGTTAGAAGAAGAATAAATGGTGTCTAATTTCAAACATTGATGACTAAATTATACTAACTACTAATAACAAAATCATAATAGGCCAACAATAATAAAGAGTGGAAATAAATTATTAGGATGAAAATCAACATTTCATTGAGAATAAACTGGTTCCTAAACGTGGAATGAGATAACAATTGTATATTTATTTTAATTTTACTAATTATTATAATTTTTTGATTTTGTACTTTTATTATCATGAATAAGTGTTGTAAAATAAGAAAAAACATATTTATTGTTCATGTAACAGTTTTAAATATATTAAGAAAAATACAGTCATAATAATGTTAATATACGACATAAAAAAGAATATAATTATTCAAATAAAATAATAAAATTTAAGTAGTGATATATTGGATATCTACATATTTCCCAGCATAACATACGAATAAGAAATAAAAATAACATGTAGGTAATGGAGATTCTTCTTTTTGTTTACAAAACAATTATATCAAAATATAGCTTAGTAACATAATTTTTACGTAAAAATTATTTTAATCTGTATATTTAAATATTAAGCTATATTATAGTACATTATTACGTATTAGAACAGTATTACTATAGTAGGTATTTTGTGGTTTTTGGGCATTTCTCCAATAATGCGCTGTAATTAAAACTATCGGCCTTCTAAATCTCGCGATTTGAACTGCCGAGACCAACAGAGAAACTGCCACAGGCCCAACGAACACATTGCTTCAAAATGGTCTGATTTTATTACTCATCTAAACATTTGATAAATTAAATAACTTTGAACTCTGTCATAAACTAATGATAAATAACCATACTGTAATGGTGATATTAAACATTTAAATGAAATGATGTATTACAACCATATACTGCTGGCACGGATACGCATTATAATAAGCTTAACATTTTCGTATAGAGACGGTTATTATGATATAACTGTTGTACTTTCAAACGTTTCACAGAATGCCATATTTAATAGTTTAAAATGTAATATGCACTTTTATTGTTGTCATCGCGTAAGAATGCTTGATTGTATGACATAAAGCACTGGTCTACCTCGTTAGTTTCGTTAAATGTATCATGGATGGGAGTAATTATACGTTGCTATATTGTTATTATAATGAACTTCAAGAAATAATTAAAAGTTTCGTAAATTCTGACTGAATTATTTATTATTTCATCGTCATATCTCATATTCTTTCCCACTGAGGGGCTCGAACTTCTCCTAATTATGATATGGCAAACAGGTTTCTCGCAATGATTTCCTTCATCGTAGGAGCATGAGTTGAAATTCGTAAAACGAATATTACTTTGGCACTTGACTCACCGAATTTTGTTAAAATGTGAATAAAATGTTCTCTATTCGTAATTTAAAAAATCCCAACGGAATCTTCCAGAAAGGTGAAAAATCTACTACACAAATAAACCTTTTCAAAGGACATGGACAAAAAGTACGCCTCAATCATGTGCAGAGACGTAAGATATATCAATCGATAGGTAATTTTATGTTCATCAATTTACAATTTATTATATTTTTTATATCCCCCGTTTTTCTGTAAATGATGTTTGAAAGTACCTAGATATTCAAGTAAACACATCCCAAAACGTGGTTAAAATGTTTTGATTAAGTATATAAAATGATAATTTATTGAATTGTTATTTTGTATATAAGTTATTTGAAAAATGGTTATATAGTTAACAAAAGAAATGTAATTTAGTAATTATAAATTCATGAAGTTCTAGACATCTTGTGTTACTGACCACCCTGAATGTACATAGTCTGTGACCAATGATGACACTCGTTCGCTGTCAATGCGACTTTGACAGCATGTCTTGCGCAAATTAATTATATTAAAATGCATTCGTTCATGCCATATAATTTTTTACCATTTACAAATCAATATGAGACGAATAAAGGCAGCAAGAGCTGGGCTGATTATTGGTCGTAACCATAAAGCCATTAACTTAAAAAAAAAGATTCCATCAACTTGCTAGTATTAAATAATTTAAATTATTAATTACAAAATAAAAAAAACGGGAAATATTTAAAATTTAATCTTTATCCAGATGATCTACAATAATTTATACTCTTCTCTGGTAAAGTTTTGACCATCACCTTTTTGAGGTGATCTTATTTTGGAACGGGTATACTTATTTTGTGAAGTGAGACGATACCAGTCATATACTTGAGTATCTTAGTTTTACCTATATATTTCACTGCCTATCTGATTTGTCAAAAAATAAGATAGACAGTGGCAGTGACTTTACATTTCGCCACATTTTTGCAACGTATATACTGTGGTTTTTATGTTGTACATTTAATGCGAATCTCATAGGAACGACATGCTTATTATCAGGATAATCTGAATGTTAGGTAACATAAAGTTATAAAAAAAAAGAATTACAATGATGATAAAAATTTACAATATGATTGAACTAGAGTTATTGGTCATATAGAAAAAAAAATTAATAAAAGGAACATAACGGCCCTTTTAAGCTGATGGCTCCGCGAGTATTAAGCGGGGTTTTGACTGTGCTGTGTAATATATATTACTCAAAATAAGATAAAAATCAGCATTATTATTTTGGCGTTTGAAACAATGTAGAGTTTCGACATAACAAAATTTTCTTTTCTCATCTTGTTCATATATATTTCAAACAGACATGAGATGACGCTATAAAAATGTATTAAAAATTTAACCTAACTTAAAAATTGATAACGCACCTTATAATATAAAAATTTACCCTAAACATTTATACATTAAATAACTAAAAAAAATGTGTCATTTTTATTTTCATCGAACGGTGGCTTGGTTTATAGCAGGAATCGCAAAATATTATACTGTGAACTTTGAAGCTAATATTCCTTACTAAAATATTACCATATTTTAGTAGGGGTAGGGAATAGTCGTAGTCGGAATACCATCCTGAAAAAATAACGGAAAGACATTCCTTATCTTTTTCATTCTTACTGTGAAGGTGCTGGTGCGGAGGGTGATAATGTAAACACAGTACCAGGCTAGATCCGTAAACTCTATAAATTTTATCAAGCCCTGTAAGTACTAACTTAGCCTAACTTGAATGTGTACTAATACTAAGGTCTACAGGCAAATTATTAGTCTGAAAAAATAAATACATTATATTTTAATTAACTTATACCTTCGTATCGGTATACCAAATCTAGATCACATCAATACGTGCATAAAAATGGAGAAAAAAATGGATTTCAAATAGATGTCAGACAACTTGATAACTAGTAGGTATTACATTTATCATACTCAAACAAGCGTGAAATTGAGGCTTGCGGAAGAAAATGCAATTAAGATGTTAGTAATATAATTGCTGGAATACTGTTTCATTTTGATCATAATTAATTATTTTATATCACAACATACAATTTATGAAGCACCGAAGCAGTTATATATCTAGGAAATCAAGCTAAATAAAAAAATAAATCATACTTATTATGTATGATATATTTTTTAATTTATTTGGTCCTAAAATTAGGTCTATTTGCACAAATAGTTATATACTCGTATGTAGTCAAAAATGTATCTGTAATTTCATTGATATAAAAGTCTTGTAACTATTGTAGCTACAGTAAGATAAAATTACCAAAGAAACCACAGGTAAATGCCTTATTCCTTTATATTTGTTACCTTTGTGTACCTTTCTAATTGTAATATATAACGATATTTTACGATGTGTACAAATTGACTAAATATCTAAGAAAGCATAACTAACATCTGTCATGGCCGTGTAGGGTATGACTCTGAGAGTAAATGAGTTATCCGCATTAAATTTCGTATGAAATGGACATTTTTGTAAGCTCACGGGCTATCGGCAATGCTATCATCGGTTATCGTGTACGCGGGCGACGAACTGACGAACAGTTGATGCTCGCGCGCCGCAAGGAAGACACCGCTGGCATACGCCTGCGCAGTGTAGTGAGTGGCGTATAGTTTCGAGTGGTAATCAAACTTTTTCCGCACCGGATAATTATTACTCAGGGGTGTGCGGTTTTCTCTTCTTGTATGTATTTTTATTCCGTATTTATTTGTAGAGAATCTCTCTAACAGTGCATTAAGGTTTTATAGTGTTTAATTATTAAGTTTTAAACTAAACAACTATAACAGATAAATATCTTGTACCGTATATTATTTTGGATTATTACGTAAGTAATTAATGAAAATTCGGTGTAAGGAATTGATCACCTATAATAAAATATTAAGTTTTCTCTCTCTTTTATCTTTAATTTCGTCGGTCGCTCGAATATATCCGGAATCGCAAAATGATACACATATGATACCTAACGTCATATTAAGTAAAAATA
Source organism: Scirpophaga incertulas (assembly GCA_036419045.1). Lineage (NCBI taxonomy): Eukaryota > Metazoa > Arthropoda > Insecta > Lepidoptera > Crambidae > Scirpophaga > Scirpophaga incertulas. The sequence continues at coordinate 18,186,000 of CM071639.1, read as the reverse complement.
GTACAATCACCGGAGAATGTGTTGCGGTTTCTAACTTTGAAAATAATGGTGTCGATTTTTATTGTCATCAAAAGAACACACTAGATAGGCAACATTATACAATACAGTACTTAGGTAAAACTCGTCTTTTGATAAGATGCAAAAATAAAAGTACCATTCGCTTCTATACGAAACTAGGTAGCATATATTAAACATTTTTTACATTATGCTCATGAGACCGAGACTTCATGGGCGTGATGTAATAAGATATAGGTATCCAAAGATTTAATATGATCAAACAAAAACTCGTACAAAAAACGGTGACTTTAAAGTGCGCGAAATCTAATAATGAAACCCAGCCGCCTAGACTATTGTTTACAATTGATTGGTTTTTAACGTGTATTCACTTACATTTAGATGTTTATGTGTTATGTAAGTACTTGTATATTATTATGAATATGTCGATAACGGAACATCTAACAGCACATCTATAAACTTAATTTTGTTTCAATCTTTAATAAGTTAATAATCATTGATACGATATAAATAAAATATTATTTGACTCTATAATATTATGAATAAGCTTGTGTCAAGCTCAACGTTTATAATCTTTGTTCGTCGTTTGCTTCGCATTTTAAGCATTCCCTGGCAATTAAACGTGGTCACACATTTGTTATGCTCCACAATTCTTATTTGAGCTATATGTAATATGTTGATCTACATTGCTAATGCGTTTCTTATGATATTGTAATTGTATTTCTGGTTGTTTTAATATTTGTTATGTTCGTTTATTTGTCGTATTTGTAGTAAGTGTAAGCTTTATAAAAATATTTTGACTATTGTCTTATTTTAGTTCATAAAATAAAATAATGGTAATTTGGAAATTATTATACAGTGAGTTTCTTTATCAAATATTAAGTGAATCAAAAAAATGGCTATATATATATTTTAGCTTACGTTGGATGGCAAAAACTAAATTAAATTGCGTATTTTATATATGTAAGTACGGAAATCGGGTTGTACGATTTTGTCGTAGATTTTTGATCAAGCGAATATACTTTCTGAAATTAGGGTTTGTATTTTATTCAAGACTAAGCCTTGGCTCAGGAAGTATATTCATACACGGAAGGTATTAGATAAATCCATCGCTTCTAGTATCTTGCTTTGATGAAAAGAAAACATTACTTATTACTAATAATTGTGTCACAACGTAAAAATGTAGTTTTGCAAAAATGGATCATAAAATAAATAACGTATTTTTAATTTTTTTTATAAAATTAATATTTCATATATTATTATAATAGCTCACCTTCCGAACTTCGTAACGTCTAATAGTCAATGACATGAACTGTAATTTGTGGAAGATATCGGAATTGCAGAACGGATAATAAAATGAATAGTATTTTTCACAATTTGTTTCCTTGACTTATCGTTGAATACTTAATCTGTTTGACGGACACGAATCCAATTAATGGTAATCTGGGAATTGGTTCAGAAGATATTGAGTAGTATTAGTATACGACTTTGTTTGGATGAAATAATTATTTACTCGAAAGAACAAACTCTGAAAAGTTTATAAATGATATAGGTTACTGGAAGTATTTCTTTTTCAGTTCTTTGCAATTTTGTAAATCATAATCTTCTTTAACTATGAAACTGACGATATATCATTAATGATGCAATTTTTTTTTTGTGTTTGTAGACTCAACTTTTGTAAAGCAAATTTAAAGCTTAATGTGGCACCTAGTGTTCCTACTTATTTGTAAAGCTTATTATGAAACTTAAATGTAATTCGTTTAACCTTTAGAACAGCTATGCAAAGTTACCAGTTTCGATCTTTGGAGTGCTCTTAATCAACCATTAGTTTCAAACGGAGCAGACAAGATTTTAGTTTATCAATTACTATCCTCCTACATGATAATTTCAGTAGTACAAGTATTTATATATATATATATATATATATATATATAACTTAAATTAATATATATTTATAAGATAAAACATTTTAAACTGTCTCTCTACTGGTCTTGTTGATCACAAATATGAGTTGACAGTAGACTAAAGATTAAAACCCTGGGTTGGATTTTTTATGTTTTAGGCCCACCGTGCCTGGAGCTATTTAATACACTTCTATTTATGCTTTCATTTCATTATATATATATATATATATATATATATATATATATATATATATATAATATATATATATATATATATATATATATATATATATATATTGATAACTTTTTACTCTTTATATCGTTTATCTAATCTCACAATAAAGCCTATTGTAAAATTTGTGAATTGTACATTTGTTCATTAATTAATTAACGTGAATATGTATATATTTTATAATTTGGGATAATTATTATTGATCTTTCTTAAAATGTTATTTCTCTTGTTCTTAAGATTAGTAATAAGACAATACGCAATACGAGCACATTTTGTGTTGTCATCAACTTTTATTTGTCTCAATTTAGCTCATAGTATGTGCAGTTAGTTCTGTATGAAGTCTGACCTATACGTACATACCTGGGCCAATGTGGTTGATTAAGACGTAAGCTCTTTAACGTAGTTCACCTAATTTGGTAATAGGTTGGTGCAGATGTACTCAAATCCAGATTATTCTTAAATGACAGACAGACTTTATTTTTATAGATATGGTCACAAATAAACGGTTGTAATTTCCTGCATCATGAGCTGCCTAAGGCCAAACATTGTTATTAAAGTTAACGAAGCTAAAAATTTAAATGTTTTCCGTAAGAAGCGAAAAATTTTATCATTACGCATAAGGCATTTTTGTGTGCTACCTAGAGTAAAAACCGATTATTCACTAATTGCTTATTAATGTAAATTTGTTATTATTACAGATAATTCTATTCACGTACATTAAAAAAAGTAATTATTAATTATTTATTGTTATATAGCTAAGAAATATTTAACAAGACTAGCGAGTTAGTGGTGCTATGAGTTTGGCATTGGCCGGTCAGAGTTCGATCGATCGAGTGTGTTATTGGTATGTTACGCTAAATATCTTTGAAAAAATATATAATAAAACGAGCGTCATCATGCTTCAGCAGTGCATTGATCATTTTCTGAATCGGTCAAAATTGGAATTGCCAAATTACACTTAAAACGAATTGCCCAAATGGCGATGTGTCAGTCGCTGAATGTATCATAATGTAATAAAAAAACTTGGTGATATTGCTTCTTATGCGTCTTCATTGGATTTGCCTTTTACTAATAGTTTTATATGTCAATACATCAGCTTAGGAATTGGTCCAAATTCCGATGTATATATCATAGCAAATGCGTCGTAAAGCGATTTAAAATCTTTATAACGGTGATCATGTGTTAGAACTTACACTCTGATAAGTGTTTCATGTATCCTATCTCATTTCGTCTGAATTAAAATAGTCAAAATATCACTGTATTGATGGTTTTGTAAGAATAACTATTACCTGATAAATGTTGCAAATAACCTTGTTGTAATAGAGATAAGCAGCATATTAGTTCATTTATTGATCATTAAAAGCCGACCAATAAACGAATGAAATTTCTTTCTAGCAATTGACGTTGTGTCCGCATCCATTTTATGTCAGTATATGAAGAATATAGTTATAATAATTAAGTGTGTGCATGTGAATAAGACAGTGTTTAAAGATATGATTATATCTGACGACGAGACAATGAATGTATTATTATGCTGTTCAGATAAAGTTTATGCCAGGAAGCAATGTTTTACAAGCATGCTATTATCCACTAAAGAACCACGGGAACTATTATTGTAATTATTTCTATGTTTATTATTCATAATTAATGTTACAGTAAATATGATTATTAATATTTACTTATACTACGATAGTGGCAAACAGGCCTACGGCCCGCCTTGTAGCCTCCCCCGAGGAGGGTTCCCCTGTTGGGGGTTCCCGGAAGTGCTTTGCGTTCCCAGGGGCTCCCTACATGCCTGAGAAAGGCCATCCCTGAGGTTTTTAGTGGGTAGGCCTCCCCCTTCTGGGGAGGAGAGCCCGACATAACCGTCGGCTCGCCACAGCCGGGGTATGCAATTTAATGTATTTTCCTCAGGCGAACAAAAAAAGATGGCCTATAGTCCGCCTGATGGCAAGCGGTTACCGTGGCCTATACTTATAAAACCAGGAGTATCACTCGCGTGTTGCCAGCCGTTTAAAAACATTTTTTTTACCTTTATAAAAACTATGTATAATGCACATAAATACATGTTATGTGATAAAGTAGTGCCTCAATTTATATAAATGTATCCAGTTCTAGCATTTTTATATGTTAAACATATTTATATAAACATGTAACATAAATAAGACTTTACTATTTAGGTAAGTGCCAGCCTACCTACCTACAACATTAATCACTTAGATATATCTTTTTTCGTCGTCACTGACGTACACCTTGTATAGGTTGCAATTAAATTCTTATGTTGATTTGTAGCCAACGACGCGTAGCGCCTGACCGGAGACGATTTTATCAATTAATAGCTAACTAATAACTGATGTACGCAAATGTGTACTTTTTATAATTACATGCAAACATAGTCTGAAGGGCTGTGTATTACTCGACTAGAATGTAACGTTTCACGAACTGGCTCACTCAACAATAGACTAGTGTTACTAACGAGGAGCTATTTGTGAACGTCTAAAAATGCAGTCGCACTCCCAATAGGTATGTTACGTAGTTAATTGAATATCGTAAATTTTTAAGTTCAATACGTTGCGTAAAGTGTCGTGTGTGTGCCATATACGTGCAAATGAACGATGTTGCGTTATAAATTTCGTTACTATCACGTGGCCTAGAGTTTTGGATATCAAATCTGTCTCTCTTAAGGTTATAAAGGTATATCCATGTCTCGCCTTAAAATAACACATAATACTACAATAGCAAAAAGAGCTATGAACATTTGATAGTTTGTATTTATGGTATTGATCAGTAAAAAGGGTTGGAAAGAATTCGGAGCGCATAGTACCTGGCCTCAATCCACGTTGCCGTTCATCCAGTTTTTAGTCTTCCGCTTTCCTTACCTGTAAAATCGAGGGCTAAGTAACATGCCTTATACAGTCATTTTGCTTAACTGTCGCTTATCTCATAATGATACATTGAATGTGTAACATGCAGTTTAATCATAACTTTCTCTACTCAATTTTCTGTTTACAATAGTTAACTATCTGGTTCATCAATATTTTATACCAGACCTGGTTCCAATTAATATATATGCCTATATTTATGTGTTTGTAACAAGATCAATAATTTCATGTTTGTTCAAAAATAAGCGACTGACCAAATGTATACATGTTGAGTTTTTTTTAATAATCTTTATTTAAAGACATAAACCCTAAGATTAAGCCGGCTTATACATGTTGAGTTAACATATATCAATAATATGGGTACATTAAGCAACTCATCATGTTTTACATTTGCACTTCGAAAACTGCTGCTTATACGAACGATATAGAAGATGTCTCAAAGTCAAAGTGTAAAATCTGACGCGTTGCTCTGTGTACTTGAACACTTTCCTTACCGAGCCAGAGCCAGTATATTGAGATTGGGAATCGTTTCGAAAATACAGAAACGTCGATACGTTTGATGTCTATGATCCATTTATTTCCTAATCTTGTACGTTACCCTAAACAAAGATACGTAGAGCGAGACGGTTCGCTATTCTAACAAACTTCGTACAGTTTAATATCAATGAATAAAATGAATAATTATCTGTCAGTTGTGGAAGGAGGCTAATATTATAATAATTAAACTTCATAAAATTTTATTCCTGTTTTTTCAAATTTTCGAACAATTATTCTGTTTTTCTTGATAGAGACAATTCTAACAAATAGGTCCCTTACATGAGTGCAGTTTTTCTTAAGTTTACTAACTCGCCCTATTTCATGTATCTATATAGATAGGATTATTCGCTATTCTTATGTCTATAAAAATAATATTTCTATTACGTTTTATTCTAATCGACTCGATTTTACGAATTCTCAAGAATAGTTATGAATCTCGCGGGAGAATCAATCTATACCTAGTGTTTCTGTTACTTAATTTAATATTTGATCTTATGTATGTTTTGCGTAACTAGAATGCTTTAAGATAAACATAACAAGTCTTAGATATTATATTATTATTTAAAAGCCTTAGATCATATTAGTAATTAGGCCGTATATTGGTCACGATACAATAATATTTTTCCTTTGTTCAATAGATACTTCAATAAATATTAACAGTGAGTCATGTCTACTATTTTTAAAATAATTTATATGTATCTTATCTCCTTGTTTTCACTCATATATTTAGGAGGATAATATATGAGTTTTCACTCATATATTATGGAGGAACATTTACTGGCAGAAGATTCTATTCAAAGTTCAAAGTCCTAAAAGTCCAAAACCTATTTAAGAATTTTTTAACATTGCAGCATAAATATAAAAAAGTAAATTGATTTGTTTCTTTTTTCTAGAACTTTTTTGACATTTGAGACTAGATAAGACAACAAAATTATTATTTATTTTTTATAATAAATATAAAAAATATATCATGGTTAGATCTATCAGGTTTCGAATGAGGAAATCGTTCCTAGAATTACATCAAATAACTACAGTGTGTTAAAGAGGGCCAGTTCACCATGCTTAGTCAGTCGAACCTATTCATGCGCCACCGCAAATATTAACCACTCTAAGAGAAAACTTGTGACTTCCGTTTAGTAAGCTTACAATTTGTTCTAAGTAAGATGATTCAAAAGGAAATTAAACATGGAAGTCTAGATAAGTAGACAGGATACATGAGTCGATAAATTGCTAACGCTAAAAGCTATACCAATTCTAATAGCAGATAGGGATCAATTATATAAATTACTGAAAGATTGTTCCGCAAATATATTAAGATATAATTTAAAAACATTTAGTTAATTTAATTAATGTCATAAAATCTAATCATACCCTTTTTTTCAATTATTTATAATTAAAACATAATCTGTGTTATATTTTCTTAAATGCATTGAATCTCGGTAAATGATGTCACTCATTTCTACGTGGTCTTGCAACACAATTAATATGTATAGAAATTTAAAATATTACCGAACTTACAACACTGATGTCTATTCTCTTTAAAAATAAAGCAAAGAATATTTGTGAACGCCGAAAAATATTTCGAAACGGATCTTCCCATGCCTGAGACGACCTATCAAAACCTTTCAAGGTGAACGCACACACGAAAGCACTGCTTAATATAAATTAAAATTGACTATGCTCACGCTGGCAATTAAAAAGTACGTGAGTTACTTATGGATTTTATTATGACGATGAAAAGATAAGCCAAATCTTATTAGTACAAATATATATCATATTCGGAATGGATGCTGAAGAAACAAGTGAAGATGATTTTAAATATTATTTTCACTAGCTGTGAACATTTTTCATTGATGCTCCGCGCCTACTGGTCATAGGCCATGTAACCTATGGTATTCAATAATAGGACGACACAGTAGTAAAATATTTTCTTAATTTGAACCCGGCACAATTCATGCATTCCAGCCTGTAGTGGCGTGTTTGGGTCACAATGTTCTCGTTTTGCTCGAATTCACTGGTGAATTGGTCAGTAATGGTAACACATATGTGGTGATGTCTGATTGCAGATATTGCTTAAAACGTATTACAAGTTATAAGTAAATTTTAAAATACTTATTTTGAATAAACTAATTCATTTTTGATAGTCTAATCTTTGAAAATACAATACTTCTAAAGTACTCGAAATGTGAGATGTCTTTAAATAGCGATTACTAGACTATAGAAACTTTTACTTTAGCTATAAAGTGAAATACTGTCCGAGTAATTATTTGTTAGTCATTTATATTTAAATGTATACGTGACAGTATCTCTGATGCAATATTGAGATGCTAAAATTTATTCTACATATCACATTTTGACAATGTTACTCGATACGATACGAGCTGCAGTAACCTTGACATGTTTTAATTTTAATACGATACTTTACATTGTAACACCGATGCTTGTGTCACTGTCAGAAAGATAATGTAAATTATACTCATAGTTACAGTAGAGTTACAGTTGCTCTACCGTAAGTTGTTTACGTTTTCGGTAAGTGATTGAAGTATTGTAAACTATAGACTCTATATCAAGTGTAACGGTTATATATCTATAGTCATGTTGCTATAGGATTTGATTCTATATCATTCTAAAGTTGAAAGTATCTTGTAACTATATCATGTTTGAATCTGTAAAACGGATCTTAAATATTAATAAAAATAATAAATTAAGTAAGCATGTTTATTCTTACTCAAATAAATCTACTACATAGTGGCAACCGTGCCTGATGGACAGATAGTATTTATTGTTTGGGGATCTACATCTTACCCAATTCAAACTGTACAGCACCGGTGTTTGCAATACTATAATCGGGTAAGAAATGTAGGATATGATGGAGAATTTACTGAGTAGCAGGACTTTATCGATGTAAAGTTATGCACACACTATTTATTTCGATATATCGCCTACAAGTGTGGAGATCCTTGTCGAGACAAGTTAGCAACGTGCAATGTGCTTTTGTTGATTGGCAATTTGCATCGAATCTTGTAGGAACTATATGTACTATGTAGGCAACACTATCAGAAAAGAAAAACTTTAAAATTAATTAGCTGTATTTAGTTTCTCATACGAAAGTTTTGATAGTGGTTGTCGGTTACATATTAATCACAAGGAATCTTAAGGTTTTTATATTGCATATGTACCGTTAGTTAGCTGTTAGTTAAGGTTCACTTCTTTTTTAGTTGTCTGTGGCCATAGTTTTTCTGAGTAGTTAAACATTTTTGATTCATTACAGAGAAATTCTAAGTTCTTTTTAGTGTCTTTAGTGACTCTTTAGTGTCTTTTGGGAGATTTTGAAACTTCTCATAAGGCTAATTGAAAGCAACCTTACTTATTCGCAGAAACTCGCCAGCTTCTGCGGTCTTCTATGAGACTACTGTACTAGCTAGGTAGATTGCTGACCACATACCGTAATAACATGCAATATTTTAGCTCTTTTATAAAATTAATACGATATAACCGATTATACATAATACGATTAAATGGTTTACTGGTACTATCGTGTTCTCTAGGTCACATACTTTTACTGCTGTGTCAATAGACGATGATGGTGGCGTAAATTGCACTAGGTTATTTATAGGTAGGTTGACGATTCGTAGCAAGTATATATATACGTTTTTGAAATATACGTCGAGTGCTAAAATTTTATTGAATCTCGTGCAACATCAAAATTATTGATTTTTGCTCAAATGACTGTAATAAACGGCCTCAGCCATTAATCTAGATGACTGTGAGTAGACAAGCTAAAATTAGACGCGGCATCTTCAAACGAATAATTCGAAAATATGTCCTCTAGTTGTTGCAAACTATATTCCTATTTAAAAATAATTTATCTTTATGTAAATCTACGGTTTTACTCGTGCTATATTGGATTCGATCATTGGGGTGAGCTGTTTTTCCGTGGGAAGCTTTTATTTTATCCGATTTCTAAACGATGTCATTACCAATTTTCATCACAATCGAATTATTATTACCAGCGTTTCCGCTTTATCTCTGAATAATATAAATAATTTTACATTAATAAAAGAGGTGTTATCATAGATAGATTAACATTTAATCGTTAAACAATGTGTAAATTAACTGATTCAGTTCAAATTTTTGGATATTCCCTCAAATACCTTGTTCTTTGTGAAGTGAAATACATACATATATTATAGATATTAGTTAATGCATGTTTAGTTTTAGACGATTTGATGTTCCGGCTAAATGTTCATTGTGATATTGTTAAATATCTGATTAGTTTATTTGTGCGAGACGAGACTACGATAGGACTTAGATGTGTAATTTGAACAATTAAATTAATTGCTGCATTTAGATGTACATGTGCTCATATACTCAAAAATGTTTACACTTGGATATTTATTAAGAGTTGTAATTGACACAAAGCACGAAAACACATAGTCTTCATTTCTTAAAATGTAATATTTTATAATGTTTATTTTATTAGAATATATAGAAGTATATTCAGTTTCATAAAATTGTCTTTACAAAATGGCGTATCACATAATTTTTGCAACCTCATCAGTAAGGCGACGTTTAATGACGATTTATTTCTATAAAAAAACTGCAAACTTTTCTTTATTTTCAATGACACCATTTATTATTTTTCATATTAGTTTTTTTAATTTCCAAGTAATAACCAATACATATAGTAATGAAAACCAACAAAACATTCGCAGATTCCTGAAAATGTCCCTAACCCAACGAAATGTTAAGGATAACATATAGAATTGCTATTTCATGAATGTTTTAGATTGTATGATAGTTGAATGCTTTGTATAAAGTTGTGCAATACTCAGCACAGTAAACCGTCATAATTTCACCAAGAACGCTTTAATTAAACTATAATGTTCATATAAAATGCTTTTACGACTTATGTGTTTGCGTTTAATTTATTCTAAAACTAGTAATGCTCATGATAAGTAGATTCAGTTGCGTTAGATGACAGCGTTGTTCTAATTTAAAAAAAAAACGTGTAAAGAGTGTCAACGAACTCTTATTGTGTTCTCAAAGATGCTATTTAGATGTTAGGGTTCCACAAGATTACTTAGCGTAATTTGTAATGCTTTAAATAATACAGTAAAATATAATGAAATGTGCACTTGTTACTTAAAAGCCAGATAGCATCAAGTTGGCAAACTCACTAATATCACTGGAATTATTTTGAACAAGGCCCGCAGAAGGTCTAACGGCACGTTATAAAGTTCTTGAACTCTTATTTAGATTGTTGATATATTTTAAAGACGAACAGAACATTTGAGCAAGTTGTAAGGTTGCATAAAAATGGTAATGCCGCATCCTCAAGCGTTATCTTTCCGCAATCAGTTCACTCTGAAATGTTTTGTGCTGTTATTCGTTTTCTTTTATATAATATGCAAATATTTTAGTTCAAACGTATATATGGTTAAAATTTAAAATATTTTTAATAACGTTAAAGTCCATATTTCTCTGTACTTTTTTAGCTTTATCATTTATTAGAAGCAGTAAATAGCTACTTTTCGTTTTGTAAAATCATTCAATATATATAAAGACAGTTTAATGACACAAAGTCAATTAAACTGTCACCACGTACAGCGAGTTGAGCTTATATCTACATAATTTATAAATAAATATAAATGTTTATTCGTAAATCAAGACATATTTAATAAAATGTTAAATAAATTCAGATGACTTATCTTTAAAAAAAAAAAAACATATCAATATTAAATCATTGCTGTTTTACGAATCTACGCACAATTATACCAAATTACATCTTGTATCGTTGGTTGTGGTTTTTATGTGCCTAATTGGGATAATATTCAACCGCAAATTGTCGTACTAAATTGTTTGTTGTGCAACTATAATGTAAATAAAAGAACCATCTTTCCATCTTCCGCATATGCTATAGTTCCACTCAGAATATTACTTAACTATGAAGATTGCGATGCACCTACCAGATTTGCACGATTCGCTAAACTGAAGAGCCCTAAAGTCTTTAAGCAAATGGGAAACATTACAAAATTACGGCGTTTAACATTCACTTGGATCCTCGAACCTCTCGTGATCGATATTTCTTAAGAATTACTCTTGGCAAATAACTTCTAAGAAACATTGAGAATGCGAGAATGAAACAACTTTACTTATTGTTGAGTAAAGCTTGTAGCTATCGTACATAAGTTATTATTTAACTACATTTGTTTTTTATAGTTATATATATACAAAAAAGTAAATGTTATTTTATGATTAAAAAAGGATGATTTATAAGATCTACTCTTTGTTGGATTCTTCTCCGGCAAGAATAGCAAATTAAATAGTGAATACAATAAAAAAAAAGTATTAAAATATACATTTGGTATAGATAGTCAAGCCATAACCTATCCAAGTTAACTAAACACAAATACGAGTAAGAGCTATCATTGAAATCTTGAAATTGTTAATGTTTTAATTACCCATGTAAAATAGGTTCACAGAAAAATGCTTGGGGTATATTATCAAATTTTGATTTGCTGTCTTAAATTTATAACTTATTATTGAACTATATAAAGCTCTTGTCTTTCATTTCACCTGATGATAAGTGACGATAAGGTTGGAAGTGAAAGCGAGCTTTATTTGACCTTGTCAACAACGGAAGAGCCATCTATGTTACCTATTACATACTGTTATTGTAATGTTACATATCCATCAATCTTATAATTTTCACATTCACTCATAGTTGATCATGATGTAATGTTTATGTTCACTATTTCATCAAAAGATTATTATATACTTCTTACACTTATTTAGAAAACTTTTAATTTAATAAAATATATTTTAATCATAGTAAGGTTTTTGCACGACACTTACTTTTGATACATTATCAAAAGTAAGTAGTAGTCGTACATTCTATCAATGTATTCTGTAGCTTATGAAAATTGTTAAAATAAACTAAAAGATTCTAATTTAATTGTATATCAATTTGCATATTAATTAGAGTTAGTACATATTACCGCAATATATTCTATTTACAATATGTTAAGAGGTCACTTGTTTTGCGTACCTATTATGTTTTCATTGAAATACGACCCGCAAAAAGACCACGCTTAGAAAACTAAATTTTAAATCGTGATTCTATGTAGCATCTCCTAGTGCAATAAAAGTAATTGTCCGACTGTATCTGGTATTAAAATAATTGACCACTCAAATGTTATAAGGAACTATTGTGTCATGGCTGTAGACAAATCAGTATTAGCTGATGTTACCTCAGTTTTGCGTAATAGATAAGCTTTAATGCGCACTGCTGAACTCCTATCTATGAACGGATAAAAGTTAAAATCGGATAACTAAAAGCATGACAGACATTGCGTCAATGCATTGTTCGGAAACTTGTGTGGATCACCAAACCCGGTACTGCTTACAAAAGTCGATTCGTTACGCCACTTCGAAATGAGGGATGAATGCGCTTTGCATGAGAATTTTGTCAATGACTAGTTGCACTGTGGTACGTGATTTCATACGAAATTGTGTGATCCGTGTCTTTCAAGTTGTGCCAAATTATGTTCCGGAAATTCGTAGCTTTAATGTAAAAGTAAAACGGTACCTAGTACGTATTGTACTAGAAATATATTTCTTTTGCGGTTTTGTGCATTCTACTTCCCCTTTTATAGCTTATATACCCACCAAGATGGTTCGTGGTTTTGACAGCACCGTCTAATTGAAAGTTTTATATGAAAACTAGTGGACCCGACAGACTTCGTCCTGTCAAAAAGATTTGTACAGTGGCAGTTTTTTGTTCCTAATTATTTTATAGATAATGTCGCATAGCCAACCAAATCGCAAAAAAAGTCTAAATGACCTATTACATTTTGTGGCTATTCAATTTTGGAACGTGACATTAAATCCTCCACCGATGTATTCTGTGCTCCAACGCACGCACGCACACTGTTTTGATAGATATGATTGAATTTCAACTATATGTAGCGTTAATAAAGCGCAAATTGACTCTTTGATGTTAGGAACACACCTTCATTGCTTAGACAACAGTGAGTGCTTGCAATATGAACTTTATACAATAACAATAAAGCTCAATTCGACTGTACGTTTTAGTTAGAAAACGTTTGCATGGGAAAATAAAAGGGCTGTTTTTAGGGTTTTTCCGATAATTATTCGAATTTTCCTGATTGTAAAAACCCTCCTTGAACGAACATTAACAAAAAAGAATTGGCCAAATTGGTCCGGGCGTTGTTGAGTTATGAGCTTACCAACACATTTTGCGATTCATTTTTATATATAAGATAATGTCAGATTAGTTAGATGGGATACTATATGATAATGTCATATTAGTTAGATACGAAATTAATTCGGATTTTTTTTTCAAAATTTTTCATCACAACAATATAAAGTAGTAAAGAAAGTAATTTTGTCTGGTATAAAATTTACAAAGATAATCCATATGATATAAGATTTATAAGATATTTATTTAATATTTATAAACAGTTATTTTTGAAGTCGGTGCCAGACTATCATCTTTCTCCAGTCATTGACAAAGACACGATTGAACTGCCCTTCTTGGATTAGTATAGTTTTTCCAACTTGACATATACAGCATTTTAATATAATGTAAATTAAAAAAGAGTAGAAAAATATTGTCGTTTCTTGTTCTACTCATTAATCTTAAAAATAATAGTTTTACCATTCTACTTTGTTAGTATAAAGCATAGTAATGTAGTGCACTATGCAGTGGAATATCTTCATTTAGAACATAAACTAACAATGGATTTTTTACTGTAATGGGATCGTCATTATTTTTAAACCTTAAATTTCTTAACAATGGACCATAGTCCATAGTTCTTAACATGTGCATTCTAGTCAACATCACAAAGGTGGTCTGACATAATCTTACCAAGCATTTAGTCCAAAATAAGTGAAAGAGATGAGCTGACAATGCTGGCATGTCTTAATCAGTTCTCGGTATAGTTCATGTCACGGACTCGACTTAAATAATGAACGCAAGTACGTAACTTCACGCTCTTTTGACCTTAGTTACTTAGTGTTCAGTTATATAAACGAGATCATCAATTAATTTTCCATATCCGGCAAGCGCAGAGTTTCATTACCAAATTCTACAATAATAAGCAAATGAAAATATATAGTTTCTTGGAGTCGATTGAATAACTCTTACTTTATTCTCATTTGATAGAAAAACAAGATTATTGACAAGAAATGATAAACTTGATGATGATGACAGTAGTAACATATGTAATAGATATTTTACTCAACTATGCACACTCCTCCATTAGATTAGAATTATTCCATTCATTAGAATCTTGGAATATTGTATTAGGCAGAAATGTCACGAAGAGGCAGGCATATACCTAGTAATGCAACACCGGTACGTCTCTTACAAGATGACTGTTAATTTGGTTAAGATCGCAAAAAAGCGCTGCATTCTAGCAATATGTATTCATAATTCGATTTCTTTCTCCCGTTTTTCTTTATAGAGTAATGAGTGAACATTTGTAGTATTAGTATTAAGAATTACAGCACATATACACAATTAACTCTTGTTTTATTTAAGTGTTTTATGTCTGAATAAATATTTTGTCTCTTTCTTTAATTGTCGGTAAACAACAACACTATTTAGATCGTTATTATGATAAAACAATAAATTTCGGGAAATGGTGATAGCTAGACAGATCGATTTAGATGTCATATTATTAACTAACTTAAGTGGATAAAAATCGTAACATTTATTGATCATGTTCGCCTAGTAGCGAAATATGATAACATCACATGAGAACAGGTCGTGTCAATTTCTATTCTCATAACAATGGTTAGTAAATTTTTACTGTGATGGTTTCATTTATGACATTATTAATGACTTTGATAATATCATTAATAAAGAGTGACTATTGAAAATTACATTTGCTTATTATGACCTACTGAGATGTGAAATATGAATAAAGCTAAAATATGAAACACTTATTAACTTTAAGAAATAAAACATAGTAAACTCAAAACTAAACATATATTTTTCCTAATCATAACCACCATCCTTAAAGAGAAAGTGAAATGATGGTACTATAATAAAATCTAGATTAAAATTTTGAATAGTTTAAAAACGTGCACAAAGCATACAATTATATTTTTTTTTATCGATACAACAGCTTTATCGCGACTGTGATTGTAGAAATTATTAAGCGAAACTTGAACATTGTGCGTTATTTCTACGATCAAGTGTTTTTGTTATGGATACTGATAAATATGAATATAAACGGAAACACCGTGAAAAATGATATTATAAGTGTACAAAGTAGTGGCCCTTATTAGGTTATATTCCTAATAATGTTTACACAGCGCAAACGGCACACAAAGATTACGGAATTAAGGTTTGTAGATAGTGTAACTGCCATACTCAAAGACGTCGCTTAATTTATAAATTTTCACTAAAGTTTATTCATTTCTTTCTATTCCATAATGAAAGTAAAAGACGAAAAGTTATGGTGAATTAAAATTAAAAGATATCTCCAAGTGTGAGGGAATCTTTTGTTTTGTAAACAAAATAGATAAACGTCAAAGAATTTAATTCACAATCTATTTTATTGAAAGCAACTCTTATGGTTCCTCGTAGCTCTTATGATTTCAATTTGCTATACGATATACAATCTAAGGAGAATCGCAAATAAAATTTCTAAACTGAAATTCCCAGATATATAACATAAAACAATAAAATACTTACGCAAAAAAAAAGAACATTTAAAGTGGCTGTGTTGGCTGTGGTGCTGGCTTACTACATTTGAAGTTCTTATTTCTTTTCCACTATAATGTTCCATTTTTTTGTTTACTTGCAATCATGTCTATCGACTGTAGTCAGACCAATATTACAATAGTCAGCAACAC
This sequence comes from Scirpophaga incertulas, assembly GCA_036419045.1. Lineage (NCBI taxonomy): Eukaryota > Metazoa > Arthropoda > Insecta > Lepidoptera > Crambidae > Scirpophaga > Scirpophaga incertulas. The sequence goes on along the minus strand of CM071639.1, from coordinate 18,169,540 downwards.
GTCAAGCTTTATTTGTGCTACGAAAACTGCCGCTATTGCGAATGACATGAGAGCTAGGCGAACGTGTAAGACTTTACACGTTGATATGTGTACAAAATAGATACGATTGTTTTCTAAGCAGTTATCCGAATAGGTACAAATTTCATAAAATTATATAATTAACCATATATATTTATGACGGTTTATGAATTATGAAAACAATTCAAGAATAATTTTCGACTTGTACGAAACTGTATTATTTGCTTGCAAACCAAAAGTATTAAAATATAATTCTGATTGTGATATATTAATGTGTACATACTTAATTATTTGAAAATCATATTCGCTTACTTATTAAAAGTGGTTTGAAGTAATAATATGTCTTTCGAATGATAATATAGAAAAAGCTTATGTTCAGATTAGAAAGCTGTTGGGGGATTTTGAACTCGAAATGACTTTGTGGCTTATAAAATGACCTATTGTTGTGGTTGTACTTTTACCTTTAAACTATGCAATACCATGTATATGGTTATATCATAATTATATAAGTAAGTCAATCCTGAAGAAAGGCCAGGTCAAGAATACCTGTCATCGATGAGCATGTATCATACTTTCAGCGAGCATACTTTCAGTATTAATGAACGTTGAGGAGGCTAGAGAAATATGTTTAGATTGGAACAAGTGATATCTATGACGTCTATCAACCCCTATTGAAATCAATATCAAAAATTAAAATAATCTTTATTCAACATAGACCTTTACAGGCACTTATTGACGTCAACAAACAAAACAAAAAAGCTTTAAAAAACAAAAACCTTGTCCGTACGTACGAATAAGGAAAAAAAAAACGAGTAAGTACGAATAAGGAAAAGAGGAGTGAGTATATGTATGTATGTAAAATGTTAAAAATAAACAAATCCTGTAATTTCCCTATCTTGGTGACTCTTTTTTAAACAATATTATTAAATTCAAATAAGTATGAATCTGAATGTGTTAAGACTCAAATATAATAGGTTTATTATTTAGACCGGTTATTTACTATAGAATATAATATATATTATATCTTGAAATACTATCGTTCCACGTCGTGAAACAATAAACTATATAAGGATAATAAAACTGCAATCAAATTTTACACTGTTGGGTATATTTATAAAATTTACCGACGTATTATACCGTACCGTACCGTACCGTATATAGCTAAGCGGTGACGACGACCGAACTAAAATATCTTTACATATAATGGATAATAAACCTTACATAGCCTGTTAGCTCTGTCTCATACAATGTTTACGATCGATCTCTTCGTCGATTGAAACTTTTACTGACACATTGACATTATACATTTAAATATCTTTTTATTAGAATTAAGGGAAAATATTTCATTTTATTTCATGTCAATTTGTTTGTTTTATTAAATTGTACCTAAAGTCTAATCATTAATTCACTGGAGTAAACTGACGTTTACGGTGTTACCACTTTATGATGAACAGAAAATAGTGTTGTGACTAGAATATTGAAATCAAACTCATTCATTCAATTTCATTCCGTCCTCAAATCACATTACTCATTTTATTTACTTTATTAAGAAATCTTAATTCAAATTGTCGTGGTTATATCCATTACAACGATAAATAATTAACAGAATTATGTTTTGTCTAAAATGAAATACAATAACTACTATTACACAGTGGTTAAATATGTATTTTTCTTTTAAAAAGATTGCAATAATTAAAGTACTTCCAAATGTTCGAATAATTACAGCTCAAAAAATTGATTTACTGATTAACTGAACGCATAGTTCGGGAACGCTAGCAAGTGAGTGAATTTCATTTTTTGTATCTGATAGAATTCATGTACCTATATTATAATTAATTGAGTAATTTTTTTTAATAAACGTTGTTACTGACTTTGTGTGAGTGATCTAAATAACAACGAAGGGTGAAGTCCTTATCGATTTATTCAATTTATCCAATTATATTTGCAGGTCACCTCACTAGTACGATAAATATGGCAGCATAATTTTACAATGTGACATTAGCATCTGTCAGTTTACTCCAGTGAATTAAGAATCAGACTTTACGTAATTAATTTCAAGTATTTAATAATACTGTGGAATATGGAAAAATAGCTAATTACTGAATCCAATGGTAAGTTAAGTACTCATCAACTCATTTCTTATATTTGTTAAGATGTATTAATATAACGCCTATGATGAAACCAATTCTCACACTGCCCTATTCGCAGTCTTTTTTCGACTGACTTAAATAAGCTGGACTTTGCAATACATCCATATTTTCTTAGATTTTTCTTATATATCATGTCCGTATATAGGTATATGTCCATATTCATATAACTGGTCTGGTAATATGACTCGCACCCCTCTTCTTTACTAGCACTTACCACGCTAGCCACTTTTACCTTTTCTGTCCATGGTGCTGTTTTCAAATCAAATATAAGCCAAAAAAAAAGAAAGTTATACTGCCTTTTTTTATTATATTTGAAATATATTTCGAAATAATAAACTCTTATCATATATATCGCCTATGTATTATTTCATTATTACGAGTATGTTGGTATAATAATGGCTTTTATTTGTTCTTTTTGTGTGGTAGTTTCCTGATTGCATTTCTCACCGTTATTGCACGGCCAATCATCAGTTCTGGTTAAGTGTTATCGGATTTCATATCAGTAGTAAATATCTACCCAGTATTAGGGGAAAGCTTGAAATCTTTGATTCTTTTAAGATTCAAGGGTTTTTTTTTTTTTTTTTTTTTATTTATTATCAGTTACATAAAATAGTATTAACATTTTGATATAGTAAATATCACTTAAGCCACTAAAGCTTGAATGTGATACCCTTATGACAATTCTGTTCTCAATTTAGGTAGGTAATGAACGCTCATTATTATATTATTAAAACATAACAGCAGTAAACATAATATACACAACTTTTAACTACTTAGATATCCATACGATACAATAATGTTACAATCACAACTCAGACAAATAATACTTTTTTATTTTTTAGGTTAGCCCATTCTAGTGAGTTTCATGACTTCATAACTGACACAGCTGTGGTTCATTTATTATATATTCCCAACTAATTGTTCACTATTCACACAACCTATAATAATCCATGTGATAGCTACTACTTACCACAATGTAAAAATCGTCCTGTTGTAAAATTAATATTGTCATTTTCAACATAGGATTTGTTCATAAAAGATTTACCGGGCTAAATACGTGCATTAATAACACATTTTAGCGAAATAAATATTATCGTAATTACTGGTCATATTGAACAACGAGTTTTTACTGGTGTTGAATACGAGAATCACCAATTGAGTACGCGGTCGGCGGCCGATCGTTACGCAACACCGGTTTGACCGTGAACTCGGCTATAATTCAGCATACTTTATGAGGCTGCCTATAGGGTTGCCACAGCTTGTTGTCTTTTACAAAATATAATGATAAATGCTTACGCAAATTTCCGCACAAGGTGCATTGCGTGATCCTTTTTGATGTGTAGGTACTGAATAGATTGATCGTGCAGTCAATCAACACATATATTTTCCAAACACTGCACAACTTACTATTTTTTCAATAAATTCCAATAAGTACGTAATGAGCAATCATGAATAACGTTCGATCATATCTACGAACATATTTGGACTAGATTATAGTCAAATGCTTACTTTTAGATCTGATGAAACACTTGACGCAAACAAAAAATTGATTTCATGAGGCGACTTTAAAAATAACTTTCTTTTTTATAAGACATTTTTAATCTTTACCTTATTTTCTTTCAGATAACATTATTAATAAATTATCCTCGTAAACATATTTAAATGTTGAACCGTGCTTTTGTGGAACTACGATAAACGTTCGTAAAAAATATACTTTCGTTATTTGTTACAAAATAAATATTATTCTTTATACATTTTTGTGGTAGCCCTTTCAGTGGCATCCGTCCGCATCGCATGCACACATTTTATTAATTGCAGTTTTCCCGCTATTGTTTTTAATTATACGAGGTAATGAAGAAAAAAATGACATATAAAATGTATAAAAGGACAGTTTGCCAATAATTATCTATTGTGATAGCAAAATAATAGTGGACGTATAAAAAAAACACATTAACTTCCATTGAACACAATTACATAGAAATGTTGATGCGAGCTTATTTCTATTACAGATTCATCTTAATATTTACTAGCCAACCATAAAGTGCTATGAAATTATAAGCGCGCACCATAAAAACGATGGATGAAGTTTGGAAGTAATTTTGTGCGAGTACTAATGTTGTCAAACTGACAGAAACAAATTACGGCAACTGTGACCTCGACATTGTGATTAACTAAAATTTGATTGGATTAGGATTTGAAACAAAAATTATATACAATTGTTGATTTGACATATGTTAATTCATAATATGAAACTGTAATCTACACATAATACCGCTATTAGGTGCTATTTGGTGTAGATGGCGTTTTAAATCAGTATGTCAACGTATAAAATAGCACATAATATTTGAGATATGATTGATGATGAATCAGAAAAAGACTTAATGTACGAGTATACGACTGTCTATATGAAAATCATAATTAATTTTACTAGCGTATAACGCGTATAATGTAAAACCATCATTAAAAATCGGGTGAGGCTGTGCCGGGGCACACGGCCGTTGGTTTTAACGTGAAACGTCATGTTAGGGAATCGCTTTTGAAGTAAAAGATTGAAATAAAAAAAAAACAAGATTGGCGGTGTTTTAAGTATTTTAATAAAAAACTCAATGTCACAACAGCGAGCTGACTATATAAGTGAAATATTCACACCACATTTTTGTTTCTAAGACTAATAGTTTTTTAATTATTAAGGTACGATGATATAGACCTTTTCGTTACGGTCCACTTTTTAAACCTGGTACCCGTATGTTTCGGCGCGATTTTAAAGACGTTTCACGTCAAAAATATTTGACTAATTATTATACTTAAATAATGTAAGTGGTAACATTATTTAATTAAGAAATTGTTCGGTAAGTATAAAAAATAACAAATGAAAATTTTAGACAATTTCTTAATAATACCGGCATAATATTTATATTCATATTAAATGTTTGATTATGATTATGATACTATATCATTGATAACATTAAGAAACAGAGAAGTTGGATTAATTTTAAAGTCCTAAATTTGCAATATAAACTGTAGCAAACATTGGAATTGATAAATCTTAAAGATTTTTAAGTAAGAAATGTTTTGTGTTTAAATTAAAATGATGACCCACATAATTTATTTCCAATATTTAAATTTTGTGGTCTATATTATAACGGTTATTTATTGTTAATATACGTTTCCGGCTTCCCGACTTCACATGACTGCACTATGTTATTTTTCTACTATAACTTGCATTTATTATATTATAAACAAATTTTCGTGAATCACTATCTATTGCTAAAACTGCATTACAATCAATTGAGTTGATTAAAAGATTTAAGTGATCAAACAGTGGATGTTTCATATTATACTACGAGTAAGTAAAGATTAGACATTTATATAAAGTTCAAAATAGAACTGAAGATTATTTTAGTATTTGTTAAAATAAATTAATTATAACGACTTAAGTAATGTTCAGAGTGAGTGTCGTTCTCTGTTACTCTGCTACCTTACGCTCGCCAGCTTAAAAGTTACTTCGGAATTGATTGTGTTAGTCAAAATCAATAACGATTTTTTTGTTATCAGGTTTCAAACGTGATTTCTTTCAATGCTGGCTTTATAAGAAAGAGTACGACAATATTGTATTGACACCATTATCATCATCATAATTGCAGTGTCCTCACTGTGGAGCTCGGATTGGTTGACAACATATACGTTGTGATTTTTTCCATAGGTGTATGAAGGCTTTACTATGTTTTAACATCACCGCAGGAACGCCATATAAACAATGTACATATGAAATTCGAAAAATTGAAAAATACTAGAAGGATCAATTTCGGACCGTAGTTCCGAGACCGCAACACCACCGTCACTCCACTGGCAACCCAATTACTAAGATTCGATTCGAAGGAGATAGATTGTTTCGTATCCTACAATACGCAGATGATATACGACTAGCATACAGACAGGTACTTGTTCTCCGGCAGATGATTTTAATTGCTTCCTGGTTGTTTTTGCGTATGTTATGTTTATTCAGTCTGAAGTATAACAATGGCGGAACGTAACGAGTACCTATCTATTACTTGTTGGATTAATTGTTTTGCTAGTAATTAATACGCAGAATGGATTTAATTGAGGATATATCTTAATACATGTACTACTCGTCTTAAAGTGTACTAGTTCATTCCTTTTATTTATTATTTTCGATACATTCCTAAATACGCGGATTTAGAGCCAATTTCCATATGAGACAACGAAGTAGATAGATGTACTATAGTGAAACTGGTATTATTAGCACTGACTGACTGAAATTAATTTTGATACTCAAATACATATAAACTGTATTTACTTATTTTAACTATATTTAACAATGAAATTAATACGTATAAAGCTGAAGAAAATTAGATCTTAATTAAACTTAACCTTTAATCAGAGTTATATTAGAAATCAGCATCATGAAATAACTTTAAACATCTTCATACCATATTTCTCCACAAAATTAAACAATGATTAGAATAGCAATGTAAGAGAACAATATGTCTTTGTCAGTTAGTTTGTCATTTGATTGTTTTTAGACATATACACGTGGTTTTAAAAAGATAGTAAAAAACATATTTACATCTTACATTGTTAAAAACAATTTTAAACATACCTTTAGAATCACTAGACAAAAAATCTAAACTAATAGTATAAACATGTTTCCGTGTGTTGAATGGTTGGCTGAATGTTTGAACGGTTTCACGTCAATACAACTAAATCGATCTATGTTAATGTGACCTGAATTTAACGTCATATGTAATCTATATGTACAGTATAATATTATGTTTTTTTTTAAATGGACGTATACTAGGCACAGTTATTTTTTCTACATAAATTATAAAGTTTATTGTCAAATAGTAATTTAGTAAGATGTAAACACTAAAAAAGCTAGCCAATTCGACTACAACTTACGGGTGCTCTCTGTTGTCTGTTTCTTTATAAGTTTTGTAAACATTATAAGCATACCTAATTGCTTTGAAGTCATAAATCAATAAGGAAGTTTCCTCGGAGCGCAATACAGGTTGTTCATTTGCAGTTTTGTGTAATTATTGTGCCCGGCGTATGACTGGTAGTTATGTCGTTAATACAAAGTTTAGAATGCAACAAAATACAAATATGGCATTTAACCGAGGAAGAGATCACAATTAACATTGATACATTATAGTATATATTTAGTATCTGTACTATAATCGTAAAGACGAAATGATTATGACAGAGTTTCATGTGTTTGTTTTGTGTTGATAGTTGTGTAGTATGGATGGTATGGTAATATACGTGGCTGTATTTTGATTGTTTTAATTTTGTGAGTGAATGAATAAAAATATTAATTTGTAAAATTATAGATTTTTAGAATCAGACCACACCTTGAAAAATGATGATAATTATTAATAGGTTATATGGACATATAACTATTTCGTCAATGAATAGGTAAACAACATTTGATACAATTAATACCGATAATAATATTATTATTTTACTAGTTTTCTGCCCGCGGCTTCGCCCGCATGGATTTCGGGATTGGGTCTATAGAGGGTTAAGGGTCATATCTTTTGCCCACGGCTACATATGCGCGGAAGTCGGTTTATGGCGCGAAGGTTTTATCGCACTTCCCGTGGGACTATGCGTTTTTCCAAGATTCGAGAGACCGCAAAACCTTGCTCAAGAATCACTCTATCTATTGATGAAAACCGCATTAAAATCTGTGTAGTAGTTTTTGAGCGAAGCCTTCATTACGCATCCCGTGGGATCTGACGATTTTTCCGGGATAAAAAGTAGCCTATTATTTAATCCGGACTTTTATCTTTACGTCTGCAAAATTTCAAAGCAATCGGATCAGTAGTTACGGCGTGAAAGTGGAACAAACAAACTCACTTTCCGATTTATAATATTAGTAAGGACGAGTCATTTCACTAATATACGATGATTTCTGTAGTCGAGTGGCTAGTACAACGGTTTCAAGATGTCGCCATCTCTGAGGTCGCGGGTTCCTGATTCGTGAGCTATCCATATACCTAGATCCCGTAACACAAACCTTATAGAGTTTACTTTGGGCTAGGCTAATTGGTGTAAGTGTAACAAAAATGATAAGCGTGAGCGCACTTAATGCAATTATTATTATTAGTTTTAAATATTGATCCAGTTAGGAAAATAATCATAATTCGATGATATTAAGATGTGCTTATAACACTTTTTATAATAATGCTTATTACAATTTGTATCATAAATACATACAAACAAATTTTCTTAATCAAACTGGCACAACATTTATATGCAAATAAAATGCTTGATTATGATATTGATGATAAAGTTAAGAAACAGAGAAGTAGGATAATTTTAAAGGATTAAATTTGCAACACTTACTTTTCTTGCATCATTTATTTTGTCTGTTTTTTTTGCAATAAGTATTTTGTAAGTAGTAGTAGTAGTAGAATTGTATATAGTTTACTGCTAAAATAGACTTTGTAAATTAATACAAATTGAAAATGAAATAGAAACAAAGTTAGTAAATAAATTTAATAATTTTATTATGACCAGAAAATAAAATCTATGCAGGGTAATTAGTATTTAGTGACTATTGAAAATGTTATTGTCCTGGAATAACTAAATTATTGACTAGTTTCTAACCTGCCTGCATGCAATGTACAAGTTTAATGTATATAACGATTTTCGCTCGGTATATGGCAATTTCACCATCACCTGCCCGAAAAAACTCGTGAAATCTACTATAATATATACTATGCCAAACTGAATTATGTGGGTTCGTAGCAAAAACTACAGTTAGGGTCAGTGGGTGATGAGCGGGGTCGGGAGATGGCCGATCTCGCTCGAAGGAGGCGGCGCCGGGCTCGGTAGCACAGCTGTGGCGCCGCCGTGGGTCGCCGGCGGGCGCGAGGAAATCGCGCCAGCGGATGCGGCGACCCGGGAGATCGGGACCGGTGGTGGAGATCGGGGGAGGTATTGTGGCCTCCCCCGAGGAGGGCTCCCCCTGTATCGGCGGGGGAGCGGAGGCTGGGGGTTCCCGGAAGTAGCTTGGTGTTCCCGGGGGCTCCCTACATCCCTGAGGTTTTTAGTGGGTAGGCCTCCCCCTTCTGGGGAGGAGAGCCCCACATAACCGCCGGCTCGCCACAGCCGGGGTATGCAACTTAATGCATTTTCCTCAGGGGAACAAAAGAAAAAGAAAAAAAAACCAAACCAAACCCACTGACCCTAGTGGGTGAACGAGACAAGAGTCGATTAATCTAAAGACGAACGTCAACACGCGAGAACGTAGTGATGTAGCACCGATTCATTAAAAAGACCAACGCTTGCTCGTTCGCTTGCACGTTAACTGTCGATATTGACTGCGTAAATGCAACGCACCTAAAGAGTGCGCGTACATTTTAAACTAAAACTAGAACAGCGAACAGAAATGTAGAGTCAGCAATATATTAAACTTTAATGGAATATTAAAATTAATGGATCTTTTCAATAATTTCTAGTGGAAATAGAGACATTATCAGGATTGCAGCCAATAATGCATTCTTGTATGTTCGTGTGTTGAAACTTGACAGTTCCTACAGTAAAATCCTTACAAATATTATACATACATACATACACTCACGCCTTTTTCCCATGGGGGTAGGCAGAGATTACGTCTTTCCACTTGCTACGGTCTTTACATATCTCTTTCGCTTCATCTACTTTCATAACATTCCTCATACATGCTCGACGATTGCGGGTACTTCTGACCTGGCCTTTTGTTATATACAAATATTATAAACGCGAAAATTTGTATGGATGATAGTTTGTTACTCTTCCACGAACTTCTGAATATATTTTAATAAAACTGCGTTTTAATATAGCTTATATATCAGAATAATACATAGGCTACAATTTATAAAGATATTATGTAAATTGTCTAAAATATGACGATAAGTGTCCAGCGCAGACGAAGTCGCGAACATCAGCTAGTTTCGTAATAAAAGTAGAGAGTATTCATTCCTGTTCGTGTTCCAATGGTGTTTAGAAATACCTTTTCATTAATAAGTTCCTATAGAGACCGCCCTGAGGCGAATCTCGTTCGTAAAGTGCCAATCATAACGAAATAAATAATTACCAACACTCAGAGCTAACCTTTTCGTATTCAAAAACCGTTTGGTGTAAATGCCCTAGAGACGATGATTGCAAAAATAATTGTATGATGCCGTTTGAAAATAGCAGCGTATATATTGGTTGCTGGGCTGATTATTCAACCATTAAATAACTATTCGGTTTTGAATAAACAAGTATAAGAGTTTAACCCCATTTGTACATAAAATGTGTAAAACTACAATATTTATTCGTTTTCTATGTAATAGTAAGTGCATGAAATAGAGTCGTGCTGGTTACATCATAACTCAAGCTGTGTTTATACCTCTAGTTCTGGTATGTTTAATAAAAGAAATTTATTTAAATTGTTACATAACTTCCAAGTTTATTTTCTTTGTTACAAAATTTTTAGAATATTTTACAAGTTTTTTTTTATATATGACACAATAAGTCAAATCCATTTATTTTCTATCTTGAGGTTTTATATGACCTCTTAACAAGCTGAGCCAATTTAAATGATAATCCTCTTTATAGTTAATTCTATGTATCACTTTATAGATAATTCAATAGCAGAATTATGATAAAAAATATTTGAAAAGTAGGAAAGAAAATTATGTACAAAAGTATATGATATTATTTATGGATATAAAATTATTATTTGATATTATTGGCAGTTCAAAGACTCAAAGTTAACCGTGTTACCTAGACTTAGCTTAGCACGAAGGGGTACAAACCTGACTTACACATGTATATATGCATAAGGTAACTAGGCCTTAGTCAACCAAGACCAAAACAACCAACCTGTACGATTTGCTCTATTTTACCTACACCTTTGAATTTCTTCGCAAATGTATGAAGACTTCACGATGATTTCCTTCACTATAGAAACATCATATGAAAGTACATCAGAAAAACGAAAAAAAAAATGGCTTAACAAATCTACGGCCTGCCGATTAGAAGATTAGAATATTGTTTAGAAATATATAACCGTTCTGTGAATATTAACGAACTCCTTTCAAAATTTGTTATATTAATATTACAATACGAAATTATCAACTGCATAAAGCTGTCAATACGAAATGCTGCGATTGTCACACGGTACTTTATGATTTCTTGTTATGCTCGCTCTCTATGACCCTGTTGTAATGCTGCGTACGATTGTGTTCACCGTCACAGTGCAATCAATAAAACGAGAGCAGAGAAAGGGTGTATATCAAATAAAGCCTTCCTAGTAGCAACCTGTTAGGTTACGTCGTGGTAATGCACACCTCGAAAAGTCCTTAGCGATGCCTTTCATTTGCCTTAGATGTTGCTATAACTAGTCATAAATGCGTAATGATTAAGTATTTGTCATGTCACTGTGAAATTTTAGGTTATCTTTATTAACATTGACATTTTGTTTTAGTTTTAGTGTATCAAAAATTGTATTTCTATGAATGGTACGCAATATAATCATCAAAATAATACATATTCTTGAGACGAAAATCGCTGTTTCGTCAACGTAATTTTTTTATTTACCGCCGAGCACACGATGCTTTTTATTGTTTTAAAATATCGCCCGTGTTAATATCAATCAACTAATCCAATTTTGCGAATCAGTTTAAACAAAGGAGGGTATTTTATTTAACATATCGATTCAATATTACCTAAGTTGACAATATTTCATTAAAATTGTGTAGACGAAATATCCTCGCAGATCGCGATCTACACTAGTTTTGCCTAAAGTCCTAAGTCCCGACTTATATAGTTCAGCTCATAGGACTTTCTGTTTTTCTTATAATTTTTTTCTATTCATAGCATTGAACTAAATCCCCAGAAAATGACACACGTAAAGCGTTCGATTACATACCATAGATTTTTAATCCAGGATGCTTGTTTCATGAAATCTTTTAGTAACTTATTTTAAATTACCAGTACATCTCAATGTCATCATTATTATTCGAAAGCTTAGGCAGAGGTAGAGGTAAATGAATACTTAAACATAGCCCTTATTATGTTCCATTAGGGTAGGCCTATTAACATTGTCCAGGCACTTTCCAAGCATGTAACTGCGTTAAATTTCCTTAGTCGGTTGCGACATTCACTAAAAGAATAAAAGTGGTGATATATGTATTCTTAATAGGTGATAATAAAATAGTAAACACCGAATTTGTGACGATTTAAACATAATTAACATTCAAATATGTGTTGATGGGAATACTGTCAAGTACATCTTATTAAATCATCTTATTTACAGACAATTAAATAAGTATGTACCTACATATACAAAAATAGGAATAATAAAAATTACTATCAATGAAATAACAGTTTGTTATAAATGTGTCAACAGCGCTCTTTTAGCGAGTAATTTGTACGTAGGTTGTATAATTTGCATCACACTAGGCTTGACTAATGCTATGTCTGTGTCGTTTGACACATTGTCAAGGCAGATTCAAGGAGAATGAGTAACTACTGAATAGTTCATGGCTTAAGCAGTTTGGCAAAACATTTGAATGTAATTTTCTATTGCAGGTTTACACATGAAACACAAAAGTAGAGACACTTATAACATTTTATTACGTAATTTTATTTATAACTCTATATTTAATTATTACACAGTTTTTAAACTATCTTCATTTTTTTTTAATGATAACATTCTCAAGTTTTGCGATTTTATCAAAGTTTTGTCAACATTGATATAAAGCTCATTAATTCTTTCTTCATTGTATTAATTGCTTTTCATAGAATAAGCATTATTAAAACATGCATTTTCTCAGCTAGTAGTTTCTTAACTTATTATTTGAAATATATTGACGATACGATTGCTTTCCGCAATTGGAGCACATAATAAATATATTAAAATTGCGACCTTAATCACGATTTAAACACTATTTTATTTACCACGACGTTTCAGCAGAGTTGCACGAGAGATTTTCAAATTGTAATCTTTTTTTTTAGGGTTAACGAAATGATCACAATTAATTAATTGATATTTTTTATGTTGCATAAATGAACCACAGAAAAAGCCTTAACATACAATATTTGTTACTTATAATGTAATGTAATAAAACGTGCAGTCAATACTCATTAGTAGACATTACTTATAAAATTTCATATAATGATAAATTTAAATTCGTAATATTAATTGTATAAGTCCGACACACACCACAGGTTTGTGACTCTCACTCGTTACAGTTTCTCTGTTTTGATTATATCGTATTCAAATTCATATTTACTTTTTTAAATTACGTAAAACAGTAAATTTAGTTAAACATAACTTGCGGATTCTTACCTATTTAGATAATTAAATACTTACATTATTATTGTATGTCATTGTCACATCTTGAATGTCATTAGGCATCACAAAATGAAAACAAACGTAAAAGTAAGCGAATAGCATAGCGCGTAACTTCACTTGCTACGTTTTTCTAGTGGTTGATTACGTAGTTTGTGAAATGAAATCAAAATATAAGGACACAACTGAAGAAAGTATTTAAATCGGTTCAGATTAGGGTGAATAAACTGGGGACTACGAAATGTCGATTTTTTCTTCTGTATTTTCTGTCCAACCTGTTGTTGTCCCTATCGCACTCTACAAGAGAGTTTGTGCATAGCGCAACATCCTTGGCCTTGATGTTTCCTTTTGAGGTATGAACATCACGCTTCATCGTATTTTTCTTTTAAGTACAACTGACACAACGTACTACCAGCCTCTTTACTCGATATCTGCATACCGGTGTGATAGACATTAATAATAATAAATCATCTAAATCGTGTTTACCAGTATAATTTGTCATAACAATAGTTATTTATTATACAAGAGTGGAAAGTTCCTTTTTAACCGCGTGCTCGATTTGGATGACCGAGCAAGCGAAGGATTCTAAAGTTGAATCACGAGCGCAGCGAGTGATTCTAAATTAGAATCCTGAGCGTCAGCGAGGGAAACAAACGAGCACAAGGTGAAAAATCTTTCCACTCGAGTGCAATACGTAACTTTTCATCCCACCTCAGCGAGGAAATGACAAAATGAAAAAGAAAACAATTTATAATGACAAATTATATTAAGCAATAAAACGTGAAAAACTAGAATGGCGCGAAGCACGCAAATAAAACAAAGAAACCAAGAAGGTTCCAAATTTAAATTTTTTCACAATTTAAAAAGTTCTAATCATAAATTTGGCACCATAGAGGTTACATTAAATAGGTTTAATGACGTTTTGAATTTACAATTATATTGAGTACTCATTATATGTGATGTTCTAAATTCAAATCTACTTTGCCGCTCAAGCAAATAAAATAGAATTTTCCAGCCAGATTTCGAAGCGCAAAATTACACTTTCCGAGGTGGTGGGATGAAAATATTATTATCAGTTTAGCATGAAATTATGTTTGTGGTCATTGGTCTTGGCGACCAAGTAGATATCTTGAATATAGATAAGTTGCATGGCGCAAGTTCACTAAATAGTTCAAATTGTCTTCAGAACCTGTTCTATATTATTTTTATATAATTGCAGCCACATTTTAGGATCTTATGCAAAAAAAACATTCGATTTTAAATAAAAAATTATAACACATAAAATATAGGATTTACGATGGATAAAGTGAAATCCAATAAGTTAATCGGTAAGATAAGTGTCCTATTTTACAGGTATGCCTTCTGAGCAGATATATTTGTCGCACCATGTATGTTCTCAGGACCTACAAGCACATAGTAAAGTTCGATCGGGTTGTGTGGTGATTTCTACGATAATATATAGTAAATTTGATTACAATAGGACGGATTCTGCACTCTAAATACAAAAAAAAAAAATGGATATATCGTTGTTGAGCTATGTACGTCTTAAATTATAATTTAAATTATAAAGGTGTCCTATTTTTCATATTACAAGGAATACAGTTCAGAAGAACACAAAAATTCGAAATGTCGTTGTGCTTTGTATATCCTACTCCAAATAACAAGTACATTGTAAAGTTACGGCGAGATGTATTGTGAATATGACGACGAAATATAGTACAGTTCGACTTCAACAACACGAAAATTTTATATGTAGCTGTCACCCATATCCTACTCCAACTTAATAGTACACAGTAGAGTTGATGAGGTATGTATTGATATGGATACCGTTATGTCTTAAATATTTAATTCCATTTTAAGAGTACATATTAAAAAGTGAAGAGTTTGGTTACCTACTGCTTACTTCACATCTATTGTCATATGTTGTCAACTTACATTTTGGTTCTATATAGTCGTGGTTACGGATTCGCAAATCTTATAGAACACTAGCTGTTGCCCGCGACTTCGTCTGCGTAAATTTCGAGTTGAATGTTATTGATACACAAATCATATTAATATACGATTTTACCGATTAAAATATTTTTTTGATTAAAGCAATTCCTTGAGGTAAAGTAAACTCAAAGAATTTCTTTATATACCACATTATTCGTTTTTCCTTCAGGGGCTAAAAAAAACAAATGCTCTGCACTGCTGACTCGTGAGCAAGCCACGTAAAGTTGGCCGTGGGAAAAACAGTTACATCTCAAATCCACTCCAGCAGCTTTTAAAGTTTGACCTTGCGACTTATTGATTTCCAAAAAATTTTTTTTGCTTTCTAATAATCTATTTAAGTGCCCCTCTATCCATTTCAGTCAAAAATACTAAATGTACAGACAAAATATTTTTACTGTCTTATTATATGTATAGATACATTATAATTCGCAATATTATCATGCCTTGAGTTCATTAAAATGACGATAACTTTTTTTTAATAAACCGATTTTTGATGAAACAAAGTTTAGATATTATTCTGAGTTAAAACAAAGCAAATAGTGAAAGTTTCAAGCAAATCGGTTCAGTACTTTCGGAGATAAACGTGAACAAACATACAGACAGACAGACAGACAGACAGACAAAAAATTCCAAAAAATTTTTTTTGCTTTCTAATAATCTATTTAAGTGCCCCTCTATCCATTTCAGTCAAAAATACTAAATGTACAGACAAAATATTTTTACTGTCTTATTATATGTATAGATTAGGTATGAGAAGACCCCGATCCCGTGACGCGAAAGAACTTTCTCCCCTACCCTCTAACAGAATTTCGAGCACTACATGCCAAAGAAAAGTTCCTAGATACCGTATTCTCAGAACAAGTGTACGAAGACCTGATTTATGACGATGACGATGACAATGATGAACAACATGTCCAAACCAGAGCAGTCTTAAATTTGAACTTATTATATACTATATACTTTTTTTTTGTACATGTGTTACTGTACTTTATTGTGTACTTGTAAGTTAGAGTAGGACGCGGTGATATTATTTTTCAGAGTGTAGATTCTATGGCGGCTCGCTTTGATCGATTCCGACCGGCTCGAACTGCCTGGTAACTAAACGGGCACGCAGACATTTTTCTGGTGATATCTGATTGATAGATCAAGACGTCTGTTCGTTTAGTAAGTCGGAGGAAATTCATCACTCACCTTTCCCAAATTAAGGTATATCACAATCTATTTCTGGCCTAAGAAAAATCAGATGAAGTAACTGTAATCCCATATATCAGCAGTCAATCAATCTAATTATGTGCTAATTTATTTATATTTAGCAAGCTGACACAGTTTCTCTTATATTGTGAATTCAATATCGTCGTTACCTTGCTGACATACATATATTTATTATTCATGGCATTGATTGTTACAAGTTATAGATTTATTGCAGTTGATAGAACGCAACAATGTTGCCGATACTAAATTATTCAACTTAAAGTAATCATCTAGTGCTCTATCATAAACGCGCCATATAAAAACATGAGTTGACACCCTAAGAATAGAACAATCTATCTAGCCTTCGAAGATAATGTATTGTACCTTCACAGTCTGCACCTATTTGCTATCTGTAACATAAAGTAGGGTTACAATATCTGTAAGCAGAAGCTTTTGGTAAAAATGTATAATATAAAATGTGTGAATAATATATTTATTACGTTTGTCTTTTACTACTGATAAATGCATAATGTGTTAGTTCAAAATACTAACTTCAATTATAATGACGAATAGAAGCAACATATTATAGAGTCCCTTAGAGGCATTTAAAATGTTTATAGTTTAAATTCAAAATAATATACTATTTCAGGATGATTTTAGCAGCTATGCTTTTGAAGTTCTTGTCCACTATTCATAATTTTACAAACAGAACGGTGCATGCAATGTTCAATATTAACACCAATAGATATATAGACAACCTAAACGGAAATCATTGAATTATATTAGTGCCTTCAAATTTCCCTATAGCTATCAAATACAATATTTTTGGTACTAAACTTGTAGCTTGTAAATTTTACATAAAATGTACTTTATAAAATTTGAATGACTGTAATATTTCACGCTGATTTCACAATCTTACAAATTAATCTTACAAAGTGTGTGTATCTCTGTAATGTGTACAGACAATAATACCTACATATAAAAAACGAAAACAGTAAGCAGTTATACCATAATATGGTTGGTTTTATTGTATGTTTGCAAAAACATGCAAACTATGAGTTGCATACCATTAGATATATCATTGACGAACTTTCGCCCCAGCCACTAATTGAAAATATGTGTGTATTTTTTTACTTATGAGGTTCAAATGTAACTATGTTTATATGAAATAAACGTCGTCGTTCAATGGGGTAGGGATAAAAAATTCCTGAATATATTTCTACAATGTTTACAACATTTTTGACACTATTTACCTAGAATTCGACACATGCACTGTACCGCGTGGTATTTCATGCGTTCCACACACAATTTGCAATGCATATTCGGAGTAATTTCTCCCGTTATGCATCGTAAATTTTATATCAAATGTCAGATTACGCGATTCAATTAGAAGCGCAGGCGCAACAGGTAAATACACTGTCATTTATATTGACGCCAATTTGTGACTGTATAGTTTTACGTGCGATAAAATGTGTAGTCTAAAGTGTCACTGTTTGAAATTTGAATGTTATTGCGTGGATTATTATACAATAATACTACACTACTATTCAGGAAACAGACACTCCGTATATCTTAGGGAATACTGTCACGTAAGTGTAAGTAGAGAAAGTGTTCATAACAGTCATATCATGCAGACTTATAAAATATACAGAAAATATGATTTATTTTGACTTAACGTTATATTCCTTATATCGAGTAACTAATATATATATATATATTCTTAGGTCCCGGACTTTTCGATTCTAGTCGGACCACGGACCAGTACCGAGATTACAGCGCTATCGATATTTCTATTGACGTGCATAATACTGTTACTTTTTACATTTTAAAGAGTGATTTACATTCCAACAGAAGTATCGAGGCTATGTGCCAGCGTCACCACTGCTTGGTAATAATAACACAATTGCAAAGTTTTAATTATGTTTTCCTAAATTAATATTAATATTACAAAGAAGTTTGGGAGGAGAAGATGTGAGGATGGTGGGGAAAATCATCGATACTACTAATCCGATATTTATGAAATTTGGTGTATGAACTATTCGAGATCCATGGAAAACATAGACGTGAAGAAAAACTTATAATAAGTTTTCTAGATAAGTCATAACGAGGCTTTAATTTGCAGGACGTATTTATTAAATAAAGTTCACTACCTTGTTTCTTAAGTAGACGTAGATGGAGGTAGACTCTGCATAGAGAAGCCGCCGGCTACCGGAATGAGGTGTTCACCGATTTATGACAAATTCTCTTACACTTATAGGGTATATGGCGCCCGCTAAGGAAACTGTCAGCCGTAGGCGCATTTATAATCTAATTTATTATCTCTCGTCGCACAAATGACGTCCACCTCGAATTGCTGTGCGTCTGAGCGCAAATTGATCTAAGTTGTTAAAGATAAATTCTTAAGATTAGCCGCAATGGACATAAATTTTAATGCGCTTGCAGCCAAGATACGATGACTTTAGTAAATACTATTAAGAACGACTACGGAAAAAATACTTTATTTTTGTTTTTTGTTATTCTTCTGTTATTTCTGCTTTTTGTAGAATATGTAAATGTCTCTATTTGTTATATTTGACACGCAAAATATAGTGCGATCAAAACAAATAATAAAAATAGACTATATGACCCAATACCTCTTTACAGATAAGTAATTCTTTAGAAATATTGAAATTAATATTATGTTTTTAGAAAGAAAGAAAAACTGTTTATTCCAGTAACACATAAAATACATACGTACTCTACTTAATAACAAAAAATAAATAAATAAAATATGTGTCACGGAAAGGGATATCTACTCAGCATATTGCCGAGAGGTCACAGACTTCCCAACGTTGGTCTTCCGTAGATATCCCTCAAGAGCGACTGCTATAGCACAGCAATAAAACATTTAAACAACAATTAAACATTAGTAACTATAAAATAAACAAAATAATAATAATAAAATCAGATAAACAATTCGAAGAGATTACCTACATTTAATTACAAATTACACACAAAAAAAACAATAACATAGTAATAATTATAAACACTTAACTACGTAACAGAAAACATACATACACACACGCACACACACACACACACACACACCCGCACACTAGTATGCATACATTCACAATTCACAATTCATACACAGTCTACTTCACACTAATTAAGAAACAGAATGCTATGCCTTAATGTGGACATAATGGGAGATCATACAAGTAAAACACTATACTAAGCTTGTCGCGCATACGGCGACAGACCCAGGCACTATTTACAAAAATTACTACCTTGTTTTTGTTGATCCATTAGGTACTTTTTATAATTATTACGAAAGGCTCCCAAACTTACACAACTTCTTATTGGTGGGGATATATAGTTCTATTTTTATATTGTTCCTTCAAGATTTAAATACAAAATATTCAAACTAAATTAAAAATAAAACGCATCATTTCTGCAATTTAAAATCGCATTTAGTTTCTAGGGAGTCATTTCGAAACAAAATGTTTAAAACCTCAAAACACAATAAAGATGAAAAATATTACAGATTTCTTTCAATTCGTTCATAATGTAAACTTATACTATACAGAGGAAATATTTGTATTTTTATAACTAATAAAGTGAAAAACTATTAGACTCGTTTTAATGAATATTATTTATTAAAGTTTTAGGTTATATAATCCTTTCGATGGAAATATTTACAATCGCGTAAATATTTACAATTCGTGTAGTTAAATTAATATTAATACATTTCACTGGTGAATGATATGAATTACTGATGACCGGTTACAAAGTAAGCGCGCGCTTGCGAAAATAGCTGTAACGGTTACTTCATCGATAATAGCAAAATCTCCGCTAATTATAAGCCGAGGTTAGAGTTCAGAAACATTTTACTGTAATAACACTAATTAAAACTGATCTCAATCTCGGTAGACTATCAAAGTGTAATTTTGAGATCTATGAAAGGGTCCAGCGTTATTTTATTCTGTAATCATTCAAAGTAAAATAATCATACGATAATATAATTTCGCTCCATTGCAACAAGGCTCATACTTCTTTACAATCACAAATGCTTTCATTATAAATAAACTTGCAAGATTCCTACCATGTTTTAATGTGCTATAATCATATATTATGATATCTTTATGGGTAGTGATAAGACACCCCCATATAGCATGTCATTAGACTCAGTTACACGAAAGCAACAATGTCCCGACTACCTGTCTCACTCAAGAACCTTTTCTGCCCAACAGGGAACTTACTAGGGATCAAGAAGTCGTACTTAACTTTAAATTCACCAATCAAGGCCTCTAGACAGAGTATAATTCGCATTCAATTCGTTAACAGAATCGTTTCGATACTTAATCATAAGAAATGATACTAAATTACGGAATCATTGCCATATGTTTCGTTCTAACGAAACGAACACGAATGTCTTTAGTATTTGAGTGTCTACACGCCCAGATTCTGGCAGATAGCCTAGGCGTGAAAGTCTCGTGTGTTTGTCTTGTATTCTTAAACGAATATTTATATCTTATTAGAACTATCGTTTAAATATCTTTTATATGCAATTGCATGTTAAGATTTTATCCCAACTAATCCCAACTAATATTATAAATGCGAAAGTGTGTTTGTTTGTTTGTTTGTTTATTTGTTTGTTTGTTTGTTTGTTTGTTACCTCTTCACGCTTAAACTACTGGACCGATTTCAAAAATTCTTTCACCTTTGGAAAGCTACATTCTCCCCGAGTAACATAGGCTACTTTTTATCCCGGAAAAATCGACAGATCCCACGGGATGCGCAATAAAGGCTTCGCTCAAAAACTACTGCACAGATTTTTATGCGGTTTTCATCAATAGATAGAGTGATTCTTGAGGAGTTTTGCGGCATTTTTTATCTCGGAAAAACGGATAGTCCCACGGGAAGCGCGATAAAATCTTCGCACCATAAACCGACTTCCGCGTATATGTAGCCGTGGGCAAAAGCTATGACCCTTAACCCTCTATACACCCAATCCCGAAATCCACGCGGGCGAAGCCGCGGGCAGAAAGCTAGTTTTAATATATAAGCAAACACGTAATTGGTTTTTGTAAATGAATTGTTTAACGCAGATGCTTTAGCATAAACGGTATGACGACAAAATAAAATTTAAATAAGTCTTTCGAAATATGGGGTTCTTAGTGTCCTTACACGTCAGAGTCACGGCAGAGATGTGATTGTAGTAAATTCTCTGACTCTTACAATATACAGGAGAGAAAATGACAGAAGACACCGTGCAGGCATTAAGGTACAATGAATGTATATAAATGAATAAAATGAGATAAATATATTATTAATTATACAAGGAGTGTAAAACTAACACAAGCATTATAGTATCTCCGTCATTTTATGAACGATAGAATTTTCATCGAGATTTTCATATGAAATTAACAATTCAATATTTTTAACGGCAACATTGCAAAAATAAACAATGAAAAATATATCATATGCTATGAATATATATCGTTATATATATAAAATCAGAAATCAAAATCAAAAATTTATTCTTCAAATAGGATTTTACAATCACTTTTGAATGTCAATGATGCTACGCCATTGGTTCACAAGTCTACGGCGGGAGACCTTGTACTGGAAAGAACCAGCAAGAAAACCAGCAAGGGCAATTTTTTTTTCTCCCTGTATCATTACAGAGTCGTCAGTTGGAACCCAACCTCCGATACAAATTAAAATATCATTTATTAAAGAATCATTAAAATTATATATCGCATTTACATCCAAGCATGTTTAATTATTCAGGAAATTAAATATCGTTACAATTACATCCAAGCATTTTTATCATTCAAGAAATCATTGACCTTGTAATACCCTTTTTTCGTTAGAGTATTTTTAATATGTGCTTTAAATTTATGAAACGGTAAAGCAGTAATATTTTCTGGACGTGTGTTATAAAAAGTTACACATTTCCCTAAGAACAAACCTGTATGTTGGAACGGCAAGCTTATTTTTATTTCTCGTGTTTAAATGATGAATTTGAACATTTGTATTAAATGTATCGTAGTTCTTATAAACATATATTAAATTTTTATAAATATATTGACACGCTAATATCATTATATTTATTTCCTTAAATAAATCTCTGAGTGATTCTCTTTGTTTTATATTATAGATAGCGCGAATTGCTCTTTTTTGGAGCACGAAAATACTTTCAATATTCGCCGCAGATCCCCACAATAGTATGCCATACGTCATGCCACTATGAAAATAACTGAAATAGATTAATCTTGCCGTTTCAACGTTAGTCAGTTGTCGTACTTTATATATAGCAAATAAGAAGAACTAAGTCTGCTTGACAAGGTCTCAATATGGGGATCCCATTGCAATCGAGAGTCGAGTGTAATACCCAAAAATTTAGTACTGTCAGTGAATTCTAAAGTTTCATCATTCATTTTCACAATATTGTTTACTGTTCTTATATTAGGCAATGAAAATTTAACACATTTAGTTTTATTTGTGTTAAGTGATAAGTTATTAAATGTGAACCAGTGCAATACTTTAGACAGTGTTTCACCACGTCAGTATTTGCATCTCCCCTGTTAACCTTAAATATTAATAAAGTATCATCTGCAAATAGTTCTGCACGTGTATGTTAGTCATTGAACTCCTAAACGGCTGGACCGATTTTGCTGAAATTTTTTGGGTGTATTCTAGGGGGTTTGAGGATGGTTTAGTTTCACAACACGGTCATCTAGATATTGTTTTTTGACATTTGAGACGTGGGACAGGACAACGTCTGTCAGGTCAGCTAGTATATTGTATATGTTATCTATCAAAACAAGGAAGTTCTTAAATGACCATATAGTTAGATAATAAATTACATATGTAGATTTATAAAATTAAATAGTTTATTTACGTTATCGCTGTGACCTTTTCGTATCGATATTGCTAATGTAGCTTTTAATATTGATTGTATAAATACTATTTTTAAGTGATAGGTATCAATAAAAATTATTATTTCAAACTGAGTCTTATTAGTTAGTCCAAAATAGACATTATTTAATTACAATTAATGTAGTTCTTTATGCACACAATTATTATTCAGAAGACTATATCTTTAAGTACTTCCGAACTTATGGAAGGCTACATGCAAATTACGCTCTTATGCTGGTCGCGTGAATAAATAGTAGTAGGTAGTAAATGATCAACTATTTTATATCAATGTTTATAATGATTATCTGCTCGGTTCCAAGCTTACAAATTTAATTGCTATTGCATTGGGTTAGTCTGCCAGCTCGAACAAAATTGAACAGGGACCATTTTGATAAAAAAAATCATAATAATAATACAATGAGGCTGTAGCTTTAGTATGCGGTATTTGATAAGTTCTCATGCTTATTGGAAAAAGCGAATGCTCTTTAACTCTAGTGGAGTGACATGTATCTATATTTTGATAATTTTATGGCATAAGTACAACCACTTAAAAGTAAACACCATATTCTTAATTGATCAAAAATAATTATTTGTAATTATTATAATATATAGCTCTTTTATTAATTAGTTACACGTGCTGGTTTTGTTACATAACACATACACACACATACACACAGACATTTCTGTCAATTATGGAAAATCGAAATGGAAATGCATTGACGAATTAAGCATTAAAAATAGATGTTGTTTGACTGACTTGACTGGACAGATTATTGTTTTTGAGCTTATGACATTTATGACTCTAAATGAAAATATCTATGTTTAACTTTATGTTCATTAAATTTTTTATAAGATTTTTTAATTTATTGTTCACCTCCGTTATACTTAATTCTGTCGAAAAATAGCAATGTCCGCATTGCTGTGTTGCGGCGTAAATGGTACGATGGGCTGTGAAATTATTGATCAATTATTGTGAAATATTACTACATATTTAAATCACATATTGACTGCCAGTGATTTTTTCAACATTAGGCAGGCAGGGCGCTTGTTTGTCAACAAATCACAAAAAAACCCTACAAGTACCCTATTTTAGCCAGTATATAGCTAAATCTTCATCCGTAATATTTTAAGCAGTCTGATGACAGCGAGAAATGATAACGTTAAAAGATATGATCTTATAGCAAAGTTGTCACACAATAGTTTCGTCATAATGAGCGAGTCTGGTTATCATCAGCTAAAGCTTGTAATGTCAAGCTCTATTTAATATTATAGTAGTAGAGCGATGCGTGCGAGAGATTGGTAACTTGTTCACCTTTCTTCGTGGTTGCGAAATAGGTTGGACTTAGATATAACGTAAACGTTTATTACAGTGTCAAATTTCTTAAGTCTATTTATTAGTACTGAATTTATATATGATTTTCTGTTGATATATATTTATTCTACTTAAATTATAGGTAGCACGAATCTCTGTTTTTTGTAATACAGAATATATGTTAAATTTATTTTCCAAAAAGTTGTGCAAATCATTTTTATTTGTTAATCCGTTAACACGTAATCAAAATTGCATGTTTAATGTTGTTACGATAGAGGTCGATCTCATCGACGTAGATAGTTAATCTACTTCGGTGAGAATACTAGTTAATCACTTGGCATTAAGTCGGCCATTAGTATCCCTTTTTTTAAATATTGTGTAATAAAGTTGAATTAAATTAATAAATAAGCCCGCCAGAATGTGCACCAGTTAACAATTATCTGAATTGGGAAAAAAATACAAAAGTACAGTAAATATTTTAAATACTAATCCGTGGCCTTTAATGGATGAACATGTTAATAATGCCTTGCGAAACAGTACACTAATACACACGGCCCATCAACCTTAACGCTGTAACAGCGCTGAGGTGAGTTTTCAATACGACTAACGCGACACAGCCCTAACCACAGCGATGAGCACGACGCTGAGAATACACTAGTATTCTCAGCGTTGTGTCTCTCTGTAGCTATAATAGTTGTAGACTATACATGCTACATAAATCTAATATTTAACTATACCAATTAGAGTATAATTGCGGAGTAAAAGATCGTTACTTTGCTTTTGAAGATAGATAATTGCAGATGAAGATAATTAAAAACTGTTTAATGTCACCTTCTAGTACTCAACTAAATGTAATTTAAAACTTCAATAATCTTAACTTGAAGGTGGATTTTTTATTAATATAGCTAACGTTATGTTTTACTTTTTTTAATGGATGCTCAATTAGTTTGTTTATGTACGAGTATTTTATTTACACTTTGTCCTAACAGTTGTTCGGCAAGGCAGTTTATGACAGGCACCAAATTCTAACACTTATATAATCTATATACTATTCTGTTGTTTGAGAGACACATAGAGAAATTATATAACTAAGTGCATTCGGTATTTCAATATATTGAATTATATCTCATTTGTTGCAGTGAAACAATTTAATGTCGCAGTAAAGACAACCGAACAAGAAGGGGGTAACATGTGGTCCGTTTTAAGTATACAGGTAAGGCTTGTGCATAACTGACAGTAGTTTTATTTCTGCTATATATTATCTTCAGGCTTTTGGACTTATTCATATAATTATTACTTTTTAAATTCAAAGGTCATAAAAATATTTATTTTTTCACCCTAATGTGCATGTTTTAGTTACTATTGAATGCTGTTTTTTTAGTAACAATTTTGTAAATATATTATTGACTGTAACTTTGTTTTTATTTGTTTTCTTGCCTTTAAAACTATATTATTACTTAGTTTAGTATCTATTGATGTGTGTGTAAAAATTTAACAAAATGTGCTCTCTTGGTTATTAAAATAAATAAGGACAACTTTACTTACGAAATTCTTTGAAATCCTCATAAAAACGACAATTTTAAACTATAACCTCTAATGTGAAGAAGCGCATAATCGTTATCTGGTACGGTTGAAGATTAATGAGAAAACTCATTGCACTCCATAAAAATACGTTTGATGTGTAACCATTTACCCTACAGAGTTGCTTTGACTTATTTCACGAGGACCATCGGATGTTAATGTACCTATTGCTAATTTAAGATAGATTTTTCCGATGTTCGTCCAAGATAGAATCTGTCTCATTA
This sequence comes from Scirpophaga incertulas, assembly GCA_036419045.1. Lineage (NCBI taxonomy): Eukaryota > Metazoa > Arthropoda > Insecta > Lepidoptera > Crambidae > Scirpophaga > Scirpophaga incertulas. The sequence goes on along the minus strand of CM071639.1, from coordinate 18,142,816 downwards.
TATGCGATCTGAACTATTAAATAAATAAACGAAAATATATAGATATTTAAAATTATTATTTAGATAATAACATAGATGATGAACCAAATAATTTAAATTATGGTTAAAGTTTTGATTTCAATATAATAAGCCCAAAATTCCTTACCTAATACTTTGAGGCTAGTGTGGCCGACTAAGTTGTAATCATCTGACATAACTACTCGTGTCTCTCGTTGGGGGACAGATATGAGCTGTGATAATAATGATACTACGCAAAACTTAGTACTTAACAAGTCAATACACGTCACGGAGAAAACGTACGTATATATTAAAACTAATTTGATTTTTAGATATCCACAAAAAGAGAAACAAACCTTTATAGGATCACTCTGCTGTCCATAAGTCTGTTAAGACTTTTTTCTCAAGAATATGTGGAGATAATTAAGTTGAAATTAACATCTAATACTCATGTCTATTTTCCCTTGAAAAAAAAAAACAAACTTCTAAATTAATGTAATGTAAAGGTACGTTTAAGGCTAATTACAAAAATATTTCATAAACAACACAAAACTTATATGGTACTTCCAAGACTTCAAGATATAAAATAGAATATCGAAATCTTCAATTTGTTTTTCACACTTGATTTGACACAAATTGCCAATTTTTTCAAGAATTTTTTTATATTGCTGTATATAGACAAATAAGTAGATTGCTAATCTTATAGTTAATTGTTACATTCGCATTTAGCACATGTGGCTCCTAGGAGTTTCGCAACAATTTTGCAACGCCCTCAAAATATCAGTGTAACTTGGAACATGAGACATAAGATGTATAGTCACAGTACCCAGTTATTTCTGCCTTTTTTACAAATTCTGGGACCCTGTACTGTTAATTTCATATATAAATTAATATTTTAAATATAAAATACAAATTAAATTTAATATGCACCTGTTGGATATAAAGAATAAATAATAGAGCTCTCTTAATTGCAAATATGTTACACAATTTCAAAGTTAACATATTTAACTGTTTTGAATCAATTGTAATGGAGCTGTCAAGATCACACGATAACAACTTATACGTCTAGCAGTTCAAGCGTTCTTGTTGATGTTACAAAAGCCGATGTGCTAATTTTATATAAACAATAGAGTAACTGGAATGGCTACGCAACTGTTGCTAATCGCCTGCGTACTAAAATTCGGGTAAAATCTCAGATTTGTTGTAAGTGGCTAATGTATTAGATAACACGTGGGAAGCCGAGCAAGGCCGCGACAGGCAGATGTACTGATTGAGTTAGCATAAATTTTACAAAATCAGATCATGGAGAGCGGATGTTTTATTTAAGGTTTAATTAATAATAAATTTTATAACAAAACTAGGGATTGGAGACTAGTTTGCATAAGTGAACTGTTCTGAATATTTTTACAAAAATACAGCATGAAATTGGATTATAGTGTAGTTAATCATGATGACATATCTGCTTATTGAAATTATTGATTTAATTAACTATTAGGTTTAAGAAAAAGTATATATAACATTTATATATTTTACATTTATATATACATATATTTAATTAATCTACTGACCAAGAAAAGTAAGAGTTTTGGCATTAACCCGCCACTGCTGAAATAAGAGATCGTAATATGGTGAAATTTGAAGGTACAAGTTCAAGTGTAAGGCCTCTCAACCAAACTCTCTTAATTTTTATTGACTGGTTAAAAATGTGTGTGGTCTGTGTTCGTGATGAAAAACCAAAAGCAATTAATCAGTCACGGTTGCATACTCTCAACTTTTTGTTTTTACCTTTTCAGGCAGTTGGAAGTAAGGATTCGAATAGATGGTTCTGACCAGTGTTAAAAGCTTATTATGAACAATGCCCTTCTAATGTCTCCATACACACAAAATCATCTTATTTCAAATTAACTCGGACTTTCCTATACTTTGTGAAGCATTCACATACTCTGTTCGTCCATGACCCACTTTTCTTAGCCAGTTATCAATATTTTTATGCATGTTTCCTTTTCATTATTTCTCAATAAATAATTGCACACTGTTTACTCAAATTCATTCTTTTTTTTTGTATGAACAAAAAAAAGTGGCATCCAAACATCATTTTTTTTTGTATTCTCAGGCTTATTCGAATGGGTAAAAACTGTTTTGTGGTCTTTGCAAATAATGCTTTATTTTAAAAAAGTGATTAGAGCTAGGTGCTCCTTTGACATCACAACTTCCAGATTAAAAAAAAATAACTAGTACCGGCTACTTTTACTGATACTGCATTAAGTATTCTTTTTTAGTAATAAATAAATATATATGTAATATAAAGAAAAATAGATTAAAAGTAGCCAGAGTCAACAATTTATTTAAAAAAAAAAGAAATTTACTTAATGTTATCAAAATCTGTCACATTTATTTACAATTTATATTATATGGAAAAATGGTTTTCAACCCCACCTTTAACAATAATATTCATGTAACTATTCATTAATAGTTTAGGAAATTTCTTCTAATCATAATATAGCAATTTTAATTTATGCTAGTTTATAATTTTGCAGCTTACGGGATTTGCTTATAGAATTATACAGTCAGCATTATATCAAGCTTTACTACTCATTACAAAAACCACCACTATTATGCATGACAAAAGAGCCATTTTAAAGTTTATATGTAAACCCTGACGCGTTGCTGTGTGTAAACGCTGCTTCACGCTCTACCTATTACCGAAAAGAGACTATACTAGAGCCGACTGTTTGGGTACCCCCGTCTTATCTATTTCTTGTGTGTTGCGGTTTGAAAGGTAAGATCCGTGACTTTCTATCCTATGTGACAAGTAGGCATCGTGTACTATTGTTCTTGTAACGATTGCAGGTTTGTTGTAAATCGCACAATAATCATATGTATTTAGGCATTTAAAGCAACTTAAGGTGTTTGTTTGTCAATATAATGCTATAAAAAGACATTCTAAATACCTATAACTCTGTTTACGGTTTTCACTGACATTACTAATAAGTGTATTATTATTTATAATATAACTAATTCACTATGTTCTCAGTTGCTGACCTGCCTGATTCTGTACGCTCCCAGCGCACATGCAATCATGGTAAAGTTCGGCACGAATGAGGGTCCCATAGTGCCGCCGACGCCTGAGCCAACGCTGCCGACGCCGCAGCCGTACCGCGCCCCGGCGCCAGTCTGGGAGGAACGATCGAATGACGCACCCGATCCCAACGCACATTGGTAAAACAGCATTGACTGATAAATTTAAGCAAACAGTACTGAACTAATTCATTTACATTAATTGATACTAAATTCGATACCGCAGGAGACTTTATACCATTGTTACCTGTTCGAATACTTACGTCTTACCTGTTTCTGCAAAACGTCGGTGTTCGCATTTTTGTATTTCGTTTCGAAATATAAAATTACTGGGTATTACGACTTTGCATCTTATACACTACCGCTCAAAAGTATTTGGCCACCTGCATTTACCAGGGACCACGCCCCTCCCGTGGCCTGGGGGCGTCGTCGGTGGAGGAGATTGGGGGAGGTATTGTACTCCTCCGAGGAGGGCTCCCCTGTATCGACAGGGGAGCGGCGGCTGGGGGTTCCCGGAAGTCGCTTAGTGTTCCCGGGGGCTTCCTACATACCTGAGAAAGGCCATCGCTGAGGTTTATAGTGGGTAGGCCTTCCCCTTCTTTGGGGGAGGTAGTGTAGCCACCGCCGAGGAGGGCTCCCCTGTATCGACGGGGGAGCGGAGGCTGGGGGTTCCCGGAAGTAGCTTGGTAAGTTCCCGGGGGCTCCCTACATGCCTGAGGAAGGCCACCCCTGAGGTTTTTAGTGGGTAGGCCTCCCCCTTCTGGGGAGGAGAGCCCCACATAACCGCCGGCTATGCAATTTAACTAAGCCGGGGTATGCAATTTAATGAATTTTCCTCAGGGAAACAAAAAAAATATAGATATAAAAATATAAATATATAAATAAATATATATAGTCAATTATATATATAGAGTCAGTGTGGATACACTGGCCCAGCGCGGTTGACTATTGCCCTAATCGCCCAAACATAAGAAGTATAGGTTGGTACTCTTTGGTGGGACGTATTTGAGCTGTGATAATAATGATTAGCCTGATTAGTCTCCTCAACAAATAACGTCTATTCGATTTAGTAATTTAGTAGTCCTCTATGGTATCATTATAGTATAATTGTGATACTCGTATCATAATGAGATGCTACTAATTGTAGCACCTCACCGATGGACAAAAACATAGACAACACATTAGTTTTTAAATAATGTATAACAAATTAACACTTATTACATTAATATGTGATGCAATTAAGCAAGTTTATTACATTTCTACGATACATTTTAATAGTAATACCGACTTATTTATCTTTATCGCCTTGTAAATCAAGATAGCCTTTTACATTATTTGAGCTAAATACATATGTATTTTTGAATGATTAAGTACAAGTCAAGCTTAAAGGTCTTGATTATTTATTAATGATAGTATCCGAATAGATCGTTTATATTATAGATCATAAGACAACTATGTAGTAGAAATTGTTCGCATAATTTAACAATCTTACCGGTAGATCATTTAAGAGCATTGCTTATAAATTAATTTTTATGCTGTCAGCTTTCTGATTTTTCAATATTTTTGTACTATATTAGCAGATGAGCCTAATCGTAATTAAAGACAATCACTTATTAATTAATACACCTAGTTCTTCAGTTTCCAGCAAATATGCAACCCTAACTTGTGATATCAAATCTAAAGTGGAGGTAATTTAATTTTACTGTCGTATTGTGTTATTTGGTGTCGCTTCAAACTTGCACTCACTCGTTGCTGCTTTACGACAGAAACCCGAGCAGGTGACCTTGGTACAGAAACACGAAAATTTATTTCTAACCACGAATAGTCAAATATACAGGATACATTTCAAGCTCATGGCTATATTTCACGATAAACTCTTTATTATATGGAGCTTCATTGCTCACGCTACGTAAGCTGCAAGTGGTAAACAGTGGTAACAATGAATGGGAAATTTAACTCAATTAAAATTGTTTCTACATGAAATAAAGAATACACATATTAATGTTTACTGGATGAATAACAAAACAATGATATTTTATCTCGTTAACTGTTATCATGTTTTATCTTAGAAAATATTATTTGTTTAGTCTCAGACAGAAATCGCTTCAAAATTATCTCTGTTTTACAGGCGCCCTCAGCTCTTCATACCGCAGCCAAGATACACGCACGTCATTTATAACGTATCTCCAACTCAAGCTCCTCTGAACAACGCTCAGCGATTTGTCAACGCTTACGCTCCTAATCAACAGAAGCCTCCTCAGCCCATAAAAGAAGAGCGCCCAACAAACTACTTCACGCCAGCCCAAGTGCTGAGCTCACAAAGTCTGCCAGGTTTCGGTATCAGATACTTTGTTCCAACGTACCTGGACGATGGAAGGAGGAACGCTTACAGACAAGATGACGCTAAGCATAACCATGTTGCAAATGAAATCAATGAGCCGAACAAAAACTCTCCGTCCGATTTGCAATGGCAGTATGAGAAAGATTTGGCGAGAAGAGTTGCAAGGAATTCGCAAGAGGTATGCTATAAAATTTATAGCGACTACAATTGTTTAAGTTCAAAATAAAAACTAATGTATCGACATGTTAATCAATATATCGACCTAGAAAAGTGTGAATCTAGTGCATTCCGTAAGAATATCTGTCTAACTTACCGCTTTTTGTTGGATATATCGATCTTAGATAGTAAAAAAATGAAAGTTTAATTGTGGGTCCAAAATGTATGAATAATTTAGAGGATTAATTTTAATTGTGCGTTGTTTTAAAACAATATGTACTATATTTTTACAATATTTAAAGTATTTATTAATTCAGTTCTTAAATAAATTATCTGAAGAAGCTACTATAAAAGTCGTGGAATGGAACGAAAGCTTTTCTGAATTTTGATAGTTGCTTGATATTTCATTCGACATATTTGATTGTGATGTAACCTCAGAACACCAAAACTAAAATAGTCAGACGAGAAGTAAGCTATGTAAGTTCACTATTCTTGAAAAATTTAAATGTATTCTTAATCTCAAAAACTATCATTAATAATTATTTAAGTAATTCATATTGAATATAAATTTATTAACTGTACAATTCCTTCTAATATAGACAAATATTACATCTATATTGTAAGCTAAGTGGTTCAATTCAAACAAATATTTTCCAAATTATTCAGTTAATAAAATTTATTTTCTCTTTCAGCGTGCAGCAGTAGCTCCCGTGTATCCATGGCCTGCGTACGTGCCTCCACGGTATTTGTAGCTTAGAATAACATAAGATTAAGGCTAGCTGATATTAAAAAAAAGATAAACTAATATATTTGTACAAAAAATATAACGATTAATATGTTCACAATAAAAAATATATATGTCGTTATTATCAATATTATTTGTCGACGTGTAAAATTGTCAATAAATATTTGAAATTAAAATAACACTGAAATAAAAAAAATATCTAATTCCTTATAATTTATTCTTATCTTATGAAGATAAGATAAAGAAAATATTTTATTAATATCAGTTAGCCCTTTTAAAATTATACATCGCAGAAAATTATTTTTAAATATTGAAACTAATCGCTGTGATGTTTATAGATAGTTTTAGTGTAAAATAAACGTGCCAGATGATGTAAAATAGGTTTAATTACCTAATTTGCGAATTTCACTTAACATAAACATAATAATGAGCTACGATTAATTTTCTGCTTCAATTATTTGACTTCATTCATTTATGATTTCCTTGAGCTAGCCAAATGATGCAATTAAAGATAGAGTAGAGAACACACAATCTATTTTTGATAAATATACAGAAAAGTGCCTCTGTAGATAATTTGGAATAGACTTAAGTTATTAGAAATAGTTCGAAATTCAATTCAATTTCTTCATGAATAATTCTTTTCATAATGTTCAATATATTGGATTTTTCAATATCTGGAGGCATTTAATTTCAGACTATTTAATATTCTTTTATTATTAGTGTTAATCCGTATATAACATTTTTTTTGTTGCAAATACCTTTATACTTAGTTATAATATTTTTATTATTGTTTTGATATCAATTAGTACTTAAGTTTGTAAATACTTACTTTGTCTTTTTTACATTTGTAATGTTTCGAGACAAATTGATTAAACTTAAAACGCAAATTACGAAAAAGTAATTAAAACAATTGAAATTAAATGAAAGTATAATCTTATTTGAAGATATGGATATAATTGTTAAATATAAATTTTATATTTAATAACTGTGCTTGTAAATATGTAAAATAAAATATTTTTAACAAGTTTTTTTTTGTTTTTTCATCAAAATATTTAACAGTTTAATCATAATCAAGCAATTCAGTACATTGACTATAGGATTCACACGCATATGCTGGAAAATATTGCGTTAGTAGACCTCTCAGAAGGTGGATCGATAATTTGATAGATATTAGAAATTGTAGGATTGCGTTTGATATAACATGGCAAGAGAGATCAGGAAGTGTGAAGATTCTCAGGGGAGATCAATATCCATCTATGACCATATTTCGTTTGAATTCTGTTTCTGTACTACACATAAATCAAATATTTTAAAACATTTGTTCTTAAAACATATCAAATGTGCATTGATGATATCTTAAGAAAGGAAAGGTAATATAATTCATCTGCACTCAATAGTAAAAATATAAATAATATATCAATAATATCAGAGGAGATAATTAATAATATACACTTAAAAATACTTTCATATTAAATTGTCGCATAAATGCTAGATACACATAATGACATCTATTATTATTATGTATTTACAAATATTGGATTTGTTTGAAATTCTGAACATTCAAACTTTATAAAGTAGAACAAAAATTAAATCGTCAAAATTATCTGTTTCGTCAGCCTTCATGCAGAACTCACCAATTCTGTATTATTAAAACCATTTCACATCGCAACATTAGCCAGTGATCTGCAATCGTAACAGACTGACATTAAGGTTTCTAAACTCCAGTGGGAAACAAGATTGTGTTCTCGAAATATTCATTAAGTCATCTAATCAAGTAGCAGATACGGTTAAGTATTAAAACAAAAGCGGAGAAAATATAAAATTTTGTTTACCTCTTTCAATTACACATAAACACACATTTAATTATCACCATTAAAACAATGTCAATATTATCATATGATACATATTATATGATACATATTGTATGAGATATCCTATGATGGTGTAGCTTTTCGACATTCACAAGTGCTTGTAACAGCCCAGACTGAATAATTGATTTTGAATTTGAACTTGAATTGGATACATATTGTATGAGATAATGAGGGATTTTTCAAGTTACAAGTTAACGAGCTTTTTTCTTCTTCTTCTTTATCTGTGAAAGGAGCTGTTCATAGATGCCATTAAATTTGTAAGTTCAAAGCACATTTCATAGATTTTTTTTAATTAACACTTTCTTTTTTTATTTTTTGAAATTTCTATTGATAATTTACAATAAACATTTTTTGCATTTTTGGAATACAAAAATATTGTTTTACCAATAAAATATTTGCTTTAAAACATAAAATAGGATTATGAATTGTTTTATAATGTGTAAAAAATGCTATCTGTGTGGATTTAAGATTCTATTACGCCAACAATTTTCTTTATACTAACTGTCAGAAAATTCCTTATTGAAAACAATTCCTTTTATTAACGATTGTTTTAGCCTTCATCTCAATTCACGGTAAGTGAGAATAACGTTATACGAATAGCGATCTGTTATTTCTATTCCATACCTGGAGTCTGTAATAGCCATCTAACTATCTTATCTCAAGTGTAACTGCACTCGAAAGATCTAGAGATTAATCATAGTATGTCACATGCACATTTCTCTGACGCTTCTAGAATAAAATACCTCATACACTGGACTAAGTAGTCACGCATAGTAAGTAGGAGGAAATTCCTTTGCGGAATTACCTCCTGCGCTCGCTCTGATTGTGGACTGAGACGTTCCCCTTAGAATACAGTATGGGGTTCTTCAAGAAGGTATTAAATAGGTTTTAAAGGATCGGCAACGAGCCTGTGATGGCCTTGGTGTTGCATGTGTCCATAGACATGAGCGACTACTTATTATCAGGTAGACCGTTAGTCTTTTTGCTACCATCATGTTATAAAAAAAGAAAACAATGGGGTAACCTGCAGATAGAATAGAAAAAAAAATTAAGTGTTATGAGAATTTAACAAATCTACACTGAGAGATATTCAAATCGATGGGCTCTATTCTTCGTCTGCTATCTTTAGCAAATAGTCGGTCCACCTTGTGGGCCTTCCAATACTGCGTTTACAAACCTGTGAGGACCAAGGCCATCAGTCTTTCGAGAAATATGCCCTACCCGTTATAAATCTGCTATATCAGTTACCCTAGTTCCTCTGCAGATTTCATTATTGATGATTCAATCACGCAGAAAAACCTCGAGTGTAACCCTCTTTATTATCCTTTGGGTGATTATGGGCCACTTTTGATGACCATTGTCATTGATTTCATATATCATGATACTGATCGAAATAACTAACGAATCAGACTTTCGTCTTGATGCACTGCTTGAATATATTAGGTATTTCACGGTGGTTATATTGCATAATTTACTATCATAAATACAGATTGTTTTATTAGTTTTTATAATTGACGTTTCCAAAATTACGTAGTTATTACACGTAAATACCGCGTCATAAATTTTAATGCTCCTATTGTACGGCCTGGAAAATTAAAACAACAAACAGTCGTTTACCGATTTGAGAATGCCATATTTGGTAAAATACATCCCACATTGTAATTAAAGACTCATTATCATATAAAAACTGATAGTAATTTTTCTATGGAGTAGTTTTATGAAGCATTGAAGTATTTTAATTGTTAGGTAGAAATAGCTCAGTCGTTCGATTTTCCAAAGAAACGTTACGAAACTCCGCTTGGCGCCTTATCATCTAAATAGGTACTAAGTACTAAATATTAAAGCAGTGATATGGTAGGTAAGTAGTTACATTACTTTTATCATAACATTACACACATTTTCTGTATGATTAATATCGTACTTGCGGCTAATCAACGTTCCTAAAATATTAGTCTGCCGTCCACTCAGTAATATATCTCGTTTATCAAGCCAATTAACTAATTGGCTTTAAGTTTTATCGTTTATATCCAGCAATTCGTCCCACAAGCTCATGCCCCATTTGCCACGAGCGGTTTAAAGTTTATTTCTTTTGAGTATCTTGTGCCATAATAATGATTTATTGTTTATTGACTCTTAAATGTTTCAGCGTCAATCGTATGTATTCCTATGAAAATTACTAAATAATAAACATTTTTAATTTTTACAATAATTGTGTATGGCGAAATCTAAAATTACAAGGAGCATTATTATTAATCTACGGGCTTTGAGCTAAAATAGCCATTCCTCACTTTGACATCTATTGTTTCATTTCAGCTCGATTTATCCTAGTCCTTCATGGGTTAGAGGATTTTACAGGCTTTTATAAATACAAAAAATACCAAAAGTTTCTCAAGATCGACTAATACAAGGAATACTTAAACAATAATCACCTATCTAAATTATAAACGGCAATTTACTTAATTTACGGTGGTAAAGCCACCGTAAAGGGCTAATACTCGTATAAATTTAAAATTAGAACACAATAACATTTATGTCAACAAAATGCTATTACTGAGCTGTGAGTATTGAAAAAAAAAATTCGACATTTCGAACAAGGTTGAGTACCTACAGTAGATATAATAATTAAAGACATCACTTTGATCCAAGAAACTGTTTTGTAAATTCCATATTTCCGTTAAGTCAGCCTTATAGATATGTTCTTATTCATTACACATTTCTGATTGTACATTTCTAGCAACTTTGAATCTTAAATAATTCCTTTTTATATACTATGCAGGATGCACATTCATAAATTCATATGCTGGAGTGTCACTCGTTCACATTTAAACATATCTATTACAAAATATGTCGTTCGCTGCGTGAAACTTGCAATTACAGAAAATAAGACTAAACCAGTTCTTAGTTCTTGCACTGAATACTAACATATTTTTTTATATACGAAACGACTCGAAGATGTGCCCTTATAACCTTTAAATTTCTACGAACATTTGCATAATTATTTTAACTTAATACGTGCTTCCTCGTGAAAAATGACAGAGAAACTTTATTGACTGAATTTATCAGAGGGAATGTGATTTCTAAATTTGGAGAAGGAAGTAATGTAATTATTTTAATATTTATAAAATTTATGTAATTAAAACAACATAGTCAACTGAAATCAAAGCTACCAGAAACTAAAGCAGAAGGCGACATAAATAATACTTTAGTTTTTTTTATTACTTTTTATTTTTTATTTAATTTGTAGATTAACATGGCATAGTATAATTATTAGTGACAAATAATAAAAAAATACCAGAATACAATTCTAAATGTAATAAGCATTCCAACCCTCTCATCAAGGAGGCGGCGTCATATACAACCTCACCATCATCACTCTAACGCAAGATCTTCCGGCTAGTACTTCTATCTTCTTCTTTATCTTGCGTCAGTGTGGCTCCTGTAGGGCTTACCTTTGCTCCATTGCCTCGTATAGCATGTATTGTTTGCCATTAAAGCCATTTCTGATACCTATACTATTATTACACGTGGTTGCCGTCAGTAAGGCAATATATACGTACTTTTCTATATGCGAATGTTTTTTACCTATTTGTAGCTAAGGAAATATAGTGAATTCTTGTTTACTTGCTCTAAATTGCTATCGGTCCCCAACATTTTTAATATTTTCGCAGCTGATGACCAAAGGAGCAATTGTCATGAGGCCAGTACGGAAGTTAGCGCGTATAGAGTAGCAAACTGTATTTAACTAGGTACTTGCAAATGTAAGTGCATAAGCGCACATGTTTAATTATTTGGTCCACTCTGGGAACCAAACTCATTTCAGGGCGCATGTACTCTCCTGAGGCTGCGCTGCTAGGGTTGTTAAGACGACCACTGTGGTGGCGCGCCCCCTGTGAGGATTCACTACCGTCCCCCGTAGGAATAAAAAAAAAGTTACTAGGTTGGGACGATGTTAGGAACTGTTTTATACACGTCTGCTTTTTTACTTTTCTTAATATAAATATATTTAAATATTTCTTATACTTACACCATTAACCCTAACCTAAAGTATTGAAGGATCTAGGGTAACGGACAGACATACATATATAAATATATTTGATAGAAATATATTAACAACTATAGCTAAGGTACAAATGCTCGCATTCATTATACAAACATCTGCCCGCACCGGAATTCGAACCTGGGACCTCAGAGATGGCAACACCTGAAACCGGTGTACTAACCACTTAACTACGGAGGTAGTCAAATGTCAATATTGTTTACTTGACTGTTACTGAGAAAATGATAGTGAATTTCAAACTTGTTTCGTTGCTCTACATTGCTGTCGATAAGATTATCGACAGCGATTTAAGTTAGATGTTCAATAATATAGATATATTATCGAACATCTAACTTATAATGCCGCAACACAACGAATAACGCGCAAATGAAAAAAGATTAACCCCCTTACTTTGCTAGGCAAATGACAGCTGCGAACTCTGTCTAATCGAGTCACAGCCGAAGGAATTTCATAGGCTATTAATCTGAAGAATTTTGTATGGCTAATTGATTTTGCGGTATTCCACAAACTGGCCCACTTATTATATAAACACAGAGACATGATGATTTAGTGACGGTTTCGTTCGATGTTGTCATCTAGGACGTTTATGATGACGATAAAATAATGATTAACCTTATTATGCGCTATATATTTCGGTTCAAATAACTTTAATATATTTTTTTAAGATGATTGTTTTTCAATTGTATATAAATAAAAGTAAAATTGGATTCAATTCTGCGGACCGAGCAGGCTATAGAGTAAAGCTCGTCGAATCATTCGAGGATTCACATCGCAGAAAAAGCGTTAGTGTAGTAGATTAGGTGTGAAGCCGTGCTCATTGAAATGTCAGTTGATAACCATATTAGTCATTTGCGGAAGCTAGTATCGTTAATTGTACAGACTTGCATCTATGACAGATTAATTGCTTCTTTTGCTATGATACCGAATGCAAAATCTCAAGGTCAATCGAAGTGTATAGAGTTTTCGTGATATAGTACAAATGTTCAAGTCATTTTCAATACACATTTATGTTCCAGCACTTTTTTGCTCAATTAACTGTGCGATTTTATTTCAATCACTATTTTGTTTATTTTTAAAATGCTTCGTGTATAATATAATATTTTTCACAAGTTACTTTTGAGCCGGAGCTGTGAACCAGTTCACAGATTTAGGATTGCTTAGGATTATTCGAACTAAATGAACCAGTTCTCTGATAAGTTATTCAAGTCTAGTGCTTGGCGTTGTCTATTTCATAGAAAACTGTAACGGGATGTTCCTTTTTTTAGAAGGAACTATGCTGAATCCGCAGATGGCTATATTGAGCTTTACCTTGAGTGTACTCGTATTTGTGGAAGGTGCAGGAACTGAAGGTCTTGCCTGCTAACGGTCCCGGCGCCGTTCCAAGGCCATTAAAGCCGAAACACAGGGAAGTTCCTTTTATTTGTCGTACTTATTACATCTGCGGAAGCAAAGGAAGAAACGTCAGATTTTTTATAGCTCCGTATCCATAAGGACCATTGTGTGTAGGTATATTCAGAAAAAAATAAATTGATAACCACGATCCAGTCGCGGTTTTTTGCGTACACCAGTGTTTAGAATCGATCCAATTATTACTACACCTTGAGCAAAGTGCAATGTGCAAAAATTATGTGAAATGAGCCGCGTATCTATAAGAAATATATGGTGTCCGTATACATGTAAGGGGCGAATCAAGGAATCTGAAGTAATTAGAGGGGACAGCGTATTGCAGCGAGGTACGGGTTATCTCGATCGAGTAGTATTTTCCTTATATACTCGTAGGGACCTGTGATGATTCACAACATCACAGTATGTCTCGGCGATTGTCAATAATTTTACTTTTGTCGAGTAGATCCGACCACGACCTACCACAACGTCGTTTCTATGACGTAAAACTCCTTTCACAAGCAGTTTGATCTTGAGCCAACAAATAATAAACAAATATGAGGAAATGATTGCACTACACTTGGCAATATATTCTAATACGCATATTAAACGTTTAATTTAACAAAATGGCACAATTTCGCATAATTTAGTCATAATGTACGAGAATACGCGTAGACCTTGACTTCGCTTAATGATCGATCAATAATAATGGAATATTTCATTACGTTAGATTTTATTTTGAGGAACAAATTACTATTACTTTGGGATCGAATCTTTTTAAACGATCAAACAAGATTAATAAGATGTGATGAACTAGCTTGGCCATAAATACTGTTATATTTAAAAATAAGCAAATACATTTGAATTTGGAATCTGCGATTCTTATATGAATTGTCATTATGTTTTCTCATTTTTGCCAATTTTTATTTTTTGTTATATTAAATAGAGTGGGGTGATAAAAGGAATCGATGTGATTGCATTACACACAGTAGGTGTGGAACTAAATACAATTTATGAAACTCTCCATCTGCTTAGATTTTCTAATATTTGAGTACTAACCTTTTGATAACCTTCTCTTTCTGTGACAGAAAAAGATCCGGCCGTCGTCTACGTATTGTTACTATGAAAATTGCAAGAAAAAAGAAATAAGGGAAATAATGTCTAGGAAATTCTGTCAGAAAGCAATAGATTTTTTCTGGGAGTTGGAGATAGAATGTCGCGTATTTTAAAAGATGACTTAAGACTAAACTGACAATTTGAAAAAGATGAGAAATGCGAGGTTACAGACAAATGTTATTTCCGGATTAAAAACTTAAGAGTATATACATATACTCAAAGTTCCATGAAAGTTATCCGACTTCGTGTTTGCTATGATGGAGTCACTAATCAGTAAATATCATTGTTGCAAAGCTGGTGAAGCCACTTAGTAACCATTATTATAAATATTTCATTATCAAGAATTTTCCAATGAGAAAAATATACGACAATGGGTCGTACAGCTCAATGCACCCACGGTGTAAAAACCCATGCTTGGTTAAAGACAAATATTTCAGACTTCCTCAGAGCTGAAGATTATCTGTCCTAATCTTAATCTGCTGAGTTTTGATTTATCGTCAGCTATGATAATTTGGAGTTCCTAAAGCACCCCATAAGATTGGTAATAAAGAATTTTCCAACGCTTCTATTGATAACTAGCCTCAACACTTAAAGGGCTGTAATGCAGCCAATGGAAATCAATACTAATATTATTGTATAAGCTAACACACATAAAACTAATATATACAATAAAAAAAGGATTTTTCTTTGTAACAACATTAATTAGTAATTAAGTTGTAAATAGTAGTCAATAAATAATTACTAAGATTAGCATATAGTCCTTAGATATTTAACATAGTTACAAATACCACACTGTCGAATAAGTTATAAATCTGTAAAGACAGTGTAAGGGAATAAACAAATTTTCAGATTAATCACGAAAGTATGTTAATTAAATAAGAATGTAAGACAGCTGATAACGTTGAAGTTAAAATAGAAATTACGGACAAAATAAAAATTCGTGCAGTAAAAAAATATATTTGCATCGTTCACGTGCAAGCCCTACCAAGAGTTAAAAACCGGAAACATAAAATAGTGGCTTTATGATGTAGAAATATAATATTTTTGAACATATTAACTAATTTTATACAAATATTAAATTGAAAAATTTTAATGATAGATAAAATCTTTTTTGTAATGTTTTTGAATACCTTGATATTGAAGTAATACCCATTTCAATCTATGTCACTTTTTTATTTATTTACAATTAAATAATATAACTTCGTTCATTTATTACACGTAAATCTATAATGATGATAATGTAGAACTATTTGAGCAATGAAAGTGTAAGTGATAGAGTTACAACTGATGATGTAGTCTTTACACTGACGAAAGTAAAAGTGCCTCCAATCTGAGTCACCGTGATACTTTTTCCAGGATGGTGTTTAGGTTACTTTAAATGTTTTTTGAAAAAACACAAATATAGAAAGAATTACACGTTTGGCGGAGCGATTGAATTATCAGGTGCTACGCAACGTATGGCTGGTTCGATTCCTGTACGGGACAAATATTTTGTATGACCTAAATGTTTGTTCCGGTCTGAGTGAATTTGCACGTGAGATTCTATGTTCATAACTGCATCCACAACACAAGGTAAAATCACAGTGAACAAACGTTGCCCCAATGTTTAAGAAAAGATCTGTCTTAGATTACTATTAATTTTAACTCTCCTGAAACAACTATAACACTCTTCTCTAACACTCTTGAAAAATAATTGCATTGATGCAAACAAAAGTTTACAAGTAAAGAACAATTACTCCAAACTCCATTATTCGGAGATGCAAAAAAACTTATAGTATACGTATAATAGTTTAACTTTTTATCATTTTATAAGAAATGTGTATTGGTATTGTTTATTAGTTTTGAACAGAGGTCACGTCATGAATATTAAAAATTCGTGAATTTTAATTTTCTCAGTTACTCTTCAAACTCTGCGTTTGACATAAAATCCAAATTAGGTTTCATATTTCATATATTATCAGTATGTTTCAGGGAATACGCCACTATTGTGATTACATTAACATAACTGTCGTATGTGGATTTAGTAGTTTAATTATACTACATATGGAAATCCGGTGGTGCTGTTGAAAGTACCATTTTTAAGCAATTACGTCAAAGTCAAATGGAAGGGATGATTATATTATAATAAGTTTGCCAGTATTTACAGTGAAAGGCTTATAAATGGAGATAATTTATATTCTATAGGTACATTCTTGACTATTTATGAAGTTAGTTGTGACAGGTGTCATACCCTCAATTTATCTGAGAAAATGACATTATTTTATTAGATAAAAATATTACCGATACGGTAAAGACTATAGTGATTGAATCATTATTGTCCCAAATGATTAAAATTAAATATTATATTTTAATACCCTTTAACAGCCATAAATGCCCCATCAGAGTAGCCAGTCTCCCTCAGGGCAGCTTGTAGCGAGCTGTCGGTGAGTTGCGTCCCTGAGGG
Source organism: Scirpophaga incertulas (assembly GCA_036419045.1). Classification (NCBI taxonomy): domain Eukaryota; kingdom Metazoa; phylum Arthropoda; class Insecta; order Lepidoptera; family Crambidae; genus Scirpophaga; species Scirpophaga incertulas. The sequence continues at coordinate 18,125,629 of CM071639.1, read as the reverse complement.
TACCGATGTGCTTCAGGGGGGTGTAGGCCACCCGCCTCTGTCTTGCGTTAGCCGGCTGGACAGAGTGGAGTCGCAAGAGCAGATGCTCGAAGGGTGGAAGTGTAATAATATCATAACGCCGAGGGCGTCTCGATCACTGTCGCAGACACACCTCTCTACACCCTTAGTCGTTCACACCAATATTGCTCCCTTCGCACCAACTGCTTTTATATAAATCAACTAGAAGGCTTTGAGAAGGCAGATGACCGGAGTTTTTTCCATAGCCCGGTTTTCATTGCCACTAAAACCGAAATGTAGTAGTCCACAAACGTTTTGACCAGTCATGACAATAGTAGCTGTACATCGCATTTTTCATGGTGCAGATAGAGATTAAACCTAGTTGCTACATTCCATGCTCACTTTCATTAAATTTCGCTTAAATGGCCTCTACGGGCTGGATCTATATTCTCACGCACGCCTTATAAAGGACCGTGTCTTTTAAAGATGCGTGATATAAGCGACAAAATAATGAAATGGAGACAATACAATAATTCCGAACAACTTGATTGACTGTGTTCATTATATATTGTACTTATTCGGAGTTACTCGAAACGTCTCTTTGACAAGTTATGGGTTGTTGCTGATAATATTGTTTCGCAATAAAAGACTGATTATAATAAGGATACTGAATCGATTTTAATGAATGAACTGTCAATTTATTGGTAATAATAATGGTCGAGGTACAATAAGATATATAAATTTTATTAAAATTTAATATAACGCAATTTATAACTCAAAATTCAGCATGGATACAAATTAATCTGAGATGTTTATCACTTGTTCGGTATCAAGGATTTCCGTGCAGTTTCCTTACATTTTGAGGCTGAAATTTCCAAAACTCTTTCACACTGGATGTCTATAGTAAATATTATTGTGCCAACACAGACTTCCAAAAGGTTTCAAAGCTTGAGAGACGTAAAAAAACATGGATATATATCATGAAATGTATTATTAACTTTTCATATTTCATTTGATAGTAGTCGTAAGTGGGATTTGTATGTGGTATTGGTATATAATTTGTAAGTTAATATTTTTAAGCATTCATCTTTAAAACAGTTTCTAAAAAACAGTGTTACTAAATATCCTTATAAATGGAAAAAATTAAAATAATTTTAACATACATTTTTTCTATTTAATATACATTTCATATTTAACAGCCATTAAGTAAATAAATATTATAATTTAGTAATCAAAATATACTAATGTAATTCTTTAATTATGAAAGTATTTCCTTTAGAACTAACCTTTCAAGAGTAAGCAATAAAACCGGTTATAAAAATCCTTTGATTCTGATCGTATATCAAATTATTAAATTATAAGCAAAATATCAATTTCCTTTCAGCTTGACCCGCCCAATATATATTTATATATATAGTAATAGTTATATTCTCCATTCACTAAGATAGAAAAAGATTCGATTAGACCTTTGCCTACTTATATAATTGACAGAAACAGTTTAATTGGCTTCACATTGCGGAAACGTTCATTGTAACATGCAACTGCATTAACTTAGTTAAAATTGATAACTTTGTCACCAATTGGGGTCAACAGTAAATTATACGGCGGCCAGAAAGTATAATAACTTGACAATCGTCACGCAAATACTTTAAGCTTGTTTTAACAAGCAGATATTACTATTTTCATACAGCCCAATCTAGATAGTACACGTCGAGCGAGATAATTTTGGTGAATAATTTCAACAGAGTTTTCATTTCCGAACAGCTGTAGTTCTTTTTTTTATTTTATATGTATGTACGTACAAGGTTACCAAGTTTTATGTATTGTCTTGTTTTTAAATTTATTGTGATGTCAATAAGTGCTTGCAAAAGCTTATGTTGATATAATTATGTAAAACATTATACAATATTATTTAGATTTTGAGAGACTTTGATTTCAGAGTAAGTACACTAGATATATATTATTTTAATTTGAATAAAATATCAAAATGTGTGATTATGTCATTATACAGATAAAAATTCACTAGTTAACACGACGATTTACTTTTTTTTCCTAAAGTTAATGTTTTTTAATCTAATGAAAAAATACAAACTAATTTATCTCGTAAAGATTATCAGAACTATCAGAAGCGCCCAGCACCGCGGAACATCTGTATCATTTTTAAATTTGAAATATACTATAAAAATAAACACGTATAAATTTCCCAAGTAATTGAATTTGCTAAAGTATATATATAAGATGTTCGAAATGAAATATCTGCACACAGTTTTGTTGTGTGTGAGCTCACTCCTATTAATTTATTATAAGTGACCCCGTAGATAATGCGGTAAATACAAGCAATTATACAAATTAAGTTAAATTTACAAATTATAATCTACTTGGTACGAGAAATATTATCATAAGGAAGCTCGTCTGCCTACTACTTCTCGTTCTAACTCGGTCGCATAGCAGTACTGTTAACATTGCTTTTTTTTATTCGGTGGAAAGCAAAGTAGGCTCTATACTCCAATCCGATTGGTTGTACACAAGTACACAATGAGGTGGTGTGCCATGTAATAGAATATATATCAATTATCTATATTCTGAACCTTCCAAGTTAATCACGAGGGTGACCATACCCTAGGAAAAGGAGCGATGTAGCGCTGTCCTAAATGGGACCTATACGAGTTTGAAAAACGACGCGGAACCAAATGTCATCCGTATTGAAGCGATTAGGTGTGTACCGAAACGAAAAATAAGTTTTGACAGACAATTTATTATTACAATCCATACTGTCATATTACATCTTACGTGTTGGAAAATTACACTGTGGTGATCGAATTAAAGATAAGTAACCATTTACCATTAGGTACTATAAATAAAACAATTTTGTATAAAAAAGGTATGAGAAATTAATTTTGTGTTAAATTGCTATAACAGTTTATGTACTGGTCTCACAAACACTTATCTGTGCGTGGCAGATGTCTCGTTTACACGTACGAGTATACCTACAATAGAAAAGAGTACAAGGTCCGACGCCAATTGCATAATGATGTGACATCGTGAAGGTGCGGCGATGGGCTCGGACATATAACGAGGGTCGCCATATGCCACTGTGACTACTATATAAGCTTAAAGTAACAATGTAATAACTTGTTAGTGAGACACCGCTATATAAGTGAATAATGCGATCCTACTCTCACCTTTGCTTTGACACCTTATACCATCATAGTAAGTCGTCTGGGCATGGGCAAGTTATAGTTATTAAGATAGCTCATTTCAATGCAGGTTGCATTTAAACTGAACTATATTCGCTTATGCGACTATCTTGAGTGTCATCATGATATATTTGGCATTATTAATTAATGGCAGCTTTGTTGTTTGTTTAACATTGTTTTTTTTCCTTTCATTTAGGTAATATAGTCAGGTGTAAACTGAAAATTATTATGGATGATTGAATAAAACTAATTTTGGCCGAGTCTACATTTTATTGATATATTGTTTCGCCTCGCCTTCAGTGGGTGGTGAAATAATCAAAAGGCTTTAGTGCTGATTCTTAGCCAATGTATAAAAGTACTAGATTTCCGGCCGCGACTTTACCAGTGTATTCAATTATCCTCTAGGATAGAGAAATTTTCCCACTGTAAAATATATCTCATGTCCTTTAACCTTCAAAGTAAATTACATCAGAATTGATTTAGTTGTTTTTCTCCGAGTTTTCCGCCAACAAGAGATATCTTACTGTAGTGAAAATAAACCTATCCCGAATAATCCTATCCAGAGTCTCAAATTACCTCTATGTTAAATGTTAACAAATCGGTTCAACAGTTTCGATTTGAAAACAGATTTAAACAATAACAAACAAACAGAAAAACAGTTATTATATTAGTGTTAGTAGTTATGAATATTAGTAGTAATTTTTAGTTAAACTTCTAAGTCAAAAATACAAAAATTATTTACAAATTACTCCTATTGCTTCTTGCGAATTTTAACATTGTAAAGTTCGTGATTACTTTTTTTGTAGTTAGCGATCCAAGAACCATATTTTTTTTAATAAATTAATTTACAGATTTTTATGTCCCTTTATTTATTATGTCAATAATGTACTCTTGTATATTTTCGAATGAAATATTCCTATAAAATGTCGTTTCTTCTTCTTCTTTCATACCAACTTTGTATTCTTCTTTCACTCTTAGACTTTTCCTTTTTTACTGCACCTGTTAGGGAACATACATACAAAATGCATGGTATGTCAATCTCTGTTTGATTTTAAAATTCTAAAACAAATTGTACTTATTAGGGGATGATGTTATTTTACACCTATAAATGCAAGGCAAATGTATAAATTTTTATAACAAGATTCCACATAGTGTAGCTGAATTGCCTTTTCATAAGTTCTAGGTACATGTTAAAAAGACGCTAATGAGTAAGGGCTATCACAAAGTCAATGATTATTTAAATGATGCCAATGCTTGGTGTTGATTTGAAGATATTACATTCTGAATTGTAAATATTTGTTTTCCAGTATAAATTGTAAACACATATGTACATTGTATGATAACGACATAATTTATTGTAAATGTTGTTATTACTTTTGATAAAGCTGATAAGTTTCTTGCGCCCATTCTTCTTATCAGCTAAAAAATTCGTCCTGAATGGGTGGTAGGGGAAACAATTGGACGATTCAAAAGAGCTTTCTATAAAGTCATATTTGAATAAAGTTAATTTTGATTTTGATTTCAATTTTGACCTGCCTCGATTTAATATTAAAATAGTTGTTATTTTTGTAACATGTGTAGTTGTAAATTACGCTGTAAATTTTGACAAAGAAACCAGTATTTACTCATTTGCCGATAGGATTACATTTGCGAAGCTCAAATGAAATGTGTTTTTTTCATATAAACTTTGGATTTGTCCTCCTCAGCAGATAAGTTAAAAAAACACATAAGAACTTTGTGCCATATTTGGAATCTCCGGACCTATGTAGCAAAATTACTAACGTTTATGTTGAAGCCCTTATAAATGATAATTAAATAAATATTTTATATTATACACTTACACCAATAAGCCTAGCCCAAAACAAGGTCTACAAGGCTTGTATTATGGGATCTAGGGTAACGTATAGACATACATATATTATACATATATAAATACTTTTGATAGAAATATATAATAACAACCATGACTAAGGTACAAATGCTCACATTCATCGTGCAAACATTTGCCCCCTTCGGGATTTGAACCCGGGACCTCGGAGATGGCGACACCTTGACACCGGTATACCAACCACTAGACTACGGAGGTCGAAGAAAGGTTCAAGCGGTAGGTATATGGCAGGAAACGCAGCGTTAGATGGTCATGGATCACGGAAAAATGCAAGATGCTACCAACGCGCGAACGATCAATGTAAGGTAGCCTGCGTCCAGCAGTTGGCATGTCTCGGATGAAATGATATTGGTGATTATCATACATATAATTATTTACACTGTGACTGTGAGTATACTCATGATAATATAATGCCAGGTCACATATAATTTACATTGGAAAAACAGAAATCAGATAGGTGCAGGGAGTACATAGTCAAATTGTTTACATAGTCATAGTTTATACCTAGTATATTTTCAAATTCCTCTCAAATTCTTTCTACGTGGGAGGTCATAGTGCCGAAGGATAATCCAAATACTTAGGCTTATCCGCTGTATACTAACCACTCGACTACGGAGGTCGTCAAAAAAACGATACTCAATAATTTTATGATTAAATCATGTAACGGTTATTTCACTTTAACAATGAAATCACAATTTGTGATGTACTATATTTATTTGTTTACTAGCGAACCCGACAGACTTCGTCCTGTCAAAAAGATTTGTACAGTGGCAGTTCTTTGTTCCTAATTATTTTATAGATAATGTCGCATAGCCAACCAAATCGCAAAAAAAGTTTAAATGACCTATTACATTTTGTGGCTATTCAATTTTGGAACGTGACATTAAATCCTCCAACGATGTATTCTGTGCTCCAACGCACGCACGCACACTGTTTGATAGATATGATTGAATTTCAACTATATGTAGCGTTAATAAAGCGCAAATTGACTCTTTGATGTTAGGAACACACCTTCATTTGCTTAGACAACAGTGAGTGCTTGCAATATGAACTTTATACAATAACAATAAAGCTCAATTCGACTGTAGGTACGTTTTAGTTAGAAAACGTTTGCATGGGAAAATAAAAGGGCTGTTTTTAGGGTATTACCGATAATTATTCGAAATTTTCCTCATTGTAAAAACCCTCCTTGAACTTCAACGAACATTAACAAAAAGAATTGGCCAAATTGGTCCAGGCGTTGTTGAGTTATGAGCTTACCAACACATTTTGCGATTCATTTTTATGTATAAGAAGATTTATTGAGAGATAACAAACAGTTACAATATATAAAGTATGATTTAGTTTACTATATCCAAGCATACTAATATTACAACCTACAACATTATCCACAATTTAAAAAAAAAAAAACAAAAATAGTGCGCTACATTTGACCTCGGCACCACAAAGCACACACACACTCACACACTCACACACACATACACCATGAACAGCAACCAATTTGTTTTATTTATTATGTTTAAAATAAAACAAAATAAAAAAATAAGCTAAATATATAAACATATAAATAAACAACAATTAATTGATTAATATAAATTACTACTAAATTAATCACTTGGATGTATTATAATTTATGATACATCCATACATGTCAAACTTAGTTATACTTATTCAACAATAACCCAAGATTTATACGGTTTACTAATAGCGTATCATGTTACTTTATTTACACAGAGCGTCACGATGCGCTGCTGTATTGGCCATTAAAATTACCGGTCGTGGTCACTCTGCTGTGTTCTTCACGGCTTTTATACAAATGTTAAAGGTCATTCAGCTGTAAGTTATTTTCGTGTATCACACCTCTTTAAAAAACAATTACATATAAGGAGAGACAACACATAATAAACATAAAAAGGATGGGCAAGGAAGAATTATTTGTACAATGACTATAAGAGACGTACAGCGCCTTCGCCCGAGGAGCGGTCGCTCTCATTTTCAGACTGATTTCCAGATTGAGACTTCGGTGGTATCTTGGATTTTATGTTTCATGCTTCTGGTAAGAATGCTCAGCCTATCTTCTACTGAAGGAAGAAAATAATCATTACGAAATAAAAAAAAACAATATTATTGGGACACGCGGATAGTTTTAAACATTAGAAGCAATCTTAAATATGTTTTTGTAGCAGTCGTAAGTGTTAAAAGTCTCATGAGTTTATCACTTATATGTCTGCAAATGTTTTTTAAATATTCGGCCTCTCATACGAATTCACATTCACTTTCATAGAGATTTATGAATAATTGAACTGTTAATTAATTCGAGTTCACAGTTCCTTTTGTTCGTAGATTTGTTGAATAAAAAGGTAGGAAGTAGTATATTTGACATAGTGCAAGATCTTAATTACGCTAATCTTATTAAAGTAAATGTAGGCTTATTGAAGAGGATGTAATGTTTTTTTCATTCCTCATGCTCGCAAAGGAGCGTTTTCTTGATCTGAGTATTGGGAGGAAAACGCTAGTTCCCACCAGCAGGCGGGAAATTCTCACACTGTTTAGGGCGGAAAGTAAAATTTTAAAAATAGAACTGAATTAGGTTACGTACATACAATCTTTAGTACAATTATAATAAAAGTATTTGGCTGAATGGCCAGTAAAAGGTAACGCGATGTGTTCCAAATTAAAAAATACCTGTGAGAAAGATAATTTTAGCGGGAGGGGAATCTGTTACTCTGTACCGAAATCTTGATTGTGTCATTTAGGTATTTAAGAAAAACAATGAATTCAAGCGATTATGAAATTTCGCCTCCAGATTCAGTCACGAACGAAGCAAATACAATACTCGAAAATCTTTTGCCAAAAAATTCAAAGGAATAATATTTAAATACATATTCCGACTTTATGAAGTGGCGAGATGCAAGGAATATAAAATAATTTTATTTTCCTTGCATTCGAAAAGAAAAGTACAGTGCTACACACGGGTAAAAGGAATCAAACCCTACTTGGACTATAGCATCGTCTAACAACCTCATAGGGATTGATTCTTTTCCACCCTTATAAAGCAATCTACGTATTTCTGCACTGGACTACGCAAGATTCAAATAATACCAATAAAAAATGTTGCAATATATAAAATAATGACCAGTATTAAACACCAGTGATTACCGTAGTAGTAACTATTTGTTATAATCATATTTAAATTAAATAAGGAAAATAATGAAAATGTTATTTCGATTCCGACATAAAAATGACAAGATATGACTCAAATCATACAAAAAGAAAATTCAGAAGGTCTTTAGAAATTGTATGTTCTAAATACGCTAGTTCTATTCAGAAATATCTTTATAATTAGTTTGTGTTGCTTATGTTTATAAGTTAGGCTAAATTAATACACACCTTTACAAACTTAAATTCTGCATACGTGAATGTAAAATTAATTTATTTTAACATCATAATTCAAAAAATCATCTGTTTAATCTTCAGTCATTATTTGAACAACAAAAGGCGTTTCAAATCAACAAACGCTCTGAATTAACTTAACGTGCTGTTTCATCAAATTGCGTAGAGGCTCAATGGTCATCGATAAATTATGTTCCAACTTACAAATACCTAGTTGTCTGAAACATTTACATTAAGTTTTGTAGTTGCAAAACCTCTTGCAACACAAATTAATGGATACTGCGAGTAAATCACAATTACATGAATTAAGTTATGAAAATAATGATTACATTTCTTACATTCTTTGCTTGCTGTCTAATTTTCCATGGATGATAATGGTAATATTAGAAGTGGTTATAATTTTGTTTTTAAACTTATTTTATTTTGGGCAATATCAAGTTATTCTATTTTACAATTATATTAGTACCTAAGTTTTATTTGCTTGTACAGAAAAAGTTATTTAAGACTGCTCCAGTATCTAATAGTCACGAACGCGTAGTTTCATCGTCATATTATTATTTGTTAAGTCAGTAATTAATTAATATTTTTGAAAAAGTAAGAAAAACAGTTTATTAGATATGAGTATGAGATTGAAAGTAATAACTAATTAATTACTAGAATTTATAATATCTCGTAATCACCTCCTGAAACAGATCCAATACATTAAAATACCATTGTCCTAGAATGTATTTCTAGAAATTACTTGGGGAGTACATCCTGTGAAGTATTCTTTAGTGTTTGTTTGTGGATTTAGAATATTCTAACAGACAAGTCTATTCGGATTGTTATTGATGGCAACTCGTCGATCCCATGACATCATATGAGTATTATTTCCAAGGTTAGGCAATATAAGTCGCTTAGCGTTCCCGGGGGCTCCCTACATACCTAAGGAAGGCCATTGCTGAGGTTTTTGGCCTCCCCCTTCTGGGGAGGAGAGCTCCTCAAAACCGCCGGCTCGCCACAGCCGGGGTTATGTGTATACAGCAATTTAATGCATTTTCTTCAGGGGAACAAAAAAAAACAGTCAATATTTCACACCGAAATAGACCTGACGTCCTGTCACAGATGGAATAATAAAGGCACCTTTGGGGTAGCTCCACTAAATAAGAGTTTTTGATTCGGTAGAGAACTAAACGCTAATGATGATCTAGTTCGACACAGTGGTATTTTCAAACTGTTTGAATAACATCCCATTGGCCGCTTTATTGGTTTTTATAGAATAAATTATGGTGAATGTTTCCAAAATTTGTCTCTTTTCACCATCTTTCTTTTACCACTGAAGCACACAGATGGCTAAGACCCATCCTTCTTCCGTAGAAATATTACCATTGTACACGAATTGTTTGTGTCATTCCACATTTATATTGCACTTTGCTAAGAAATAGAGCCCGTTTCGGTGATAGAGCCCGATTTTGTGTTCCTACCACACTACTATTCTGGTAATCTAAAATCAAGTGTCAAGTGTATTGGCATGTAATTAATAGAATGCTCTACCTTGAATTTTATCTGTATTTATCATTAAGTAAAATCATGTCTAAACAAACGCATAAAAAAATACAAAAATATTTGCGCCTACTAGTAATTTCTATCACGAAATAGATATTTGGGTTATGAACCTGTTCTTTAGCACCATGTGAAAAGTAAATTATTTTCAATGATTTGTTTTGTTTGTGCCTTCATTATTCCTATTGAATATAATATGATAATTTTATGATTCAATATTATTATTGGATACTATATTATCTATAGGATAAGTTTCACGTGTTATTTCTGATTTAAAATCATTTTTGGCAAGACAAAATTAATTCAGCTAAGTTATTTGTCACTTAATTTTATTATAATTAGTGTTACACCTATACTTATAAATATTTAAGTAAGCTGTTCAAGTTTTTTGTTAAATAATGTAAATAAATGTCTTTAGCACTTTACATATCTACTCCACTAAGTCAAATTTCAGACAAGAGAACAAAACTACGTTATAATAACAACATGATTTAAATGAAACGGACGTCAATTTTAGATACCTGGAATACTGGGTAATTGATAACACGCCTAGTGGAAATATTGTTTATTAGAGAGTCGTTGCGAAAATATTCTGTAGCTTATGTTTAAAACGAGATTTACCAATGTTAGGAAATTTATATGAACTCATTTCGACTATCATAATTATTATATCTGACTATACGTACTTTAATAAAGTTCGGTTGCAATAGTTAAAATAAAGTTAGAACATTTCTGAAATGTACAAAAGATTCAGTACATAGATTATTATAGATTACATATCATGTTTCGAATAGAAAATTGATAGAAAAGTTTAGCTTGACTCGTATTTGCATATAATTCTCTAAATATATACATTAAAAAACTTTTTAAGTTATATACTCGCCTGAGTTATATTTCTATTATATAGACGAATGTAACATTTTTTCCCCAACCATTTAAAATTATTCTATTTTGAATGTTGCATTTTTTTAATATGAATGAAGAAACAAACACTTTATTTTAATTTGAACAATACACTTGAAAGTCTGATAAATAAAACAGGTGAATATGATATTATGGTTTTGTGTGTCGTTAGCTACGGTGTTTAAATATCTATTTTATATTCAAAACAAAAATAAATGTCTTTATCATCCCCAAAACAGTAACATCGTGATTGGCTTGGTTTCAAATGACAATATTTTGAACATGAAAAAGAATTAATTCTTTTTGAACTAATGGGTAGATCTGTATTTATTGCATGGCCTTATTCAAAAGATTATTCTTGTATAACATTACACAATCGCACATATGAACAATTAACGAACGGTAAAATATCACGATTGTATGAAAATAATATTGGTGTTCATTTTTATTTGTTGCAAATGGGTTTATGTTTGTGTGCTAGCTCATAAACACTTGTGGGTACTTTAAAAAAATATTTGTTCATGATGAAATGTCCATCAACATAAATCACTTCTCACTCTATGATTGAACACGATAAGCCATCACTTTTAGTACCGCGTGATTTGTTTTGGGTGTGTTCGAACGTCAAAATCGTTGTCCATTTTAAATGAATAAAAAGAAACCAATTAAAGTACTAGCTGGCATTTTAATGCATGACTTTAAGTACATTGTGGGGTCAAACGCAGAATTTTAGTACAGAAGAAACTGCAACTTGATTAGGAATTGATCGAAATGTGCCTCGTTTTTTAAACATTGAATCAAATAGGTCGGAGCATTGGAAGTTGTCTTGCATGGCCTTTTTCTATATATTTGAGGTTATGATTTTTTCAGATTTCCAGATTTAACATCTAATTTCTTATAGTTTGTTATTTCTTTATTTATTTTAGACGAGAACACATTTTACAATTTTAATTAAAAAAAAAATACATTCTTGAAAATATCTCATATCTTAGTTATTATAATTTAGCACTTTAATGGATGAATGTATCCAAAAACATTTTTTTGTCTTCAAATTTATGTGATGTGTCTGTTTAAAGAGTATTAGAAGGTTTTTAGACATTTTTTGAAAGATCTTGTTATTCATTAAATCCAAACCTCCAATAAGTAAATAATATGTTAGTATTACAAAGCAAAATTATAATTAATCTCCATACAAAACGACTATTGTCTTGACTACAACTGAACATGTTTTTATTATTTAATGACTTAATTTTGAATTTTCATTGAATCATATTATAAATAGAAAACACGGATTATTTTATATACATATATATTAATTCATAATAAAATCATATATAATGATTTTATTATTTGATTATTTTTTTCTCGCCGTTTAATATTTAAGAAGTCATTTTGTTGTATCCAACAAATATATGATATTTTATATCTAATTTCAAATGTTATATGCCCGATACCTGAGAATTCCAAGTCATTAAGTAAAATATTCTGTATTTTTATGATACCAATTGACGAATCAATTATTTCAAAAAAATATTTTTTTAAACATACCTCGACGACTTAAGGGGAACAATAATATATATTGTATATAAATTTGATTGTGTTAAAAGAAACGAAGATATAAGATGAAACTTTCAAAGAAATATTCAAGTTATTTTTTTAAAACTAAATCCAATTAACTATTTTTAAGTATTTAAATATTTATTAATTTATTATATGTATTATAAATTATGTAATCGTTCTTTTTATAAAATGTTCATATCCCTGCACTTGTATTAAGCCCAGTGAGTACATTATTACAATATACATAGTAACTTATTACAACGCCTTAAGTAAATAATTAAACTTCATTGGAAAAAATAAAAAGATCATAATACAATGTTGACAATATAAGCATTTATTAAACAAGTATACCTACAGGTTTATGATGCAATGTATTTTGAAAGTTGCATCACATTTTAAAGTTGACTTAAAACGAATAAAGTAATAGTTTTGGCCATTAAGGTTGTTAAATTATGAATTCTTTGCATATGTGTTTTACTTTCAAGAACATTTGGCAGGTAGTTTGCGCAATTTTATTTCATGGAGTAAATATAATGTTGATTCAAACAATTTTTTTCTGATATAGAATTGACCACACTATACTACGAAGCCTATTATTATATATTGATATTGTGATTGTGCAAGAATTAACAAGTAAATTAATTGTACATTCACAATTAATTTACTTGTAAACTCTTACACAATTGGTGTATATTGTCTTAGCCATACATATGGTCATATATATCAGAGAGCTGAAATATTTCAATAAATAAATTCAGAATAAAAATTTTCGTCATTCTTGTATATCTAGACAGGATAGTTAAGTCTTTAACTTAATGTTTTGGCTTAATAATTATGCATAATACGTCACATATGTCTGGGTCTCTTGTATACTTTACAAAAATTTTATAATTAACATACATATCTTTCATCATCATTCAACATACATATAATATAGTTTAAAAGTACAGAATAAGCTTATACATCCTATTTAAAAACGACTGTTATTATTTACTACCAGTCTACTTGTTTATAAATATTAAGGTACAAACATAAATATGTATAAGTATACAATACAATACGTATTCAAATATACAAAAATAAAATTATAATATTTATTACAATAGAAATGTATAAAGAAGAATATTTTAAAAATTATATGATACATAATTTATTTGAAATTTTTACACATCTTTGAGTGTAAATATGTAACGCTTATCACAGGTGTTAATTTAAATCATAAAATAAATTATTAATGATGTGACTAGACAAAATATTAAATTTGGTAATATTTCTGATGACAGCAGATTCATTAGGCACGGCATGGTTTATTATACTAGTATATATCCCGCGCTACGATTATATGTACTATTGGGTAAGAAAGCCAAAATATATTAGATACAAATTCATTTTGATGTATAATTGCATAAAATTTGTCTTTTATTATATAGAGGTTTGTTTTGTTATCGTGTATACTTGTAAAATCATAAACTGTACCCACTCAATGAAGCAAGCGACCGAGATCTTCAATGATCAAGGCGAACGTTGAGATCATGCCCAGAGCGTAGACCAGTTTAGCAAAACCGCATTGCGATTAAATACTGAATGCTTTTAAAGAAGATTAACTACAAAATCGGTAAAGCGATAGGATCATTTCAGTTAATCATTAAATTTAAAGTTATATTGGTTGAGCTTACTATTGAAGTTAATTTTCAAAGTCTCCATAAAATTTAAGTTTAATAGTGGAATAGAGATGTATAATAAATTTTAGTGTATATTAGTTATGGTCTAATAACTATTAAATTAATGCATCAAAAAGTACTAAAATTTAACACAGAATAGTTTTTGTAAATTATTATCTTTGTTTAAATATAGTATACGATATGTTTAAGTCGGTCAAATATGACCACACTACAAATAAACAATAAAGCATCGCTTTACTGATAAATGTAATTAAGTGCGTTGTAAATGATTTTACATTACGTGCGTTCCTATTTTCTAGCTAAAGCTAACTAAAGCTAGCTACAGAGTAAACTCTGTAGTATAGTTATAATCCCACAATTTGATATTAATGTTTTTATTAATTAATTACTTAATTTAAGTAATGTTGATTTCGTGACTGTATTTTCAAATACAAATTTAGGTTTAGTTTAATTTTAAGCCTTATATTTGGGCAATAATATTTAGTATCATGGCCGAGTGGTTAGTACGGTTAGAAGGTTCGAGTTCTGGTGAGGGCAGATGTATGTGTCATGAATACGAATATTTATACCTTAGTTATGGTTGTTAATATATATTTCTAACAAAAATATTTAAATATGTATAATATATGTATGTCTATCCGTCATCCTAGAACACATAACACAACCTTTACAGAGCTTACTTTGGGTTAGGCTAATTAGTGCAAGTGTAAGAAAATTATTTATTTATTTTACAAAATTTAAATAGAAAAAGTAATTTTTAAGTATTTTCACATTAATTGTAACATTTTTCAACATTAAAAGATACAAAATGCACAAATATACCATACGTTCATATATGTAACTTATAAATAACTTATAGTTACCATATCGTTCGGTTATTTTCTTTGCTATCGTATTTTAGCATGGGAAACATAATTTAGCAGTGTACAACAATGCCACAAACAAGTCATATCTTCAAAAATAATAATCGCAGTTAGTAAGCAAGCACTAGGATTTTTAACCTGTGTTGTGGGTGCAGTCACAAACAGAAATTTCATATGCACAGACACCCAGACCGGAATAAACATTTATAGGTCATACAAAATATCTGTCCCGTGTGGGAATTGAATCCGCAACCCGTTGCGCAGAAGACGATTACTCGATCACTGCGCCAAACGTGTTGTTGCTAATTCTATGAATACAATCCGCATGGATTCTGAATCCGCATACATAAGTAGATATGCCAATTGTTAATATTCGTACTAGGTACCAAGCAAGCACACTCGTTAGTATTAGATTTATTTATTTATTTATATTTGGGAAACAAACAGTAAATATTATTCTTAAAGGCTATACATTTTTGACGACCTCCATAGTCGAGTGGATAGTACACCGGTTTCAAGGTGTCGCCATCTCTGAGGTCCCGGGTTCGAGTCCCGGTGGGGGCAGATGTTTGTGTGATGAATGCGAGCATTTGTACCTTAGTCATGGTTGTTGATATATATTTCTATAAAAATTATTTATATATGTATAATATATGTATGTCTATCCGTTACCCTAGATCCCATAGCACAAGCCTTACAGAGCTTAGTTTGGGCTAGGCTAATTGGTGTAAGAGTAACAAATATTTATTTATTTATTTATTTTATAATTTACATAAAATTAATTATCATATACCAGTGAAGTTTCCACTTAATTACATACATACATACATGTTTAAAGTAGATCGCTAAAAATATTTTGAGAAAAGAAGTATTTTATTGTAATATTCAATATAATTGTAACTTTATCAATATATGACTTGTCTAAACTATTTAAAACTTGACTATTTAAACCGTATGAAATAAAAATAAAACTTCATAGAATTTCTTAAGTTCTACATTTCAGGATCGAATATTTTCATATTTCAACATGTTGCAGTCAGGAATTATTGCTTCTTGTGGTTGCCCTTCTTTTATAAAGGGTTTAGAATATAGTATAGCAAATGAAGTGTGGGCTATATAGCCATGATGATTATTTAAATAATTCTGCCTAACCTTTCAGAGAGACCAGGTGTGCTTGAGAGTCATCATCAATCATTATAATCCTGCCAAATTAAGACGTTGATAAGTTCATTAACATTTTTATATCCATCTATTTTCAAAGCTAGTTCAAATCTAAATATTATCACATATTTACATAGTGGCTTAAAACAAATATTTCTAGACAAGTTTTTACTCCCGCAGCTTAGCTCGTTTTCACATACATATTTCTTTGAAAATAAATGTTAACTACCAGATAGTGAAAGCTGCATGAAAATGCGTTTCTTGCAATTTCTTGTTATTAGCAGTATTTTCATCCATCAAATAAACTGCGTCTTCTTAATTTCATATCACGACTTGCATGTGATTTACGACTCATTTAACTCTGCGTAATTCATGATTGAGATGTATATACATACCTACTAGTTACGTAGTAAATACAATTTAACAATTATACTTACGTTTAATCGAGAATAAAAAAGAAAATAAAAGTGAAGGATTGATTAATCTTTATTGCGATTGAAAAATAAAAGCTACTTAAATTAATCTTTGCTAATATACCTACTAACTATATAACTAAGTACAATGGCGGTGATTTTAAGAAATAACATGGTCACTTTAACCGGTCAAAATTTGGAATATTCACAATAAAAAAATATATTCTCAAATTCTGTGTTTACTAGTAAAACTCTTCTGGGTGAAATTTAAAATTACACACAATTATTTATATGGCAATTAACTTTAATAAAATCTGTCATTTTGCGACCTTCATTCTATTAGTTAAACCCTTTTTTTTATAGGATAGGGCAGCAAACGAGCAAACGGATCACCTGGTGGTAAGCAATAACCGTTGCGTTGCCCATGGACACCCGCAACACCAGTGGAGTCACAGATGCGTTGCCGGCCTTTTAAAAGGGAATAAGAGGAATAAACGGGAATAAGGGGGGTTGGGCCTCCGGTACCCTCACTCACTCGGCGAAACACAGCGCAAGCGCTATTTTACGCCGGTTTTCTGTGATTATTTCCTTTTATTTGGTTGGCTATTAAGGGACTTAAAAAAATATATTATCCGCCATTTTGTAGTGGCGGTCACATTCCATTTTATATGACACTGTTATATACATTATACAAATAAAAGTTTGCATGCTTATTGATATCATATAAATTGTGAAAAAAATGACACTGCCATCTCTCTATTGCCCGGAGAATGTCTTGTAAGGTAAATTTGCTTGAATCTTTTATTCACTGCAAGCGTAAGAGTTGATAGCAAAGACGTCCGAATATACTTCACTAGATGGCGTTGAATACTTCTATAAGGTTTTCAAGGAGTACTAAATTGTTTATTTCTTATAGATAGTAAGTTTGTGTTAAACAATTTTTTTCCTTTAATATCTTTTTACATTGTTGCCAAAAGCTTAATGTCTCGAAACAAAAGATTTTAATGAAAGTATTAACTTTCAGAACATACTAGAAGAATATAAACTACGGTAGATAATAATATCTAAAGATATTTATTATTTTGCACAATGATATCGTAGAGTTTAATCGTTATGATATGACATGAGAGTGAAACACCACACTATAAGAGGATTATCAGCATTATCCCACGGAAAAAAAAAACGCTTATATATTAGCGCCTATGAATTTAATATCCACAAAAAACTATATTAACTAAAATATTTTATGAATTAACCATAAATTGGAGTTCTATTAATAATGCTTGAGAAATTGCAATGTATCCTGTTTTTGTCTTGTCATAGAAAACATATCCTTGTTATTATATAATATAGTATTATTTTATATATATAATACTCGTGTTTATACTTATATATATTATAGGTATATAAGTTTGTCACTAGATCACAGGTGGTGCTTATCTAATACTTTCCTATATTAGACTTCAAAATAAAGCAAAAACAAACAAATGACACTTCTATCCAGTCTCTATGTCAACACATAAAACAATTGCTAGCTAGTTGTAATCGCCATGGCGCTCAATAAATTGCTGCGTAATGCTCTTCGTACGCTGATAAAAAATACTTAGTTTATTTAGTATAAAAGTAGCTTAATTAGCACAAATATTTTTTCTGCAAAATCTTCACTTCTCACAGAATCTAAATTTTATTTCGTATTGTAGCGTTCTGAACAAACACGTTGGCACACTATACATATATTGGACTGTCGATGGCTTAGAATTAAGTTTAGAATTCGATGGCTCAGTTTAGTCCTGCTACATTAAAATGAGGTTATCGTTTTTCAAATATCAAAAATGGATACTGTTGCCAAAAAATCTAAGCTCTATGTGAAGTATAAGAATCTGCTTTGGCTAACGTGGTAGACTATGGTGTAATCTAGTATAAAAAGTAAAAATAACGTATCTAGTTATTGTACAAATGAGAGATATGAACAATATCTATTTCGTGTAGACAATCTTTATTATTAGGTAGCTAGTACAAAAACATATTATTACAAAGTCCTATGCAGTTTTTATAACATGATGGTGGCGCCATTTTAACACGGGAAATGGTTATTGCATCCATTTTGATATTTGTAGTTTAGTTTATACAAACAATAACCTTGGCGATATATTGAATCCATTTAGTCCTTCTTTGTAAAATATTTATTGTCATTTGAATTACTTTGAGTGCATACTTATTTTATATATTTTCGTATTTATGAAATTTTATTTGTATCAATTATTGTAAAGAAACAAGTGAATAAGAACTTTTTTATTCAAATACTTTTCTAGTTTCCATATTACTATCATTGTTATTGTACACACTAGTCTCATAACCATACCGAACTATTTCTATGTTGTCTCCTATCTACTCCAAGTTCAATATATAATAACGACATTAATACCTGTTAAGTGTAAGAACTATTGTTCAAACTTCACGGCCATATTTCGGTGTGCTAGCCGTGGGAACAATGTAAGTGTTATGTTATAGCCCACTTACAATAACAAAATGCTAATTATCACGTAACACTATTTAGACCGCAAGTTGCTACTCATTATGACAACTCTGTTTACAGCATTGTATGTTCCCCATAAAGTACTCTTATAATAGATTTCCAACCTGATATGTGATCTTACTCTTGTTTTTATCATATTTATCTTATTGTAGGTTAAGTGCAATATGAATTATTTGCATTATTTATGGTTGTATTTTAGTATATAAAAACAAAATTATACCTTTTTTTCTGATAAAACTAAACTATATATTACTGCTTGCATACTTTTTGACGTGAAACGTCTTTAAAATCGCGCCGAAACATACGGGTACCAGGTTTAAAAAGTGGACCGTAACGAAAAGGTCTATATCATCGTACATTAATAATTAAAAAACTATTAGTCTTAGAAACAAAAACGTGGTGTGAATATTTCACTTATATAGTCAGCTCGCTGTTGTGACATTGAGTTCGTGTCAGTTGTTATATTTCAAACTTTTACTTTAACAGCGATTCCCTAACATAGACGTTTCACGTTTTTTTTTATTTTATATATCACAAGCGGCCCGTCCTGGCTTTACACGGGTAGACATTACTCTTCGCAGCGTATGCGATGAAAGACATTTTATGGCTAATTTTTTTACACCTTCGGTTAGTTTTTATAAGAATACAAATAACAAAATTTCTATAATAATCTAGTACTAAATATAACCTATGTTACTCAGTGATAATGTAGCTTTCTAATGAACTAGCTGACCCGTGCCCACTTCGTTGGGCATAATATTAATAATCCCCGAAGCGAGCTCTATATAGTTTGTGAAGCGAGCACCCGAAGCCAACGCGCGCCGTCCGCTGCCCGTTTTTTCTCCGATACACTTTAAACGCACTACCTAACCTATGACACTCATCAATAATGTGTCTTTCTACTGGTGAAATAATTTTTAAAATCGGTTCAGTAGCTCCCGAGTTTACCCCTTACAATTTAACAAATATACAAATATACAAACACATAAACTTTACTTCTTTATAATATTAGTATAGATAAAGAATGATTAAAATCGGTCTAGTACTTTTTTGAGTTTATTCGTTACATACAAATCTTTCCTCTTTATAATTGTAGTGCAGATATCAACGCCAGCAGGAGTATTCCTTAAGTGAAAATTAATTAAGTTAGTGTGTGTGTAATTTTCGAATTACATGTGTATATTTATCTGACACTCCTACGGTGAAGAAAAATGTATGAAGCAACCTGCATACACCTGGGAAGAAATTCAAAGGTTTATGTAGTCAACCAATCCGCACTGGACCAGCGTTCTCGACTAAGGCCCAATCGCCCTACCTTGGTTAGGGTAGGCTCGTGCCCCTCGCTTGGGGACGTATATAACTTTCTTATAAGTTAAAGTAAGCTGCCTCATCTGACTTTTGAAAAGGAGTGAGAACTAGATTTTAGAACTTCTTAGCGATTGTACATGTACTAACTTGATTCAGATATATTTTGCGTAATTCAACGAATATGCAACCTTTAAATCATATAATTATATAGTATTAGTAGAAATAAATGGATATTCTAAAGTAAAAAGTAACATGTCAATACTAAATGCAAGCACAATATCCAAACACTCTTTGGAATTTAGATAATAATTAGACTTAAAGAAAACACACAATAAACTAATGAAATTTTTTTTCAATAATAATATTTCACAACAAATTGAAAAGAATTGAATATTGGTAGATTATATGACTCAGATTTAAATGTTTTTTTCTTTACAAAGTTATTGTATCTACTCCCACATAAAGTAAGGCGGCAACTGAGTAACAAGAACTAGACGGAATTTATTCATACAAACTAAATTAATAACATGAGTACACAAATATAAAAAATAAGAAGCATGTGTGTCTTTCTGCACTGCTGTTCTTAATGTTTAATAACTCTAACCCTTTTGCCTATTTCTGGATTCAAGTCGAGGTATTTATAATATTAGAGAAAAATACATTTCACAATAAACAAACAAGTTCAAATGAGAAGAAACTTCTTTGGGTACACCAAATATATTTTTTTGTGACCAAACGTGAAATTAAAATTAGCAAATCAAATAAAATTTTGTCATTAGTAGTAAAATAATCACGTTTTCAAAGTTAGCATTAAATCCCGACTTTGTTTATTAATATGATTATAAAAGTTTTATGTTATATATCCTTGTAATATAGAATTTCCGCCGTTTTGTATGCTTATCTAAGCAACTATCACAAAAAAATAGAAAATACAATTTAATTACTAATTCCATGCACCACTTTTACTCGATCTTCCTAATCAATGCTAGTAATACGTAATATATGTTAAAAATTTCAATAGAAATAAATAATAAGTGATAAGATAAGTATTTACATAATTAAGATACAGAAATATATAAAAAAATATCTTTTCTTTAGCACCCTCATCATGCCTCTCAATGAATAAGAACTTTGCTGAAACTTCAAACCCTCCGCTCACCACACAAGAATCGTCTTAAATCTATTATCATAGGGCTTTTACGAAGCAGACCTTCAGCGAAATACGTGTTCGACATTACAATTTCCTTGGCCCAGCGCAGCACACGTTTTTTGTAGAATCTTGAATTTTGCAATGAGTTCACGGCGTCTAATGGTCTGTGGATTGTTTTTGCATATCTCTTAACAATTCTCGCCATTGATTTGAATCAGATCTATCTCGTACGTTGTCACAGTCAAAGTCAAGTCATTTGTTCGTTTAAATTCTTGTATAACTGTTATCCTTGTAAAAATATTACAGTTTTTGTATAGAAATTGTACCGACCTATTAATTCCACAGTTATGAAGTAACTGAATATTGAAAAACCAATCTTAAATTAAATATTTCATTTAAGCAGTCTTATAAATATTATCATCATCATCTCAGCCTATCGCCGTCTACTGCTGGACATAGGCCTCTCCAGTCGATTTCCAGCGTGACCAGTCCATTGCCACCTACATCCAACGAGACCCAGTGATTTTCACTAGGTTGTCGGTCCATCTGGTAGATGGCCGTCCCACACTGCGCTTGGTGGTACGTGGTCTCCACTCAAGAACCTTTCTGCCCCATCGGCCATCCAATCTTCGTGCTGTGGCCGGCCCATTGCCACTTCAGCTTACTAATCCTATGGACTATGTCAGTGACTTTGGTTCGTCTACGGATCTCCTCATTTCTGATTCGATCACGTAGAGAACTATATAATTTAGCTAAAATGGACCATAATAAGACTAACATAATACCAAACAGCAATACATTTACTACTACGATCAACTTATTTGGCAAATCGTCGAAACATGTTAACAGATACATATATTTCGACAAACTAATATCATTTGGTAACAGCATTGATGAATATGAAGCCGAACGACAGGGGAACATAAATTGGAAATACTTCTGAAGTATTAAAGAAATTCTTAAAATGATTTACTTTCCTTCTTATCCATAAAAATACTGTTATGTAGACGTATATGAATATATTATTCACTCACCTACTGCTGCTAAGCACGGCCAATCGACGCTAAATAAAAATATAAATATTAACCTATCAGAAACCTGATGAAAGTGAAAAAACCATATGCCCAAAGCAGTGTTTCAACGATAATTTATATAGTTACGTGGTTTGAAGGAAAATAGTATTTGTAAGATCGTTGGAGATGAAGTTAATAATAATATTGTTATACTGAAATTTCATGTAATATAAGTACTTTTAATACTATGTATATTAAGACGCGAAATGCCATATTTTCTTATAAAGTATACGTATTAATCATATGTTCTTATCATAGAAATATGTAAATAAAGTTTTACACTATTGTAAGATATAGTTAGTATTTTAAATATTTATTTTAGCAAAGATAGTCAAATATATTTGTTATTGTAAAGTTATAAGTAAGTAGTAAGTTTTTGCGTCATAATAGTTACCTACACATACTCTTGAACAATTGAAAAAGCTTCACAAATATTTTTCCTTACACTGATTGGTCTGGAACTGATCGTATCCAAATAATTGCTCATCTCTTTTTTAACACTGACTTTAACAGGAAAGTGTTTATGAACAAATCATATTTATCTGGGGTCCTGAACTAAATGATCCATGTCAAATTTAATCAAATAGGTTCATATGAATAAAATGACAGAATTATAGATACAGTTACCTTCACATTTTTATATTAGAGGGTTTGAATTTTCAAAACTTATTTTTAGTGTTTTCGTAATGGCTCCATCAACTCTAGTTTTATCGTATTGCCGAATCAATCGAGTTGCGAACATCCTCTGTATTACTAAGTGCACTAGTAATCGATGCATCGATTGCCTATTATAGAAGCTTTGTTCTAATCATCGGTTATTCTAATAACAGGCTTTAGAAACTAGTACTTACACTGATATCGTTCGAGTCACAGTCACAAGTACATAAAAACTGTACTTGTAAAACAATTGTTAAATATAATTGCTAATAGTACTTTATCAGATATAATTCTTTATCAAAATATAGGTACATGTTAATCATATTTAAGAGATTTGAGAAATAAATGGATGGTATTACTATATATCAATATATAGTACCAAAAAGAAGGGCTTCGTCCTTTACACTCTTTATCTCAACATAATAATAAATATTATTATATAGTTGTTTCATAAATAACTATTTATATTTATTAACATAATATTAAATAGTTGTTTCATAAATAACTATTTACCTCTTCGCAGTAATAGGTACTTTCACTATCAAATTTAATCTACTGTGAAAAAGTTAAATATATTCCTTGAGCCAAAGTAATCAAAACCATAAATTGCTTTTCTAAATTATTTTTATATACTCTAATTAATTAACTAAATGTTCAACATTTACCAATTAGTAGAACGAATTCTTTATAACATCCTAAGACAGCGATGCTGCAACAACTACTTCGATTTGTTTCTGCAACCGGAATATTGGCGATGTTCGTTGGATCTTCGGTAATTAATATTAATGGATGAATACATTTATAACTGAATACAAGCTAAGATGTGATAGGTATTTAAGCTTCGGTGAGAATATAATGTTATTCCTACGTAATTACATGATTGTTAGAAACTTTGATCAATGTATGCAACAAATTCAAACATGGTTGCATTTTGATTGCTTTAATTTTTTTACATATCACACCTGATGGTATGTAATGATAAGGTCGAAAGTGAAAACCAGTTTCATCTGGAATCTTTAAGAACTCTGGAACTGGTTGTGTCACCTCTAATTGTCGGACACAAGAATGCTATTAAGAATGGTATTTTGACGACTTAGGTATAAAGCTAGGCGGGCTCAGAAACCTAACACGAACCTGAATATTAACCCCACGGAACGTCAAAAGATTCATGAAACATTATCGCAGTACAAAGAATACATTTATTAATAAACTTATTTTTTTCTTGTAGTTTGATTTAGGATTAGCTAGCTGGCTTAGGACAACAATCGCCTATAACTATTATTATATCGCCGATAACTATTAATAATAATAAACCAATAATTACAATTTTCTTATCCTAGTCTATAAATACGTTAATGTTTCTATCAAATAAGTATCAGTTACGTAGCAACAAAAAAATAACAAACTAAAATATAAATCACACCAGCCCTATCTGCATTGTAATCACGACAGCAAATATTTGATTGCAAATCAATAACTTAAAGGTATTACAGTACGCAACGCCATGCCACAGGAAAGTAGTCTCTTACGTCCAACTCACATTGCGCTGATCTAGTTATTGATGTTCGTAGCAAATAGCAGCTATTTGAACTAATACTATGCGATTATGGTAAATAGTGTCATTTCAAATAGATTACTAACATATACAAACAAGAAAATTGAAATATAGGAATTCAAATATGTAGTAATATTATTTGACCAATTATACATAATTGGAAAATTTTATAATTGGCGAAATTATACAAAATTCTTTTAAAAATAACTCTTCTTAAAAACACGAAATGATCGATGCACGAAAGATTTAGTTTTTTGCACAGAGATTGATAATTTCTTCAGATTGTGTAGAATTATAATCTGAAAAAAGAACATTTAGGTATGTATGTTTTTCTTTCTTCATGAAATCCTCACTAATAATATTATAAAGGCAAAAGCAACTTTCTTTTCTGTCGATTTAACTACTAAACTAATTTTGATGAAGTTTGTTTCACGGATAGTTTTGAGGCCGAGAAAGGACACAGATATTACTGCGAATTAAAGGCTGTGCGAGTAAGATGTTGAAATAGGGGATGTAACTTTAAGCTAAGAACTTAAAACTGATTTTTTAGACTTTTGATTAGATATAAATAAATATGACATTCAAAATTTTCACATATTATGCCCTAAAGGGGGTATAAATAAGTTCAAATAAGCTCAGAAATTACTGGATCGATTTTGATGAAAGTTGATATAGGGATATCCCTATATCTCAGGATATCATGAGACTCTGAGAAAGATATAGATAAAGATTTACGACGGGAAAATATATTTTCCTGTGGTAAAATCTGCTAAAACCAATTGGCCGGGTTTAAACTAACTAGGTATAGGGATGGTGGAGATCCGAGGAAGAATATAAGATAAAGTTACTACTAGAAAATATATTTATTCTTTTGAAAAGTCCGGTATAACGCAGATGAAGTCGCGTACTAACTAGTAATAAATATTATGGATTATGTTTTACTATAAAATTACTACAGCACGATTTTGTTTGTTCATTTACCAATTATTACATATGGAACCGAAACCTGGCTAATTTCAACAACTTATAATGGCGCAGTCACCCAAAGGACCAAAGGCTATCACTTTGTCTGGAAGAAACAGAAATGAAGAACTAACTCAGGATCAGCGCCATAGCTTGAAGAATTGAGAACTTTAAGTAGTGCTAGACTTGCAGGAATGATGACCGTTGAGGAGGAAATAAAATAAAAATAAATAAATAATTATTTCTTCCACCAATGAGTCTAGTACAAAGTAAGCTCTGTAAGGCTTGTGTTATGGGATCTAGGGTAACGGATGGACATACATATATTATACATATATAAATAAATTTAGTAGAAATATATTATAGCAACCATGACTAAGGTACAAATGTTCGTATTCTTCACACGAACAGCTGCCCCCACCGGAACTCGACCCGGGACCGAGACTACGAGACTACGGAGGTCGAAGAAAGGTTCAAGCGGTAGATATATGGCAGGAAACGCAGCGTTAGATGCTCATGGAGCACGGAAAAATGCAAGATGCTACCAGCGCGCGAACGATCAATGTAAGGTAGCCTGCGTCCAGCAGTTGGCATGTCTCGGATGAAATGATATTGGTGCATACATATAATTATTTACACTGTGACTGTGAGTATACTCATGATAATATAATACCAGGTCACATATAATTTACATTGGAAGAACAGAAATTAGATATGTGCAGGGAGTACATAGTCAAATTTTTTACATAGTTTATACCTAGTATATTTTCAAATTCCCCTCAAATTCTTTCTACGTGGGAGATCATAGGATATTCCGAAGGATATTCCAAATACTTAGTCTTATCCGCTGTATAGTATTACTGATATTAAGAGTATACGTGCTTGATTCATTAATATGCTGTTTCTATGGTAATATAAATAATTAAATAAGAAACCACAATATAATATTCGAAGATTAGACGTAAGTCTAACCAATAAGTACAAGGCCCATCTTATTCTTCAAATCAGTACGCAAAACAGTTGCGCTTTGACCACTATTTTGCGATAGTAATAAGTAAAGTAATGACAGACTGTTGTCATATTGCACGTGATTACGATGGCATTCATAGTTGAAATTTAAAGCTTTACGTGTTGCTGACTGTACTTACAAAGTCTTCATCTGACCAATTGGTTATTTACTTGTTTGCTATTAAAACTGTGCAAAAAAACCAATAATCTCATTTTTAGACTAGAGCTCTACCTCTTTATAAAGAATTTTTTTGACAGGTTTTAATGTAAATAGTTGGAATTTAAAAAGATCTCTCAAAAATTGTTCAATACGGCAAAGGGTATAAGTTTATTTACGAATTTTACGAATACTTTTACGAATTTATTTATTTTACGAATATTTCACTAAAGTTAAACGATATGTTAGTGGGATACGGAATTCATGATTTGACAGCGTTTTTGTGGCGGAACGGTTTTCGATTGATTGATGTTTGCTAGTGCCATTGGGCTGCTGTAGTTAATTCCGTGCTTATCGTAAAGATATTGTCGGCACGTGACGGCAATTAATTTCAACGCAAAGTATGTTGTAACTTAAACTATATTGTTGTTTTAATTAATGCCGTGTGGACAACGTGCAACGTTTGAACGAACCAATTGGCAATCAATTCAAACATACTATTGTTATATATAATTAAAAATACTCATTACTTTTGAAATTTATCATTCAGTATCGGTCGCAAATTTATTCTCTCTTTATAGTAATTTAGTAGGAACAATTAGCTGGAGGTATATCATTTAAATTTCTAAAGATATAGGTATTAATAAAGGGAAACTTTTTAGGTAGGTAATGTTTGGGTAATCTGGCCAGATTTTAAGAATTGGTCATTCGTAAAAATACAAATGTGGAAACTGACTATGAACTTTAATTTCAATTTACTTAAGGATCTAAATAAACTCATAATCTTTTGTTCCTACCATGATATTATTGTATTAAATAGTTTACTGTCTTTCCAATTGATAAACGAAATCGCTATGTTGAAAAATTAAAGCTTGGAAAAATCCTTGGAGTGAATAGTGAAGAGTTTGAACATGAACTTAGTAAAGTTTTTATACTTTATATAATATTTATAAGAAAAGTCTTATCTTCAATATAATTAATTACATGTATGTATTTATTCAATATTTCAGAATTTTTATTACAATTATTGGTTCATAAATAAATCGGCATTAAAATAAAACGGCTACTAAAAGTAACTGCTTTGTAAATCAAAATCAACGAATTTAGATGACAATGATTGAAATTTTAATTGCAATATAAATACTTATTTTAAATAAGTAACTTTATTGCATTAAAAAACAAAAAAATTGTAATTATTACTAAGATATGATATCAAACAAACAAAACCTTGGTAAGGTTACGGATGTCGATACTTTCAACAAAGTTTTTAATCAAACATCGCTGAATTATTTTTGATTATTCGTTGGGTTATTTTAAAAACGAAATCAATGAAGAACCAATCCAATCCAAAAATTATAAATTCGTGGAATGATTAACGAAATAAACCCGCCATTTTGTCAAAAAGTAACTAAGGTCGTAGTGGATATTCAAATAAATATCCACTACAGCCGATCATGTTTCATTAAGAATTGTCAATTTTTTTTACAGTATAAAATGTTAAATCATCTAAATTTATTTGTTTGATGTTGATTTTCAAAACAAAGCCCTTGTTGTTAAATTATACATTATAAAAATTTAGTGAATTGAAAATTGTCGTGAAAAATAATAATCAAATAAAAACATATTGTAAGATGCAAAGACGTAAGGAAATGAAAATTATAAAAAAATACTAAACCATAAAATATAGAGTATAATATCATCAAATACTTTACTTTACTTATTATATAAGCATATAAATATAAAAAATAAATAATAATAATATATGAATATATATATACAATACATTTCGCGGTCCAGTTCAAGTTCCCCTTTACCAGTCAACATTAATATTTTCATTGAAACCGATACTGTCACATCAGTATAATTGGCAAGGATAAAGATTACCATTCTCATTATTCCTTTAGCATTACAGTTGACGGATTTGGGCGGATCACTGTACAGTTAGTACAGAGTCATCCGCCCAATTCCGCACGTAGTAAACAACAGTAAACATGCATTGAAGCACAAGCGTCCGTCAGTGGTGCAACCACCAGCCACATTATAAATACAGTTCACTCGTTCACGCCAGCACAGTGTCAGTTCTGGTCCTGTCGGCTTTGCTGAAGAGGAAGAAAGTGACAAGTGCCAAAGGATTCAAACAAAATGCGTAGTTTCCAAGTAAGTGGGCTTGTGTGAAGGTGAATAGTGTTTAGTATAATACTCATTATTTTGAAACTGTATTTTTAAATATGAGATAGTACATATTAAAAGAAATAATATTTTTCGAAAAAAAATTAAAGTAAATAAAAGAAAAATTTTAATACTCCTATAATTTTGTCAGAATTTGGGGTTGAATGTAAAATTGCTTTTAAATCACACAGCTAAAATGTATGCGTAAAACCGATATACTTACAATTTTTTTGTAATTACTGATTACTCAAAACTATTCTGACTTATAAGTGATAATATTTTGACATTCATTTTCGTTGCTGATACCAAAGTAGAATTGTAAGTACCCAAGAGCTTGCTTTGAATTTAGTATGAACATATTTACAATCATGACTATACATTACCAAAAATTTAAACAGACGGTACTTTAAGGTAAAAATAATATAGATATATGAATTATACTAGTAAAGTATTTAACAAGTAAACGTACATATATAATTTTAAATTATGACGTACTATCGACCCGCCCCGGCTTCGCATGGCTGCAATGCTATATGGTTATGGTAGGTTATCCCTAAGAGATAGACATATACCATCGCGCACATTTTTCTTGAACTTTTTAAGGTTAATGGACATTACTGTAGTACATTATTTTGGTATCTCGTAGGGTTCAGCCAGCATTTTTGCAATATAAGCGCAAAAAATGTGCTTATCACATTAGAAACCTTAAAAATCACTCTATCTGTTAAAAAAAATTGCATCAAAATCCTTTGCGTAGTTTTAAGGATCTAAGCATACATAGGGTCACACAGACGACGGATAGCGATTTTGTTTTAAACTATGTAGTGATGAATGTAAATAATATATTTATTTATTTAAAAAGCAATAAATTTTCAAATGCAAACAAAAAAATGTCAATTTCATAATTAAAAATCTAGTTTTAAGGATTAGTAGAAACAACTGAATGAAAACAGTTGAAGCGACGACGTATTGCACAATAGCACAACATATAACTCACACGTAATTAAATTACATGATATGATTTTCAAGTTTGATAATTAAGTTAGTAATGTAGTTATACTGCACATTATCGATTACGTTACAATCAGTTGTATTGGATCTTTATAAGCAGCCTAATTATGTAAGCATATTACAATCGCGTTTTAGTTGGAATTCAACACATGTAGAGTTAGAAACACTTATCCTTATATTTACACTATATCCTCCAAAATAAGATCAGTGACGCTGTGGTCTTGGAACTAGACTATGGCTGGATTACAATCGGAAGGCTTTCGGTCGATACTACCATGTATATATGATTTTCGTTTTTCAAATTTCAGAAATACATCTGACGCTCCTATGGTCAAGGAAAACATAGCATACGAGTAACAGTCCACATACACCTGTGAATAAAATCATAGGTGTATGGGAAATCAGCTAATCCGTATTGATCCAGTATTTACTAAGACCTAATCCCCAGAACATTTAGTCCGAGTAGGTTAGTGCCTCTCGATGTAGACAAAAAAGGCGGCATGATATTTGAATTAGAAATACGTCACGTCGTCCTTACAGTTGTGCTATGAAAACTTCCGTTAGTACTAGTAACTTAAGAGTTATGTAAAGGTATCTAAAATCTGATAATAAAACTAAGAAAGAACGACAATACAAGTGGAAATCGCAGCTACTCATTAAGTCGATAATTCATTATTCATTAATTAACAAAATATCTCCATTTACGTATTACCTTAAGTACCTTATAAGTTTACTTTAAAAAATATGTTATCAAACAAATTAGCTTTCGTTAATCATCCTCAAATCCAGTTACTGGATGGTTAATAAAAAATAATAAGTTACGAACCGCGCGTAGATAACACATTTTAATAAATGTGTTTGCGACGACATCGTAACATGCTGATTTTCAGAAGACAAACCAACAATTTTTTTAACTTAATTTGCCTTTAATAACTTTATTTGCCTTCATGGCACAAATACAAATTATTACAAGAACATATTTTATTTTATTTTAGATAATGATTAACGTTACTTATGTTAGATAATCGGAGACCGAACGCTTTGTTGTTTGTTACTCGTAATATTTTTATTAACGGATTGGTAATGACCGAAGTACCGAAGACCGAAGAAAACTGAAGTACAAAGTAGACAATAATTAGAAAACCATTACTATCACCATTATAGCAGGTGCCACATCAATATTGTAGTGGCTTAATATTCATCAAGAAAAGTCTCAAAATATTTTATCTAACAATTTGTTTTTTTTTTTAAAGAACATAAGTCGTGTATAACAAAAATATCCAAAATATATAAAAATTAAACTTATGTTTACAAATTCCAAAATATTAATAATGTGCACATTTTTAATGTGAAAAAATTTATTAGCATAATTTAAATACAATAGGCTATTTGACAATGCGAACAATAAAGTGTCAATTACTGTTAACAGTATAAATTAAGAGTTAAAAAATGATTATTTATTAACGTAAGTTGAAAATAATGATTAATTTATTTTAAAATCCGTAAATAAAAATTGCATTTTTTAAACGTTTGTCACGTGACACGAAACGCTCCTGATTGGTCGAATTTATCATGACGTCACTTGCTTGTAAACTTCGTTTGCCTACTTGTGTTGCGCCTAGTTGTGGTAGATTATCTCCGTCATATAAAGATTTTCTTTATTATGCATTGTTTTTTTTGTTTATTTGCACTATTTTACAAGTACTTTCAACCATGGACAACGATTTTGTAAAAGCAGACAGCAGATACCTGCCACAAGTTGACGCAATCATAGTCGGATTATTTTTCAAAAATAATTCTGACTTTTATGCTTCGGAGCTAAAAAATGTAAAAACAGCAAAGTAAGTATAATTACACTTTACTGGTAACTTAAATTATATCATAAGAAAGTGAAATAATGATTAACTTCCACAAGACCTTATATAGGTTATAAATAATTAAGTTTGTTTGGCACAATTTCGTGAACATAAACGATAACTTGTTCACTTTACGTCGGTTATTGAATGTCTTCACATTGTTTAACAAGTTCCTGACAAATGCAGATCGGGAAGTACCAGCATCACACATTCTTTTAATGCGATCTGGCTGGCAATGAAATTTAAAAGGCAGAACTTTATCTTTTAAAATTATTTTCTGACTGAAACCCATTTTGTACTGATAGTAATTTGCCATGTCATTTTCCATCTGTAACGAACAAACAAGTTTTAGTCGGGATCTTTTAGGGTACTGCTTATTGAAATCATAGGACTCTGTAGCTACAAATTTTAACAAATATTATGGAAAACAGCGGAAATATTCGAAGTGAGTTGGAAGAGACATTCTGTTAAAAACATTTTGAGGTATTATAACCTCAAATCAATAACGAAAATATTAACATTCTGAATGTAATTAATTATTACAAAATATAAATATTATGTTTACTTACATTGAAATGGTCTTCACAAAAGAAAACATTTGTACTATTCGCTATGTCATTATGATCCCTCCGAGAAAGTAGCAACCACTTTCGGCGCACTTCGATATTCTTTGGAATACTTACAAATAGTTTTTCCGGAGTTTTTAACGACGTATTTGTACATTTTGGAACTGCACACCATTTGTAACTCATTTTGTTACATAAATCACTGATAAAAAGTAAATCCAATCGCTCTTTCGTTTTTTGTTTACAACAAACAAATATATATGCCAGTTGTCACAGATCAGAATACAGGCAAGTGACGTCACCGACCTCATTGCAGCGCCATATTGTCAAAGTAGCGTTTTGGCACACTATTTAAATCTTGAATGTTTAATTCGATGTTTTTCAGCTAATATATACCAGAATTAAAAATAACAACTTTTACTGGGTTCCTTAGACACTACTGCATAATAAAAAATGGATTTTAAAAACCTGTCAAATAGCCTATTAAGCTCTACTGTATATAGTACTTGATAACCTTAATGATATCCTTATTGAAATACGATGATATATGGAATTGATATTAAAATAAACGTCAAATCATTCATTGATCAAATTTCATTTAAGTAATCTTTACAAATGCATACAAATACTTTACATTTATTGCAATTTAAACTGGAACTGTACTTACAAATCATTCAATGAACTAGTATTGTAAGCAATCCCTCTTCCTGTCCATACATAGGTACTTTGTTGACACAACATCTAGTTTTTCTTAATGTCATGCTTGGAATGAAAACCTTCATAGTGTGCAACAAAAAGCACACAGCACAATACCATTGACATTATATCACACAAATATTGGCAGTATTTTTTATTTGTTATAATCTGTTCTTGTATTGTGTTTTTGTATTGTGAGCTAGTTATAATGAATAAGTCATGTGCGTTTCGGCTTATTTTATCGGTAATCTAAGGAGCGTGCGCTGTAGTACCATCAGCAAGTTAAAATTAATTAAACAATATGCATTTGAAGTAAACATGTCCATGAAACCTAATAAAATGTACCTACATTGAACTCTATTTTGTTTTATAATTCATCGTTAACAACATAAAACAAGTAAAGATGATGAAGTCAGTAACATAATTAAATTACCAAAGAGTATGTACCTATTAGAACAAACAAGTGCAATATGTCTGATTCTCATAAACGCTGTATACATACTAAATTTAAAATTATGTCAAATATTAAAATAGACAACATGGTTACACATCTATATATATACTAGCTGGCCCAACAGACGTTGTCCTGTCAAATGTCTCAAATGTCACGTTGTCTCACGTTGTCTCAAATGTTTTTAAATAAATAATTTAGCTGAAAAACAATATCTATATGACCGTATTGTGAATCTAAACCATTCTCAAGCCCCCTGGAATACACACAAAAAATTTCATCAAAATTGGTCCAGTCGTTTAGGAGGAGTTCAGTCACATACACACGCACACAAGAAATATATATATTAAGATAAATCAATGCCACTTTTCGTTGTAATGTTATAACTCAACAATGCCTTTACCGATTTGGCTAATTTTGGTCTTGAATTATTTGTGGAAGTCCAGAGAAGGTTTGTACGTAGAGAAAATTTAAAAAAAATCTTGAAAAAGTGCAAAATCAACATTTTTCTATACTCCCATAAACAAACAAGTTGTATTAATACTTAAAAGCCAATTTGAACCTTTGGCAAAACAATCGAAGACAAAAAAAGTGACGTTAGCTCTGTCAAACAAATTTAATGTCATCATATGACATTTCAAGTAGGAACAAAAAACTGCCACTTTACAAATCTATTTGACAGGACGAAGTCTGTCGGGTCCGCTAGTATTGTCTAATTTAATAGTATAACTACTATCTGAAATCTTAAATTGGACAATAAACAGATTTTTTATGGAACGTAATCATTGTTATAGGATATATATAAGATGGAGCCTTGCAAACAGAAATCATAATCATTGCCTTAAGGCTTCCTGTATTTGTTTTTATATCACCCCATTGTTCTAATTCCAAAGATTCATCATACAAATATGAGATCAACTTAAACATCTTGTGTAAATTTAATCATGTATTGTTTCATTATGAAGTCTTGCCTATTTCAATTTCGATATATTCGAATTTCAAAACTGACAACGGTTTCATGAATCGAAACATGTTTTGTTAAGCAAATCATTAGAATTTCTAAAAAACAATTTGTAATAGAAACTGAGCTATAGATATTACTTACCAATATATTTTTTAATATAAGCTATAATCAAAACCTCATGGGCTTTTGTGCCTAAAATAATGTAAAATATAATTTTAAGTTTTATTCAAAATGTCTTGAGCTATATTAAAAATACTCAATCAAATATACAGCAGAGGGGTTGCGCCCACAAATAATTTACAACAAAAAAAATTAATGTTTGTTTTAATAATTGTTTCATAAATTAAACAGCAAGCCTTGCACCATGAAAACCATAAGCGACAATAGAATCGTCTTGAGTTCGTTGCTATGTGTACAATCAAAAATGTATAAATAATAAATAATTATATATTGGTGCTTCAATGTACATACGTTGGTCTCTTAATACTCATGCTCACCTGTTTTCACACCGAAAATTGATACTCATATAATATAGCATAGTCACATTTCTCGCAAAAATTTAATAATCATGTTTAACAGTTTCATTTAAGGTCAACTTATTCATAATATAACTCAGTTGAATTTATTTATATATTTATTTTTTAATAAATGTTGGAGACAAACGAACTATTGATCTTCTTGATAATACTTGGTATCTATCATTTTGGACACCTTCACACAAAGTTTTATTAGGAATACTCAGCTACAGCGTATTTGAAGAAAAGTGCTCTTTTTAAGCCTCATTTAAAGTTATATTCTCATTTATAGAGATATATCGTAGTACTCAGGAATCCTCGACTGGGAACTTAAAGATCAAATCAGTCAAATATTTTATAAAGTTACATTCGTAGTTCGTCGTTCGTACAGTCGTTAGGCAATATATTAAACCTGTTTTAATTGCTTTTTTAGATTGTCTTGTTAGTCACAGTGTGTGCGACAACTAGAGCAGGATACATCGGGTACGCAGGTTCTGGTGGCTACGGCGGCTACGCTGGATACCTAGGCAGTTATGGTGGTTACGGAGGTGACGCACATGGCGACTACTATGTAAGTAAACTATGTCTATATATTACATATAGATTAGCTAATAGAAAAAGTAGTTTATCCAAAATAAAGTCACACACACGAAAAATAATAAAGATAATACGATATCGTTTTCATTAAGATAATCTATTAAAATAAAAGTTGTTTTGTTTCCTTATAAAATCATCCAAGTAGATCGAACACCAACTATAAAGTACTATTATGTCGATACACCACAAACTTATCGAGATCAAACACCGTGAAGTATTGTGTCACTTTGACGCAACGAACATTGTTAACATGTGTAAGATGGCCGGATATTTGTTGCCTTGCTGACTTTACAATCACTTTGACACTAATAATTTCAAAATAAAGACACAATATATAGTTATATATTTGGTAGCACAAAGACTTTTATGCCTTGTATTATACTGTAAAACAACAAGTGAAGTTATTAAAGTAATGATTGATTATTAACACATTTATTCAAAGTATTACCTCTATCTTCTGAAAGTACTGATTCTTAATTAATTCTAGATAAGTAGATAGACTCATTCATATTTTAAGGCCATATTTCATTTTTAGTTCTCAAATGTCCTATTCTGAACATGGTATTTCTAATTTCTTAGTATCAATTAGCAACATCGCATTTATTATAAAACTAGTTATTTTCATTTGATCTCGTTGATGTCTTTTGTATGTAGATTCAACTACTAAATGGATTAGACATCAACGTCATTAAACATTTCAACCGATGTATTTAGTATATCTACTTCAGTATACCTACCCTAGGAGGTAGACTCTGTACCAGGGTCGTCTGCATGGGTACCTCCGTCTTACCTATTTCCGCCGCCAAACAGCAGGGTTCGCTTTGCTGTGTTCCGGCGTGAAGGGTAAGATAGGCAGTGAAATTACTGGGTACTGTGACTTTACATCTTATGTCACAAGTTGGCAACGTACACTGTGGTTCTTATGAGGTTTGCAGATTTGCTGCGAATCTCGTGGGAACCACATGTACTATAGGCGACTGTTACCACTTACCATCAGGTGGGCAGCCTGCTTGTTTGTCAACTTAGCAATAAAAAAAAAAAAATTTCAGGCACATCCAAAATACGCATTCGACTACGCAGTAAATGATCCTCATACTGGAGATCACAAGACCCAGTGGGAGACACGTGACGGCGATGTCGTGAAAGGTATAATACACATTTTATTTTATTTTTGCGTTATATGAACACAAAATTTAAATGTCTTCTTCTGAACATTCTACCACCGGGTAAATCACCGCTCACTATTTATAATAATGATAATAAGAGAATTTAGCGCAATTATATCTCTGCTTATCTATGTAGCGGTCGCAAGGTGGCCCGCCCTCTATTGCACTGAAAATGGTGATGGCGAAGAATGGGTGTTTACTACAATTCAGCTTAAACTTTAGAATGGGTGTGATTATATGATAATTATTTAAATACAAAGTGAAGGTTTTTATTTATTTTACTTTTTCCATAACAACACTTCCTTATTTTTTTAACAAAGCAGTAACTATTAGAAACTTTTAAATTCAAGTTAATAATATTAATATCAATTCAACTAATAACGTAATTAAGAAGAAAGAAAAATTATTTCTTATTGGAATTTACAGTCTAAAAAGTGTACTTTTAAACATCTTTATTAACAAAATAAACACGTAAGAATTAAGAGTGCAGTAGAGCTAAACATTTTATTATTAACTAGCTGTGCTAGCGACTTCGTCCGCGTGGAATAGTAATTTTGAGCATCATATTTATTTTTGCAAACAACCGCCTCAGCTGTACCCAATCTTGACAACGCGACATACCCAAATTTGATTACCATAAAAACGATTATAGTGAGTTAACATTAAAAGATAGATATATACTGTCGCGGACATTTTTTAGACCTTTGATTCTTGGGTATTAGTTTGGATCCGAATTTGCAATGGGATCCACATATTGAGACTAATAAATAGACTAAGTTCTGCAGCATATGCTGTAAAAAATGTAAGACAACTTTCAGATGTTGAAACGGCAAAACTAATTTACTTTAGTTATTTTCAGTGTTATGTCCTATAGTTTACTATTATATGAGTCGGCTACTAGCATTGAAAGTATTTTTGTTCTTCAAAAGACATATAATGACGTTAGCGGGCTTATAAAATTTTCATAAATATACTATTTATGAAAAATTATTTTGTGTATAAAAATTGTAACACGTTTCATAGTAATTGCATAATTTAAACACAAGAAATACATATTAACTTGGCTTTCCAACGTACAGACTACAAAAAACTAGAAGTTTGTTTATGGGCAAAAGTATACATTTTTATAACAAGATTCCACATAGTGTAGCGCAATTGCCTTTTCATAAGTTGAAGGTACATGTTAAAAAGACGCTAATGTGTAACGGCCTATTACAAAGTCAATGATTATTTAAATGATGCCAATGCTTGGTGTTGATTTGAATACATTACGTTCTAAAGTGTAAATATTTGCTTTCCGTAAAAATTGTAAACACATATGTACATTGTATGATAACGCCATATTTTTTTGTAAATGTAGTTATTACTTTTGATAAAGCTTTTGATACGTCCTGAGTAGGTAGGAAAAATAATTTGGACGATTCAAAAGAGCTTTCTATAAAGTCATATTTTAATAAAGTTAATTTTGATTTGAGTTTGATTTTAAAACAACATTCCAAAAATTACAGGAGCCTACTCTCTGGCGGACCCTGATGGTACTACACGCATTGTAGAGTACACCGCAGACAAGCACAACGGCTTCAACGCAGTCGTTAAACGTATTGGACACGCTCACCACCCACAAATATACGATGGCCACTACGATGGATTATACGGTTACCACTAGATGGCGTTAGGCTTCTCTTGTTGCTGAAAATTTGTTAACCAAATACTTCAAGAAGCTATCAACAGATGGCGCCTGTTACTCTATATGTTCAATGTACCTTCGATCCTGCAGTGATGATCTGTGATACTCATTCATTACGGATATTTATTGTATATTTTTTGTGATTTCACCACATCGACAACGTAGTAAGTAAGATTTTTAACAAAACGTATTGTTTGTATCATTCTGATATGATAAATACTTATTAAAATATTAAAATGATCGTGAAGTTTTATTCCTTATAACATTGCGATGCGAAATTCATTGCGATGTTATTAATGTTTTATCAAATAATTTAGAAATTCTATAACTACTGTTACTTTTTTATATTTTTTAACATAGAAATAACATTAACTCACAAACAACTGAAAATGTGGACGATATTTAGAAGAAAAAAAAATCAGGTATAAAATTTCGTAGGTACCACTGTAGTCATTATAACACTAAACTAAGTAGTTAGATACAATACTTCAAATTATCTAATCAAATATGCGCAATTGTGTCATTTTTTTTAATATCAATAAATTGACGAATAACCAGACAAATATTGTAATTTGTACAGTCAAATTTGTACTAAATCTACAAATCTCACAAGAACTAAAGTGCATGTTGCCAATTTGTGAAGCAAGATGCAAAATCCGAGTCATTTTTCTACCTTATTTCACCTTTCAAACCAAAACATAGCAATGCTGTTTTTTTGGCGAAGTTATATACGTCATATATTGACGGAGATACTTAAATAAACGAAACTGCCATATGAAAATTATGATTAGTTATCTATGGGTATCCTATAACTGAATCTCTGGCTGATTTGCGGGTTTAAGTGTAAAGAAGTTAAGGCATAAAGTGACTGCGATATTAATATTTTAAATCAACGTAACTACTTCCACAAAGTTTTCATAGGCCATAACATTGTTTATAGCACGTGCTAAAACGACCGAAACCAATTCATCATACAGATAACTGCCATTTATCCGTATCATTTATCAATGAAAGTGCTAAGTCGACATGAAAAT
Source organism: Scirpophaga incertulas (assembly GCA_036419045.1). Lineage (NCBI taxonomy): Eukaryota > Metazoa > Arthropoda > Insecta > Lepidoptera > Crambidae > Scirpophaga > Scirpophaga incertulas. The sequence continues at coordinate 18,085,911 of CM071639.1, read as the reverse complement.
AAATAGTAATAGTTTCCTGCTAAAATTCATCATTGTTACAAAACAGTTCGTGCATGAAACATTGTTCAGTAAGTCATTAATAACAAAATTAATAATAGACCAACACTTGACTTTGTTATTATCGTCATGCCTCATTTGGCGACTGAGTATTATGGAAGCTGTATATGAGAATGAAGGAAATATCTCACTATCAAATAAATAAAGTGTTAAACAATTTACGTGCTTTATAAATAATTATTTATATTATTTGATGAGGTAGAATTTTTTTTACATATTTACTGCCTTAGCACACATTTTTATCACTTATTTATTAATAATATTTTCGCCCAATAATTATTATAATTTCACTGTTTCACCTTGCCAAGCATGATGATACAGCAAGGATGATGATAAACAGTTAATATATTTTACTTTTTTTCTTCTTAAAAAACTCTTTAAATTAAAAATAAATATAAATCCAAGATGTAGCAAAGCATACAGATGGATTGGGATATTTTTTGGATTAGACTGTCATTACCAATGTTTTCGTAATTATAATTTCATATATTTATATATACATATACACACACACACACATATATATATATATAAACTCTTTATTGTACACAATAAAACAAAAATACAATAACAAAAAAATACATAATCATAAATATATAAATACGATACGTACGATCCTACGATAAAAGAACATACTGGACCGCCGTGGTTAACAAAGACCTTATTACCCCCACAGCTAAGGTAGGCTAGTATGCAAACTGCGATGATGATCAAGAAGCATATCAACTTGTTAAAAGTTTATCATTAATTAGCATTATTAGATGTTTTGACAGTTGTGACACTGCACTTTCGCTTATACAAAGTCAACACAATCGGTTGCTATTCGCACAATATAATAAAAATAAAGAGAAAGTGAAGTATAAAGCTGATATCTTAAAGAAATTAGCACTCCATTTTATATGTTTTCTTTCTTGTTAATGACATATAAGATTTCTCTGATACTCTGTGTAGATCGACGAAGGATCTACAGCTGTTTCGTTGTTTGAGAAAAAATACGATTAATAAAACCAAATGTAATTTTTAAATATGAAATATTTTTATTTATTACTATCTCAATAGGGGAAGACCTTTTTTCTTGTACTATTTTATTGTCCTAGACTTTGCAGATAATTAAATCTTATTGACATTTCTTTGTTTTTTGTAATTTGTTTGTCAATATTTACAACAACACGCACAATGACATTCACATCCGTGTTGTAAAATATCTGATGAAAATCGTATAACGATTAACATATAATAACACAGGACGACATAAAATGCAAAATCAGATAAATATCCTTAATTCAATACTATACAGTTCCATACATACAATATATATGTTAAAATTTCCGATAAAATAAATCAATGGATAGAGAAGATATTTCATTGGTTTATATTTTAGATACTAGTTTCTTATTAGTAGAACAACAGTCCCAGATCGTAAATTACAGAAGTAAATTAAATATTTGAAATAATCAATACATAGTATAAAACAAAGTCGCTTTCGCTGTATGTCCGTATGTATGCTTAGATCTTTAAAACTACGCAACGGATTTTGACGCTTTTTTTTAATAGATAGAGTAATTCTTAAGGAAGGTTTGTATGTATAATAAATGCATAATATAGTAGAGAAACACTGATAAATTTAAAAGTTTCTAATGTGATGTCGTAAATAAGCACGTTTTTTGCGCTTATATTGCAAACGCTGGCTGAACCCTACGAGATAGACCAAAATAATGTACTACAGTATTGTACAACATACAAAAATCCACAAAAAAGTCCGCGATGGTATATGTCTATCTCTTAGGGATAACCCACCATAACCATTTTTTCACTGCACCCGTGCGAAGCCGGGGCGGGTCGCTAGTATTTGATAAACTAATATTTGATGTTTGTAAGTTGAAGGGTAATTTTTGAGTATAATCTTTAGAAACCTTCGAGCTATCAAACTCAATAATGAACATGTAGGAAATCCTTATGACCGACATTACCAGATTATTGTAAAGACAAGACAATGAACTACATACACACTAAAGATTAAACGATATAATAACAATAGCACGTGCACTCAGTAGAAAATATTCGATAAGGCTACAACTAGCGTATAGCGTTTGATTCACATCATCAACCATGGTGAATACGTCATTTATTTTACGATAGTGAAGGCCATCTACATCTAATGAGAAAAGTGACTAACGCCGAAGTTGAAAGCGAGTGATGCCGAGATTATTCAACCACAGATGAGCGCAATAATGAAAACAAAATAATCGAATATAGCGTGTGAGGGTGCTACCCAGCTGGATCAAATGTCATCAATGAGTAATGGAGTGTTCATTTTTGTGATGCATATTAAATGCATCCTTCAAGGGACATAAGTTTACCATAAGTTAGACCGATGTGGTCGTAGTCTCATACCCTGGCCTAGAGAATTAATGGGAAGCCCACCCAAAAAATCCCCGCAGAACGTGATTACTCTCAGATGGATTTAGACTGGACCGAGACGGCTCAATCCAGCCTGACTGAATTTAACCTTACATTCTATGTACTAATAATTTTAAGGATAGAATTGAGAGAGACCATTCTTCAAGAGCCCTCTCTTCGATGCAGATTCGCCTAACGCTATTATTATATTCTATACTGTCTTACTTTAATTGACAAGCATTATTTCTGTTATATCTGTAGACACCTGTATAAAGACGCAAATTAGTTAGAAAACATCCGTTATTATTAATCAAATTTTTATTATATCAATATATTGGAAACGGTAGACTTAACGCCACAAGATATCCTCAAACAGTCAAAAAGTCTGAAAAGAAAGTTGAAGGTAAGACGATGGAAAAGCAGGAACTCAAACTGAGATTTTTTAAAACAAACTTACTAATGGATGCGTAATCTAAAATGAGAAAAACAAGAATTTGTAGCACGATTACTTTGCTGAATTGGAAAAAGATTTTCAGCAAAGGTAATAATCATATTACAAGAAATCTCGTTAAAGGTTATAATTAAATAAGTACTTATGAAAAAAGCTAATTATATTGTCTAATTATGTGACTGGCCAAATTATTTTGATTTGAGAAAATATATTATGATATTCATGATTGTACTTTATATGTCTGATTTAAGAGATTATTCCAATTATCCATCAGTCATTTAAAGAAATATTTGAAAATACGAGGTAAAAAATTAAGAAATTACGAGTTTATTGTGTGTTTTTCTTGAGAAAGGTCTCCCAATTTTCGAACAGGTGGTAGAATCAGCTTAGTTTTTGACATTAATAAATGCCTACAACGGCATATATTATGTTGAATAAATATTATTATTATTATAGTATCATAGTGAGTTCTGAAAGCCTGCCACCATAAATATTTATACAATATTATATAAATATTTTATTTATATAAATATTTATACAATATATTTTTACAATAACAATATTTCATAGTTCTATAACTAACTTGTCATTAAAATTTTACATATTAAGAGAAAAGAAACAATAACCACAAGGCCTGCGTTATAATGTCCAGATTCAAATGTATTGAAAAATCATGTAGGAAATTGACGCTTTCGATTAGATTTTCTACAAGAAAGTTTGCATATTAAATTTGCATGTATGATTGCGTACCAAACTGCATTGCCTATAAGTATTTCTTTTTATTGTCTTCGTGATTGAAGTCGTGTGGAAAAAATGTCACATAACAATAATTTGCATACCGTCGTTTGAACTTACCTTATTATTATGTATATTTTCAAATATTTTTACATCTTCACAAGTGAAAATTTTGTTGATTTGATTAAGAATATATTTATTTTTATCGTCAAAATATACTATCTAAATATTGTGTTTTATTAATGACCTATATTAATCAATATATAGCCTGATGATTTGATGGTATAATCGCCAGTCGCCTATAGTAGGTACTCGTACATGTGGTTCCCGTCTATTTCACGGAGGAAAATCTGCAACCCTCTCAATACTTGTCTTTTAATATACATTTGTCAAAAAATATGTAAATATGGCTGGCATATACTTACTCTAATTATGTTGTGAGCACTTCTCCTTGTAGTAGAAATAAGTGAGACCGGAGTACACAAATAGTCATAGAGGTATAGAATGTTCTTCCAATCAACTTAATACTGGTTAAAATAGCAATAGATTCGTTATCTATCAACTGCTAAATATAATACAAAGAAATGTCTCTTTACTAGCAATATGTAGGTTTGGCAAAATAAATACTACACTTCTAAACGTGTATATATAACACATTATATTCAAACCTGTAGAAAGCTCTCTCTCAAAATAATCCTTTACCACATTGTCTTCCGGTCCATAGATCGTAAAATTTTCCGCATTTTCGCTTCTAGACAAGATAATCGAGGTAATTCGCTATGCACCGATTGGATCTGCTTGTGTTATTGTGTGTGCGTCTGTTCATAGTAGATACGCACCGAAGAATCTGCTCGCGTGTGTGTTTATAAATAGCTGGGTGGTGGCAGTGCGCCTCGTCTTCGCTCATCCCGACCTTGGAAATGGACTGCTGCAGTCCAACGCGCTATTAACAACATAAAAATATAAATTAAAAATACGAAGCTTCTGTGTGTTCTAATGTGATAATACAATAAGTTATTATATAAAATGGCAAGAGTGCTGGTTTTTGTGGTAAGTTTTAATATAGTGACTATTGTTTTTAAATTAATTACTATAATGATATATTAGAGTACAAGTTTTATAATTTATACAAACATAGTGAATTATTAGATTATATATAAATTATAAAGATCATGAATTGTGACGAACTTAGTGGTTCGCCTCCTGTATTTGTTTGCTTATGGTTTATGTACGAGTATGTCATAGTTTTAAAGAAAGAATGTGTTAGATTTGACATAGCAAAAGGAAGACAATAGAAAGATTATTCCGAGGGCGGGCGGCCTGCGAATAAACATGTATTAGCTTTTGTCTCTGAATATATAATATATCTGAAGTATATTGCTTTTCTTGTAATAGCTACGTATCCCCTACGATCCCCGAAGGGCGCCACAGTATAATGCTTTTAGAGAATAAAAACTGTATAAATAGAGCAATTAAAACTATTTTTTTCATTTTAGGTTCTCTTTGCCAATATTTTAATTTCCGAATGTCAGGAAGAGGATTTTGTACAAACGAAAGTGGAAGAAACTGCGCATAGCAACGTAAGTAAAGCAAATTACAATAATTTCTGTGTTTATTTATATACATATAATAATTATTTTTTATACCATTTTAACCTTTAATATTTGTATGAACCAAACAATTTAATTTTTAATAACTTTCTTTTCTCTCTTATTTAAAAATTTCATCATATATAATTTAAAGTTATTTATATTCTCAATTAATTATACTAAAATATATACGACTGATAATTATGCAATATTTGTTGTGCCATTCAAATGTAGTTTGGCAGATTTTAAGATAAACGCACGTTCTCAATAAAACTGCAAACATTTGAATTTTTATGTTTCAAAAAATCCTATTCGAGAAATTAGAAAACGTCCAAATAACAAATAAGTGCCAGTGCAAAGTTTAGTCAACCCTTTACATCAATGAGAAAATGAATGTAAACTCACCTTAAATCAATTATTGCTAAATTGTTACTCTATGCTTCATAGATCTTTTCTGTATAATTATAACCAATTTAAATATACCTAATTGAAATTATAAGAGATATGCTATTTTGTAGATCACAAAGAATAAATTATTGAAAAAATAAATTGTATTTAAGCATGACTAAAAGTCAACGAACCTTTTTATTATATTTTCATTCTGTTACCGCAATTTAACGACACACAGTGCTATTAACCTCACTTTTATTTTCTGCGTATTAAATTGTTCAAAGTAACACGCGATCTTCTCTACTCATGACAAAGAAATTGAAATATCAAGCAACAGGGTTGATGTTATGAATCATTGCATTTGTTACATGACAACATGTAACAAATTCTAAAAAAAACTAGTATAATTTTTAAAAACTATTCAGTGCTTGCACATTATATTTTAAATAAACGCAAAGATATAACATAAAGTTTAGCAAACCTGTTGTGTTCAGTGGGAAGGGTACATCTCCAAAAAGATGGACCATCTTTTGCCACCAATTTTCGTCGGACGTCGCAAGTCAGTTACATTCTCAAATAATAATAAAATAAAAAGATTTCAGTTATCTATCGCCACACTAACCCAGTAGCCTAGGTCAGCAAGTAATTTCAAGTGAGTTAATAGCAACCCAAAATGTATCCTAAAGGAGTGGTATAATTCTAAGCAGACGATTTTCATTGTTAATGCCTGTTTACCAAACCACAAGGTACTTAATATTTTTAGTGTACTTCCAGAGTTTTCAGATCATTTTAGATAGATTCAGATAGTTGATATGAGGCCTATATATCGCTCTTTTCTGATTTATTTTATCAGAGAAAGTGCAGAGATATTTTATAATCTCATCACTACTTCCCTTTCCCAGGATCGGGAAAACAGATCTAGCAAGGGCTAGTATAGCCCTTGCTAGCCTACCCTTATGTTTATAAAATACTAGCGACCCGCCCCGACTTCGCACGGGTACAATGCAGATACTAAATACACTGCAAAAAACCTGTAAACGTTTTATAATATTAAGATTTATCATAGCAGCGCCATCTATTGATTACTTACTCAACCCAGTCGAAAGGTATCGACATCTGTTAGAATCATTTGGAGTTAACAGATAATTGTGACTGTCAAATAATAACAGCAAAATAATTAGCAATAAATTAAAATTGCAACGATAATTTGAGATTTAAACTATCCTATCTCTCAACTTGGATCGAACTGCACATGGTGTGCGAATTTTATTATAATCGGTTAAGTAGTTTAGGAGTTCATTGAGCACAAACATTGTGACATGAGATTTATATATATTAGATTTAAAACTATTACTATATACTTCGTGATAGTTTTAAATATTACTTCGTAATAGATGTTTTCATAATGGGGAGAAGTAAATCACTTGATTTACTTCTTCCTATTATGAAAAAAGTAGATTTCCATACTTTGTTTTCTCCGTTCAATAAAACTTGGATGTCTTTAAGATCAGCGAAAAGACATATTTTTATCATGCGTTATCCATCTTAGATTTCATTATCGCTTTACACCTGGTTTGATTAAATCTAAAATTGATAAATATAAATTATTTTTATGTTTACGAAAAGAAATTCATGAATTTGGTTAGTGTTAAATTGATAAACAAGAAACTGTTGAATCTTGTGAAAGTTCTGAATAATGTTAAGAAGGCTGGATATTGTTAACGAGAATATTTATATAGGACAAATAGTGCCACGTCTAGAAACAGACTAGTCAACTGATCCTATTCGATTGGACAGCATTCAGGAAGTCTCTCGGCATCTATGATAATACCTCTAGATGAAAGTTTTTGCCTGTGATGACATATTTAACTGCAAGCTGACTACTTACAAAGAGTTTCCCTGCATAATAGAATCAGAAATGGTAATATCCGCGGAAAAATCCGACATGCCGGAAAAACAGATTGACACATTGTTCGTAGAACTGACGAATGTTAGAGTGAAAAGTTATTGTTGTCATATACCAGGAAACGCTGCTTGATAGGCTTTTTATGGGTCGACAATATAGTAAAGATCGTTGGAAAGCACTGGAAGCTAGTAGTGCTGGTTCGGTCACTGTGGAGATCCATATTTTATTATATTTTATTTTATTTGGAAAACTAACAGTACTTAATAACTATTTAACATCTACTTATAATACTACGGACTGTTTACGAGTTTTCACATATAAATAACAAACTTAAAACTTGAATGCTATCTTAATAATTACTAGGAACATTATGGACAATATATCTAAACTAATCATCAGGGAACCGACTCAATCTATTGCTGCGAGACCACATGAGCAGATCTGGATGGAGCTGAGTTAAACAGATTTAGATCTTGTATATTTCCTAACTCATTCACCGAGTTAGCGGCTCTCACGAAAAATGAACCCTCCCGATAGTTGGTGTCGCTGTAAGGTACAAAGAGCGGGCATTGTAATTTAGCAGACCTACTGGGGACCTTAAGTTGTAATTTATCAAGGAGATAGGAGGAGTCTATTCTGGACTGTGCTATTTTTACTAAGGATGTAATGTCGCCTATTTTTCTGCGTACACAAAGAGGGAGCAAGCGCTATCTTTTACATCTAGCCTCGTAACTGTCATCGTATTTTTTACATTTAAATTGTAAATATCTTGTGAATTTACGTTGTATTGTTTCCAATCTACTTATATAAGTTTTGTACTGGGGGTTCCAAATCTGTGAACAATATTCAAGAATGCTGCGTACATATGAACAATATAGTATCTTGATTGTTTTTATGTTTGTGAATTGAGAACATGATCTCTTGACAAAACCTAGCATTTTATTCGCCTTATTGGCTATATAATCTACAATTAAATAACAATTTGGAGTCATGCACCACACCTAGGTCACGAATTTCATTCACTCTATTCAATGGGGCTGCTTTTAAAGTGTAATTAAAATTGATTATATTAAATTTTCTTGAAAAAGAAATGGAATAACATTTTTTGACATTTAAGTCTAGTCTATTACGTTGACAATACGATTCCAATCTTTCTAGGTCATGTTGCAATAAAACACAATCGTAGTCGTGATTAATTACTTTAAAGATCTTCATGTCAGCAGCGTACATTAAAAAGTGTGAACGAAGAAAGCAGGTACTGATGTCGTTAATAAAAATATTAAATAACAAAGGGCCCAGTAAAGATCCCTGCGGAACGCCAGAAGTTGCTGTTCTCCAATCAGATACGCATCCATTTATCGCAACTGCTTGCAACCTGTTCTCAATATATGAACAGAACCATCTATATAATTTGCTATGGATACCTGCCTGCAGCAACCTCTGACAAAGCAGTTTATGATCAATACGGTCAAAAGTTTTACTGTAATCAGTGAATATAGCGTCTACCTGGCCGCCCAATACCATTTTTGATGTAACGAAATCAATAAAAGATAGTAAATTTGTCGTAGTTGATTTGTTTTTAATGAACCTGTTCTTCTATAAAGATATTACCTAAGGTGTTGTATACCTGTGTGTGAACGATGCGTTCTAATATATTGGCGAAAATACATAGCTTAGAAATAGGCCTGTAATTCTTTACATCACTTTTGTCACTACTTTTGTGGATGGGGGTAATGTATGCTGACTTCCAAATGGTAGCTACCCAACTTTCATTGACGGAACGCTGGTACAAGATAGTAAGTGGTTTAGTTAATTGCTTAGCGCATTTAACAATCAATGAAGGAGATATTTGGTCAGGGCCAGATCCTTTTGCTAAATCCACAGATTTCAGCAACTCATACACAGTGTCAGAAATTATCTCAACGCTACCTATAGTATGAATACAATAAGTACGTTCACTGCCGTCATACACGTTATTATGATCGGGGGCAGATGGAGGAAGAAATGTTGACTGGAAGAATTCAGGAAATAATTCACACATACCCTCGTTGGTGCTAGATGTATTGCCATTGTACCTTATAGTGGAAGGAAGAGTATTAGTCGCTTTTTTATTTGATTTTATAAAACGCCAAAACGATTTCGGGTCTTCTATTATGGACTGCTCGAGACTATTACTGTACGCTCGATAACATTCTTCTTCCACTGTTTTGGCTCTTTTACGAAGGAAACTAAATGAGATGTAGTCCCTTGTGTTACCATAAGTTTGGTACTTTTTTAAAAATATTTCTCCTTTAATATCCTTTTCAAGTTAGAATTATACCAAGGCGAAAAAGACGATGGCAATATAGTTTTATGAGGAATAAATTTATCACGTAAGTTATACAAAATAGAATAAAAGTTTTCAACAGCAATATCTAGGGAATTTTTTGTTAGAAAATTTTCCCAGACTATTTCATCCAACGCTAACCTCATCCCTTCGTAGTCACCACGGTTATAAAAATATTTTATTCTCGAATCACATTGAAGCGAATTCGTTTCATTACAATGTAGGGTTATGTTAAGTGATTTGTGGTGCGAGTCTTCCGGTACTAAGGGATCGTTAGACGTAATAACACTTACTTTCGAGTTGCATAAAACTAAATCCAACAGTCTATTGTTGATATTACGGCATAAGTTGTATTAACTCAGGTTGCATTCCGAAAGAGTAACGATAAAAAATATCTGAGTATCTCCAACGGCACCCAAGGGAACTAATTTATCGTCTCTGAGATACCAATCAACATTATTTACTCGTAGGTTGAAATCTCCCATTATTAAGAAAGTATCGTCTGAACATGAGTTAATAATTGTCGATAATTTTTCAGAGAAATTACTAAGTTGTACATTAAAAGAATTACCGTTTTTTTCAGCGCATAAATATAAAGTACATATATGTAGTTTACGTGATAAATTATTTTTGTTGTTCATCGTTAACGTAGCCCAGATGTCCTCGGCCGAAGAGTTCCAATCAGGGCGGCCGACTGCTGTCAACTCCCGTCGCACTGCTATCAAAACCCCTCCGCCGTACTTTTCCTGTGTTTTAGAGTAATTTCTGTCGCGGCGCCAGACTACATATCTGTCGTCGAAAAGTTCGCTATCGCTTATACTATCCAACAACCAACTTTCTGTCAATGAGTTCACATCATACGAATTTAAAAGCAATTAACGTTTAAAATTGTGTGTTTTAGTTCGCAAGCCTCTAGTGTTTTGGTAATATAATGTTACATAATTCATCTTAGATTATAAGAGTTTTTAAAAAACAATATGTATGACATAAAAAAGTATTTAAAAATATAGAATTATAAGTATTAGAAGTCCACAGAAACAAACCCAACACAAAGATACACAACATAAATATTTGAGTTTCAAGTTTGATGTAATATGCAGAATGATATAATTGAGATGTTAAGATATAAACAATAATTATATTTAAGATCAGACTTGCCAAGCTAGTATAGTGTACACAAGCAGCAATCGTACAGACAACATTACGACATAATCCACATTTCTTTCTTAAATATATAAATTGGAGAATAGGCATGCATTTAATATCCATATTACATGCATGCATGCATTTGGTGACAGTTTTATTTACTTAAACTGTTTCTCTGTTTTGCATATTCTGGAACCGGTCTAGACCATGCTCTAGAGGTATAATTACCTTAACATGACAACAATACTTGTCTTTGACTACGCTTATTCCAAAATAAGTTCCCTAGAAATCTCTCATGATTTATACATATATACATACATATACCAACGCCTCTTTCCCATGAAGGTAGGCAGAGATCACAATTTTGCAGTTTCTATGATCCAAATATAATTCCGTAGCTTCCTTGACTTTCATTATTACATTCTTGCAAGTCACTATTACATTACACACTTCATTTGTTACGGATACTCTTGACCTGACCTCCCTTCAGTATATCACCTATTTATTTTAAGTGTGTTTATTATATAATTATATTTGTATTAAAGATTTTTGTTTCTCCAAGCACATTTTAGACATACATATATACAGACAAGGACACAAAGACAGAAAGCTAGTTTATCATACAAAACTATTAATTAGCGTTGACACACCATCTACTTTCTCTTATACATTTAAATAATGTTTAAAATAAAATGCCTGAATGATTAATAATTAATTTTAATATGTAATGTGCGAATTTAATTATGTTCTTTATCATAAGCCGAGTCACACGTTAAATCTTAAGATTAACTACTTTCTATTCTCTCTAAAAATATCAACCTGTTTTCTCACATTTTCATATAAAAATAAAATATAAATTGAATACAAATCTTTAAAAACATGTAAAAGGTAAAGTTTCATATGACAAATTTTATTACTAAAGCTAGTAATTTTTTAACTAATAAAAACTCGATGTAGAGTTTTTTAATTTAATACTAATGTATTATTAGTTTATGAATTATTATTATTAAAATAGTATACATGGGATCGTTTTCAACTTAGTTATTCCATGATATTTGACCTAGTATTTTTTTTTTTGGCATGTAAGCCAACAGTCACTGGATAAAAAGACAAAACATGAAATATTTTATACGTGATGGTTAAACAAGTAATATTACTAAAACAAGACATTGTATCTATTAATGAAATTAACTTATAATATATTTATAGCCTTATTAAATCCAAGTGTAAAGAAAAATTGCACAATTTTTTTAACTCAGATTGCTATCTGTTTTGTATAGATACATGTAATTCAGATTGCTATCAGTCTAGCTGCTCCATATCGGACTTTCATTCTTTGTGATTTACAGTACGTTGCACAATCTTTTCCTACTTGTGTCCGCGACGGTGACGGATAGGCTAGAAAGCCACATTGTTACCGTTCATATAAGACAAGTTTTTTGTAGAACAATTAAAAGTTACCGGATTATATTGCATTCTTGTCATTCAATCTTTATCTAGGAACTACTAACTAGTTTTATTTATCTTTAGATTAGGGACAGAGCTATATCGTATATTATATGAAAACTCAAAACATACTCGTATTTTAAGTAGTTTGTTTAATTTAAACAATACATGTAAGTGCCATTTTGCTGTTTGATGTTTTTTTCCATCTTATAGATAGTCACATAAACCCGTTACTTTTCAATATTTTAACTTATGATAAAAATATGCAAAGTTTTAGGTAATCCTCTATTTATGTTAATTGCCTAATTTCAGAAAAAAACCGAAACTATTGCAAATCTGAAAGTCAAGACTATATGTCTTAGTTCCTTTCTTTAATTTGATCAGTAGTTGACAGTAGAGGTCGGGATCGATAATTTTCCTAAGCGACAAAAGGTCATAATGAACAATGCCCTTCCAATCCCACCGTACACACAGTATTACTTTGTTGCGAGTTAACCCGGCTTTACCGCACCGACCTTGAATCATTGACCTTTTTCACACGTTCTTGTCATAACATGTTCAAATTTTTATCAGCAATTATCAATATACTATCAGAAATTTCATTCTAAGGTCTATTAGTCTTTTTTAAGTGAGCTCGATTATTAGATTAACGATTTAACGATTTTTTTTTAATTTATTACAAAAATTTAAAACAAATAACACCATCTTACTTGATGGTAAGCGAAAATGGAGTCCAAAAATGAAGGTGGCAACCTCCACTTTGTCGACCTGTAAGGTGCTTGTTTACGCTTCTTTTAATGGACAAGATTGTAATAAGGGTGCATGTACTGTCAAAAAAATATTTTTGGTATAGTGTTACATAAATGGAATAAATAAATTTGTCTGTTCTCACTGTAATGGTAGCCACAGTTTGCAAACTGGATTGTGATGGGTATGGATGATTCTGTCAGTGCGGTAACGTAATAGAATATAGTATCACCAGTTGCTTTCCGAGAATACAGCAAAGCCGATCGGTCGGTGCCAGTCAAACAAAAAACAAAATTACATTCACCCTACTATCTATCTGTGATTACAGGCACCGACTCAAAATTAATTTATTATTGTAATATTGTTAAAATAAACGTATATTGCTAAATTTAGTTAGATTAAATTACATTTAAATTACAAAAATATCATGTAAATATTGTTTATAGTTTAAGATTTAGGTAGGTTGAACTGACGCGGGTGGAAATAAAGAATTTCTTAAGTTGTTAATCACAGTACTCATATTTAATTAAAAAACTTATTTCTTACTTTTTAGTACTTGATTGTTTATTTTCCATATAAATCATAATTCCAATTACTTTGTGCTAAGTTAACCATATTTTGGTTTTTTAGTTTTTATTTTTTCAATTTTGAAGTCGGTTTTTAACAGAATTATTTAAGTTATTCTATAACAACATGTTGACGGGCTTAAAAATAACACCTCAGATTTGTTTAGTATTCAAGTTATGGTCAACAGCTAACTTCAATAATATCTATTTTACTGTCACAAAATATACAGGTATATCTAGTAGATACTGAACTAATATTAAACCTAATTACTTTACAGGTTGATTTTAATAAAATCAGATCTAGTTTAAGCTAAGTTTAATAATTTACATATTGAACTTGTTTTAATTATTCTTTCTTATGCAAGAGAAAACCGTTTTAATAATTATATCGATTTAATTATGCAATTTAAAGTTTGTTAACTAAGGTGCCATAGGCTTTTAAATAAAAATAACTTATGATTTCTTTGATGGGTGAGTAGTTAAATATTTTTTATAAATAAATAAGTAATAAAAAGAATTTTGGAGTAATTGTTTATAAGAATACAATGATATTGATGAGTAAGATGTTCTTATCTTGTTTCTTAATAGTGATTGGGGGTATAGGGGCTTACAGTTGACACTTTATCGCACTGAAGGTAGCCTCACACTCACCTAGAATACGCTTCTGATGTTGGAGTCTCTGATTGACTCTGGTTTTTTATTAAAATACGCTATTACCCAGTAAAAAAAGTATGTGACTGAAATCATGTATAAGTAACGAATAGTTGCTTCATATCATAAATTTAATAATAAATAAAATAGACATCCAATACATATGTTTTTAGTTATAGTAGGTTTTTATAAATCCTAATCTCACATAAGGAAGTAAGTTACTAACTACCAATTACATGTCTTTACTTCTGCATCTCTGAAAAAGCAACCAATGTCGAACCAACAGCTAATGTTACTCTTTTTTTTTTGTTCCCCCTGAGGAAAATGCATTAAGTTGCATACCCCGGCTGTGGCGAGCCGGCGGTTATGTGGGCTCTCCTATAACGCACGGCGCCACGTCCACGGCGCGACTTCCTCGCGCCCGTGGCCATCTCCCGATCCCGCTCGGCGGCCTCCTTCTGGAGCATCATTGCTTCACAGAAGGAGGCCACAGCCCTCCAACCTCCCTCGTCTGTCAGAATTGCCGCAATCAATGCCGGCGGAGACAGATCTCGCCGATCTCTGCGACCAAGACTCGGCGCTTGGAAGCCCACGCGGGGCACTCTGCCAGCGTGTGTTGGGCCGAGTCGAGGTCGGATGCTCAGTGGTGGCAATGTGTCGATCCCTTTCGTTGCTATTTGGCACAGATACTCACCGAAGCAGCCGTGCCCGGTGAGTATCTGAGTCAATCGGTAGGTGACCTCCTCTTTCCGGGGACCCAGCTTCGAGATGCGGGAGTACGGCACCAACGGCCCGCTGGCGCGCGCGCTCCGTAATTCGAGCTGCGCACGCCAGGCCGCCATAATCCGTCGGTGCCACTCCCGCTTAGGCACTTCGTGCGCGGGTTCCGGGGCGCTCCCCCATCGCTCCCACGGTCGACACGCCGCGACGCATACGTCGCCGCGTACATGTCGGCTAGGATGTCGAATGGGGGGAGCGTCCCAGACCGTCGCCGCCTTGTACGACATGGTACGGTAGCCTCGTACGATCCGTATGACCATTATCCGCTGCAGGCTCCGTAGCAGAACTCTGCAGCGGGGGGACCTCGCGCAGTCTCGCGACCACACGGGGACCCCATACATGGCCACGGATCGCACGACGCCCTCGTACAGGCGGCGACCTCCATCCCTCGGTCCCCGATATTAGGCAGCAGGCGTTGCAGCGCGCCCGCCACCCTTTTGGCTGGGGGGACCAACCGCACGAAGTGCTCTCGAAGCTCCAGGTGAGGCCCAGGTACTTGATGTACGGCCCCACCGGGACCACCGCGTCACCCACCCGGATCCGGCAGCTGGGTGGTTCCCGGCGCCTCGGAAGGCCGTGGAATCATACGCGCCTCGGTTTTGTGAGGCGCTATTGCTAAACCCAGCTGGCGGATCGCCCGCACGATACATGCTACCCCGAGCTCGGCAAACCTGAGCACCGACCCGAAATCGGCCCCAGTTGTCACGACGAGAATGTCGTCAGCGTTGCAGACACTCACGCCGCGAGGAAGGCTGGTGCGAAGGACCGCGTCGTATGCGAGGTTCCATAGCAGGAGCCCCAACACCGACCCCTGCGGAACGCCGCACTCGACCTCTTCGACGTTTCCGTCCCGTCCCGTCCCAACACACGCCGATCGTCCTGTCGCGCAGATAGTCCCCGACAATGGCCCACAGGTAGGGAGGGAGCTCGTGGTATACGGGCGCCTCCCTAATGGCCTGCCAGGGGAGGCTGCCGAAGTTGTTTACGATGGCACCCCCCCCCAAACTCCAATCCAAATTGGCATTCCGATAGGTCGGGACCCGCGCGCGACAGGTGCTAGCTGATACGGGCGGAGATAACTCTCTCGAAGTGTTTCTCCGCCTCGTTCAGCAAGCAGATCGGACGGAACGAAGACGGAACGCTCGCTCTCCGTCACCCGGAGGTCGTCCGACCAAAGGCTGGGCGACGGGGTGACGGAGAGACTGTCCTCGACCCTCGGGAAGAGCGTATCCACGGCTCTTCCCACGACGAGAGGGTCCAGGGCGTCGGCGATGGCGACGCCGAGCGCCTTGGCCGCGGCTCCGTACGCGCTTCTGGCGCTCAGGACTTCGTCGACTGAGGCTTGCCGTCTTCGGCGGGCCCTGAGGTACTGGCGGCGTACGGCTACTATAACGAACCGTAGCCGCGCAATCTCCTCGTTCCACCAGTACGCAGAGCGCCGCCGGGATGGCCTGACTCGGGGTATGGAGACGTCGCAGATCGATGTCATCGTGTCCCGGAGCCAGGCGCCCTGCGCATGCACATCGAGATCGGGCGCTATCAGTGCCTCCTTCGCCCAGTCCGCGACGTGGGCAGCGGCTAGGGCCGCATCCGATCCAGCCGCTTGATGGACCAACTAATGTTACTCTAGTTCAGTTTTATTTTTGCTGTATACACTTGACTTTATGGTTGCCAGTAATCTAGATATTACACAGAACTGCTTTGACTGGAGACGAAACAAAAATTATTTTATACAACTAAACACAAATAAAATCACTTCTTCGAATTTTGTGCTCCCTTAAAATATGTAGGAATTCAGCTTCACCGTAAATAACACACTGTGTTATTGCTGCATATCATCTTGCTTAAGGCCTTATAAAAAATAATTAATAAACATTTCTATTTCCTGCATCTCCAAAACTGTCTAGATCGCCTGCTTGATATTTATGTTCCAAAATCTCCGGAGTTCCGTACTGAATGTATAAAAAGTATTTTTTCGTACGGATCGCACGATTGGACATATAATATATGATTATTTAAATATTAAGTATACAACATACTTTAAAAATTGCTGTGATTTGTAAAGAGTTGACAACTTAGCCGATTATGACAGAAAATAATCTATAGTCTTGTAACAGTTAAAACTTAAATAGCCTATTATTAACATAATATCGTTATGCCATAACATTGACGAAACAGATCGATATAGGTACGAATACTTATCGAAAGTGGTCAGCTTATGTCGAAACTTATGCATTGCAATCTAGTTTAGTTCACCCACTTTTCTCCATAGCAACATGACAACATGTTTCGTAGTAGTTAAGTTTTATTATTTACTTTATCTCAATATCAAATTAGTTAACTAATTCTACTATAGAACAGATAATGTTGTTATTAATAAATTTATAAAGGACAATTGAAGTTGTGAAAATGTAACTTTTAATGAAATTTCAGATAAAAGTTGATTTTATAATTAGTTCATTGAAAGCAAATTATTAGGCGATATTAATATTACCTGGACACAACAAATATTAGGCCACATTTGCAGTAAATAAAAATAAAACACATTTAAAATAAAAACGAGAATGCTCCACGCTTTCTTAAAACACAATGGCAGGTTTAATTAACAAGTTAGTTAGTTGTAACAGTTATAATTGATGTACACATCACGTCACACACAATGTAAAACGTATCATAAATAAAGACGTAAAAGTGAATGCACGCGGAAACAAACGAAAGTGAGTGGGCCGTCATTGACATTGGGTAACGGTCGATGCGCGGGCGCATCTTGAACTTGACTGTACTCGTACGCGGGCGATCACCCGACACTTAAACAAAATCAGACGGTTGCAACAATAAAAATCTTTTTTGTTGGATGTAAAAAGTAATGTAAATAATATGTTGTGTCTATGTTTTAAGTATAGTAATATCCGAAAATGGGCCAAAAAGTACATTTTACTATGCAATATTTGTAAAAACATGTTTTTGTTTTAAAAACCCATAAATTATTCTTATCAATAAGAATTTCTTTTTATAGAGAATTACCGAATACGTTTTTTTACTGTTTGTATCCATATAACTTATTTTGAATATTATTAATTTATTTAGCATAATGATAAAATAAAATAACATTAATATGAAAGACAAATTCAAATACTCGTACACGCATAAACTTAATTTAAGTAAGGTAAAAAAAAATGTATTTAATTTAATACATCAACAAAGACTAACATAACTAATCTATATCTTCAGATATTTAGAATTTAATTCTTTTTCTTTTTATCTCGATAATATCTTTGATGTGGATTGATTGATGTGCGTTCTGAATGACAGTAATTATAACATCGACCCAGCGTTATGGAAACATTAGCGTTACTCATTACGTAGTCAGAATATTAAAGTAAAATAGCAGGCATGCAACTATTATTACGCGTAAAATAGCGAATTTGTGCACGCGAGCTATCACTTCACACATTCCCAGTGTTTTTCAATCAAATAATTTGCCGTGTAATTGAGGAACTCATACATTTAATTGAAGCTCTTAGTCGATTTACTTTGTCTGTTACAGGAAAAGCCTAGTTACTCGTTCAGCTACGGAGTATCGGACTCGCGGACGGGTGATGTTAAGACTGTATGGGAGGCTAAGGATGGTGACACTGTCAAAGGTGAATTTTATACAATTAATTAATTTGTTTTTATAAATAATTTTAAGTAGCAATACTCATCTTAAAACACAGGAATAAAATATTTTGGCAATAAGCTCAATGTGTGATTGTAACATAAAATTGTATAACTTTCGTAAGTTAAACTAACCTAGTGATTTTTTTTCGGGCATGTTTTACGTTATACGTGATCCTCTAGGCCGAGTACAGTCTCTAAAAACTTCGAACTAAATAGTAGCAATGCAAAATGAGCACACTATTATCTCATATTCGCCGTGTAGTAGAGGGTGGGCTGGAAAAAATTTAAAGCACGTCAAACAAAAGCTACTGCTGCAAGAGAGAGTATATACAATATAAATAAAAGAATAAATTATTGAGTAGAATCTGTTATACGATTGTTTATAAGAACCTACATACAATCGGTATCATAATTAAAGAAAAAAGTCATAAAAAATTGAATACGCATTTAGTTACATGAAATAGTATAAAACTATTGAGCAATAAAAGTGAAATGATAGGTTGTTTCATGTATTACTGGAAAACATGTCCATTAAAAAATTATTTAACACATATTAAAACTATTTTATTTAAATAATTTATGTAAAATTTTATGATTAGAAGTTTAACGAACTTTATTAAATAAAATCATTTGTCAATCACTAATCATTTATAAAATTGAGCATGGCTTACAAAATTGAGTAGGGCTTTAATAAATGATTATCATTAGTAATGAAGTGTAACAAATCTTTTCAGGTCAGTATAGTGTGCTACAACCAGATGGCTCTACAAGAACAGTAGAGTATTCAGCTGGACCTGGTAAGGGTTTTACGGCTATAGTTAATAATGAGGATACTAGAAATTTTGTGGAATCTGATCAACTGTTACCTGAGGATAAGGCAATGAAAGACTATGGTAGAATATATGAATACAATGAAGACGAAGAGTTAGATTACTTCCCGGAAACAGATAGAAAACGACAATCTCTGTTTGAAAGTTTTAGGGACTATTCAAATAAACGTCCCAATCATTATCCACAAGATCTAGAACCAAGTGATTTTACTCACAGTTACTCTATAAAACATCCTTATGATGAACATGTTGCCGAGTCACATGTAGGCTTTAATGCTGACCCTAAATGTAGAAAAAAACATAAAAAACCACACATGGATGATGATGATATATTTGGTAATGCTTTTGAAAGCGATAGAGGTAAGCCGAAATTCCCGATTTTCTCCTCAAACCCTTTTAAAGATGATTTTGAGGACTACGAAAATCCTGAATTTGGTAAAAGGCCTCGACCTTACAAAAATGGTCATAAAGGTTCAAAGGTAGAAGATATTAATAAGCCCTCATCTTCAACAAGGTATACATATCCATCATTGCCTGATGCACCTTTACCAGAGAAATTTTATTCTGATGACGTTATTAATCGTCCAAAAAAGAAGCATAGGCCGCATAAGCCTGAACTTTCTTATAATGATGAAGATGGAGATGATTATGCTATGGCGCCTAAGAAGAAATACAAAAGACCTCCAAAAGATAATGACTATAGTCGAACTCCTTTCGATGACCATCGACCGCATCGTTACCCCGAAGACGAGTTTAACGATGATCATTATCACCATCCTCCGCGACCTGGCAATGCTCAAAAAGAAATAGTTCGTAAAGTAGTGAAAAAAACGAGGCCTGTTATTAATCTCCTCGATATATTTGATATTTGAAAAATGTAGTTATTCGTAAAAACTACATAATAGACTGAAATATCAAAAATATCTTGATATTTAATTTATCATTATTTTAAGTTAAGATTTAGATATTAAGCTGTTGTAAAAATTGTTATTGAATTAAACCAAAGCTTATTGCGATAGTAAAATAATTGTATTATTTTATCATATATATTGACGACCTCCATAGTCGAGTGGATAATACACCGGTTTCAAGGTGTCGCCATCTCTGAGGTCCCGGGTTCGAATCCCGGTGGGGGCAGATGTTTGTGCGAGCATTTGTACCTTAGTCATGGTTGTTGATATATATTTCAATAAAAATTATTTATATATGTATAATATATGTATGTCTATCCGTTACCCTAGATCCCATTGTACAAGCCTTATAGAGCTTAGTTTGGGCTAGGCTAATTGGTGTAAGTGTAACAAATATTTATTTATTATTTATTTATATATGTATAATACAAAACACAACAAATCTCATGTTTTAAAACTAAAGCTCCTCGCAATAAATCTGAACAAGTGATCGTGAGCACATTTCATGAAACTGTTCATAATTTCGACCAGATTATAGATTCTGCATGATTATAAGTAATTGTACGGTATCCTCTAAGTAGCTGGCTTAATTTAAAATGAAGACTAATCACAATCGCAACGATCATTTGTTCAATAAAATGCATAGGTTGATTGCACAATCGAAATACAGTGAAAGTGCGAAATGCTCAGAAACTGGAGCAAGAGGGAGTGTCGAGTTACCACACAAGGACGTTTGGACTATTTTTAAAAGTACTACTTATAATCGCATTAAAGGATAAAAGACTTAATGATTTTTTAAAATTTAAATGAATACAGAGAGACATACATAGATAATAAAGAGATGAATTGAGCGAGAGTTTTGTGTTTCGAGACACAGTTTATCATTAAAATAATATGTAATCAATTACTAATAAATATAACTTAGTGCACATAAAATTATATTTTGCTACATTTATAAACCATTTTTGGACATACCACTCATTAACTTCAAATAACTATTACAGCTGCAGGTCAAAACTTTATGATCTTTCTTTACTCTTTGATTTCGATTGATATAGAAACATACCTATGGAAAGAAATAATAAATACTGATATTTATAATATTTTAAATATATTACAAAAAATCGTTCAAGTGCAAGCCAGTCTTGAGCATGAAAGGTTCCGTACAAACAAGTTGGTAATCACAAAAAACAATTTTTTGAAATATAGCAGCAAATCAATCAATTTCTATTTATTTTTTTTATTCTAATTTAAAATTCTAAGTCTGTGAGAAGCACCTTATACATCTTTGTTCCCCTACGAAATGCTTGGCAATGTTTTAGATTGCGTTGATTTAGAAGGTTAATTTTTTACAGCATCATGGAGAAGTGGACAGCAGTATTATTTGTTAATATCAACATAATATCTCCACTCATTTCGAGAATAAAGGTCTTACCAGACAGAAGAACAACAAGGTGATAGTTTGACAACAGATACGATAGATTTATGCGTCTATTGCAATAAAACTAGGCCAATCTAACACATAACAAGAGATATCATAAACGATTCCTAATGTGGATTGAAATTTAACGCCTGTAAGATTGGCTATCACTCACGACTTATGAACTGTTTCCATTACACCTCTAGATATGTAGTTGTGACATTCGTGACTTTTTAATTTATTATTTTCAATCGGAATAAGAAGATTCTCGGAGAATCTGGTTTTATATCTTTCCTAATAAGAGAAATATGTCTCTACTGAGATCAGACTGTAATAATGATGTAATTATTACATTAATAAATTGATAGTAAAGATTTTGACTTTTATATTGTATGTGTCGCAGCATTGCAATAGACTATATGGTATATTGCAATGCTGCGACAGGAAACATTTGCCTGACGTTTTAAATGAAACCAGAAAATAATCATATCGCTATATAATCTATGAAATATTGTGACAGGTATACCTGTACAGGTACATCGGCATTTCATAGATTGAATAGCCATATGATTATTTTCTGGTTTCATTTAAAATGTCAGGCAAATGTTTCCTGGGTAAAATCATAGATGACGAACTGGAGGAAGTGACGTTTTGTTGATATTGACATTTTACGTAGTGGGGATTTGGACAGATGTTGCGAAAGGTGGAGACATTATTGTTACAGTTCCTGAACGCATCAGACGTGTCTAGTGAACGCGTGTGTTTAGGCCATCTTGAGATCGCTACGTTTTAAATCGATAAACATATCATAGATCATAATCAATTTCGCATTTATTATAACGAATAGTCATCAAGTATTTCGTAATTTAACGGTTGTGCTTATTATTTTTGCAACCGAAGCTTAAACTATGGAAATGTTTGAAAAAGAGATCGACGACGCGATATATATTTCTGTAGTAAACTAGCTTTTTGGATTCCGGTTTGATTAAATGTTAACAATGTATACATCGGTTCTACTGTAGGTTGAAGATTTACTGCAAATTTAACAAAAACTACTTGTACTACAGCTACTATAACCACACTTAGTGGGTAGTTTACCAGTTTGTCAATATACAAAAAATGTAATATAGTAACTGGTTTAGAATTTGTGTATTGGAAACGAGTTCTTGTATTGTGTTATATTTATTGCACGTCAAGCGCACATTCCGCGCACATTCACCGGTGGGCGCGGCCGTGACATGGCCAACATTGTCGCAATATACCGCGTATTGTACAGTAATTTCTATAGTTCTTACAGTTAATTAGTAATAATGACATACAACATTTAAAAAATCTACAATATTTTATTAGTCTATCATCACAGATCATATACAAACCCAACTTAAGTTATTCGATCTTAGTCATCTACGCTGGTTTAGTGTAGACTGATCGATTTTACATACACCTTGAATTTATTCACAAGTATAAGCAGGTTGCACATCAATGTTTTGCTTTATCATTCAACATATAAAATAATTTATCAGAATCGACCTCGCAGATCTACTGATTGGAAGCCCAGTCCAACGCCATTCATATCAAAAACAAACGGTTACGGAACGGTTAGTTTTTCTAGGTTTTTCTTTCTTTTCCTTGTTTATTTAATATTTTTTGTATGGTCTGTATCATTAGTTATCGGTAAGATTAGGTTAAGTTATCATTTATCATATAATTATTAAAGGGATGTGTCACCACTTCCTTTTATCCCGTGAATGTCCGCAATTAAACATAGCTAAAAAATAATACATATTTTTATTTGTATGTGTTTAATTATATCTATAGGAGTGTGGGACTATAAGTTTGTAGTTATGTAGGATATTCTATTTAGGGTAAGCTACCAAAAATACTGGAATTTCTGAATTGTCGGTTCCTTCCTCTAGTCATAATCATTGTTTGTTTCCCTCAATACTGTGATTCTTAATTGTGAGATATTGAATCTTAATTGTAAGATACTTCATCCATCACAACCTCTATGATGGTTTGTGAAGGATATAGTTACGCTTTCATCTTCCCAAACGTCACTGTCGGTAGAGTTGTCTACTATAGCACTACCAATAGTGACGGTTGGAAACGCATTGAGACTATATTCGCTTACCTGGTCGACAGCTTTCTTCTTTACAAGGACATTCTCGCAGGAAGGTTATCTCATCAATGCGTCTTGTTATCAACTACAACTTTAACGGTGCGAGAAACTTTTCTTTTTCAATTTAAATAAACCTATACCTAAACTTTCAGGAATAAACGGCGTGTTTATAAATGTATGCATGTAATTTCGATTTGATCATCATCATCATCACAGCTCATATACGTCCCCACCGAGGGTTTTGAGCCTACCCTAACTACATTAGGGCGATTAAGCCTTAGTCAACCTCGCTGGCCCAGTGCGGGTTGGTTGACTACGTACACCTTTAAATCGCTTCGCAGATGTACGCAGGTTTCCTCACGATGTTTTCCTTTACCGTAGGAGCGTCGGATAAATGTACATATGAAATTCGGAACGAAAAACACATTGGTACACGGTGGGGATTAGATCGCGGGGCTCCCGATTCTATGCGGTGCCGAGACCACAGCGCCACCGACGCTCCTTTTGATAATGTTATTTTATTTAACCCGAAATTATTGTACTTGTGCTTCTTAATCTATTGTTATATCTCATGTACACTTGTTCATTATTAATGAAGATGAATATAATTAATATACGAGGGGAAATGGTTTCCGTTATATTTGGTCTACAATGGACACTATTGAAAGCAGATATGCCTTTACTTTCTTTATGTTTATGAATTTCGAAATATTATAAGAAAACGATATTATCAGTTGGTCAATATGACCGCATAAAGATTAGGAATAGTTAATTCTTAGTAAGTTAAATTTTTATTTATTTAAACTGACTTGTTACTAAGAACCAAATTATTACAACACAGACAAACATATTTTTAAAATATAATAGACGAATTTTTTTATTTTTTTTCTTAAGGACAAACAAGTTTATAATACGAATTCTATCGTATATGATTTTTTGACGCACAAAAGTAAAACATTCAATCAAACCAGTTAAGTAACATACCTATTCTAACATAGATATATGAGACCCACACATTTTATAATTACAATTAATTAATTTGTAATTATAAAATAATTGACCCCGATTTCTGAGTAACTGATTAATCACTTTGATATGATGCTGACCTTTTATGTCTATCAGAACGATGTTGATAATATATGTTTCAGTATAAACTAGGAATTTAGCATACATTTGTTCGCTAATTTGATTATTTATTTTGAAAATTACACAAATAATTATAGTATCACGCATGTGGTTTTATACAAAAAGCCACAAATAATTTGAGTGTCTCTACCTAAATTTCTATATATAAATCTCATCACCTTTTGAATGTTCTTTCACTATTTTTACACTTTATTTGAATAATAATTTACCGTTGTCATACATAATTTCAGATTACTTTCCAGACATTAAGTTCCAAACGAAAATAACAAGAACTATGTAGTTACGTCAGCTAACTACTACAATTCCATAGATAAGAAAAACAAAATATGGAATTACATTTTTTCTTGTTGTAGATTGTAGTCAGTGATTAGTATAAAAACATTCATAGGTATTCGTTACAAATATTTATGAGGTATTGAAACATTCATTGAAGGGAACGGAAAGACGGAAATGAAATCGATGTATGTCAAGAAATGTATATTATTCTGCTTTCTTACTTCCCTTTATTAACTATTACACCTGTACTGGCAAAGTACTGTCTACACATTCAATTAAGATATATACTCTCATTTGTTGGAACAATTTCAGTAAAAACAATTACCAACATATTTTTAATGACAAAAAAAATTAAGGAAAACTTTTCAATTCGATAAAAATATCTGTTTATTTTTTTTAGCTCGGAATGTCCAATGATTTTGTGAATGCTTGAAAAAACTAAAGCTTTTTTAAGTTAAAATGTACGGAGGGCGTGTGAAAAATTTTATGATTGTCAAAAAAAGAACACTCAAAAGTCTTGTACATTTGTCGCGCCACCTTCTGCTCTAACTTAGTGCATGCGCACTTAGTGCTGCACGTGAAGAGCAAGACGTGTGGCGAAGAAACAACAATATGTCGTATTTTTAATTTTAACAGTATAGTAATTTTACTCTGAATTTCGTGCGCGTCTAAGGTGGCTCTCAATTAGACAACGGCATGACTGGCACATTTTGACCTTTCTATATAAAATCCTCAATAACCCTAAATTCCCCCAGTTTCTCCGTACCCGCTTCCAATACCTTCCGCCATTACCTTATCCAAGGCGTGCATGTGTAACGAAGACTCGTGCAGCCAGTCTGCGATACCCGAATTCTATCAAAGTCTTTTGTAGTGACGGCTGTGCGTCTATGGAACAGACTACGTATTTAAAGTGAGGCTAAAGGAGCATTTATTGAAAGTTTCTAGTTAGTTAACTATATTTTTATATAAGTAGTATATAATAATATCTTATGTACTTAATTTAGATTAGTTTGTATTTGATATTTGTATATTTAAGCTTAATTATATATTATTAGTATTTATTTTATATAGTTTATGTACCCATGTATCTTGTTTTCTTTTTCTCAATCTCTCCCACGTAACAGTATAAGTCACTTGACACCCAGTAAGGTTGGCTGGAAGAGATCCCTTTTAGGGATAAGCCCACCCATGTACACATCCAATCACTGCATATTTTTTTTTACTGTAATTTCTTTTGTGCAATAAAGAATTTATATAAATAATTATTATATTTATATTATATTATTATCATAAATTCCCACCAATTAGCTAATCGGCTATGTAGGTCGTCAAATTGTATGCACTTGATAATCATGTACTTAAATTTTTTGTGATATAAAGATGCTGATGTAAATCGTAATGATTTCGAAGTAGTTGACTTCTTTATAATCTAAAGAATTTTTTATATTGCATTTTTAAATTCTAATTTTTCACTCGAAAATCTTTCACCGATATATTACATAGAACAAAACTATTGAATGCGTATAATAAATTATTTATCTATTATTTGTGTCATTGCAGTGTAACTGATTTTCAGACCGTACACATGTGTACCGGATGGTCCATTTAACATTGTAACAGTTATAAGAAACCTTACATAACTCGTGATTAATGAAGATCATTTTGTATGTTTATTACAATGCAAATACAAAGTATTACTACATACACTAACAAAGTAAGCTAACGTCACTACGTTAGCTTACTTGGATTATTGTTACATTTTATACTTTGATTAGTGTTAAGTAACAACAAAAATTTTTTTCTGGGTGCAATGAAATTATTTAAAATAAAGTAATGTATAACATTTATAATTTTATTTAATACTTTGTTTAAATTTTCTGCTTCTGAAGTTATACATAAATTAATTATTATGAGTGTAGGCGTGGACTCCGTGTGGCGTCAGATTCGGCCGTTACGGTGTTTTCGAGAATGACTCCACGCCGTACCAATTTAATAGACGTTGTCACGTCAAAATATTTTGTTAACAATGTATCATTGTTCTAATTTATTTTAATTTGGTGCATATAGTATTCATTTCAATATTTAATATTTATAATTTCTTTGCTAGACTATCAACTTTGAAGCTAGTTCAAGATACTTATTGTGAAAAGTGAAACATCGATACTGAAACTCTGTTTTATTTATCAAATAAAGTTGGAACAGTAACTGTGGAGGCGGTATACATATTAATTATTTGACACGTTATAATTTCCTTAATGTTTAATTTTACAAGAGAAACATTATTCCAAAGTCAACCTGCTGAATAGGTATTCAGCTTCTTATTATGTCTGTCTGTCTGTGTCTGTCTTATTAATAATAAGTAGAAATGATGATTAGAATCATAATGATGTAGGTTCATTTATATTTTATAATTATTGCTGTTAATCCTGCTTTATTATGATTACAGTCCATCTACTTCATTTTTTCTTCTCATTCATGTATGCAAAATACACTAAATATTAAATTAATGAAATGTTGGTATTGTATAACTTTTGGATATTCTGTACTTATCATAGATAATATATGCTGTCTACGATAGTAAGGCCTTTTCGGAATTTGACTTTTTCGACAGGCTGACAGTCGTCAAACCACGGGGCGACATGATTCGTGATTACTATCGAAAACAGCTTATTAACAATAAATAAGTAGAAATGATGATGAGAATCATAATGATGTAGGTTCATTTATATTTTATAATTATTGCTGTTTATCCTGCTTTATTATGATTACAGTTCATCTACTTCATATTTTCTTCTCATTCATGTATGTAAAATACACTAAATATTAAATTAATAAAATGTTGGTATTGTATAACTTTTGGATATTCTGTACCTATCATAGATAATATATGCTGTCTACGATAGTAAGGCCTTTTCGGAATTTGACTTTTTCGACAGGCTGACAGTCGTCAAACCTCGGGACGACATGATTCGTGATTACTATCGAAAACAGCTTATTAACAATACTCAGGACCATAGTGTGTATGCAGTCCGTCAGCTGAGTTTTATCCCTCTATTTAAAGAACAGTGCTACTACGCTTATGGCAATTTATCTTAAGAACCTTTAGGACTGATAGTCGACCCGTTTTCAAAAAGTGCCATATTGTTCTTGAGATGCTTCAGACCCACGCAGTACATAAAACAATATATGTATATATGAAGTAATGTCGGAAAAGGCGATCATATCGCTAAGAACAAACTCCTCCAGACAACATATCTTATGATAAATTTTAAAGCAAATGGCACTGCACCATCGTCACTAAGCACTAAATAAAGCAAATATATTATTAAATATGAACTCGCAGTTATTCGAATGTATATATAATAATAGTTTTGTAAGAACAAAACTATTATGTGAGCGCAATATACTTTTAAAAGTTATTACAGGTTTTGTGTGCTGAATTTTTGAATACATTAAAACTGAACAACTAGGGGGAAAAATAACATTGTATAATCTTGTTTGTCAAATCGTTGTTATCATAATCTTGGGGAAATTGTATGAGTAATAGACTTGTTCACGCTTAATTCATACAATAACGTGCAACTTTTGAATGAGAATATCTCAGAAATTAAGTAATTATATATGGCATCATAATGTAATAATTGAAAACTAACTGCAGAGAAGCTTTAATTGATGGGTTAGGATCACATTACATACAATGTTAAACAAATATGCAAGTGGGAAGCACCCACGCGTGGCATCACTAACAAATATAAGTCTAACAGGTTGAAAGACGTAGAAGATTATATGACATAATATGTCAAAATTTTAATTTTCCTGATACATCTTTTTGTAGTCATAATAAAATTTTTAAAAAACTTTCGGAAACCTTTGAATTTCACCCGCTTTTAGGACTATCTTGGACTATCTTTGCATCTGATATAAAACAACATACGTCCTAATTAAAAAAAATATTAAAAATTTGTTTTCAAATCTGGAAATGCACTTTAATCTAAAATTCAAATTAGCACAAACCTGTTGAACACAGCTGATGTCTGATCTCGTAGCGCGGCGGTTCGTTGACTCCGCACAGATGAATCATAACGACAGGCTGACATCCGAGGCGGCAGACACTATTGCTTTAGGCGGCAGGCACTGTTCCGTGGCAACGACACAATGAAACATATATATATATATATATAATTTCTTTTGGCATATTTTTGAATATTTCACTGTTATTAGAGCCGTTTTGTTTTCTGTTTATTAAATTTACAGACTGTATGTTGTATACAGGCATTTTGCTAAATTGTCGTGTTTTCGTTTGGATTTGACGGGATCGATCATGCCAAGTAACAAAGTGAATTCTTTTCGTTTTTTGAATTTTATATGTACATTTTTCTGACGCCGTTACGTTGAAGGAAAACATGGTGAGGCAATCTGCATAATCCGTACTGGACCAGCGTAGTTTAGTTAAGCCCAAGCCCCCTTAATTAGGGTAGGTTCGTGCTCCTCGGTAGGGATGTATATGAACTATGATTGAATTCAATCGTCAGTAGAGAAGATTGTGCTAATTAAGCTATCTTATCCCTTACAAAAAAAATCTTTTGATTCGAATTATTGAAGGCTTTTTTTTACGTCAGCGAGCACCGTTGCGTTTATAACGAACTAACATTTATTTTTTAGTTAACTCGCAAAGTATTAGGTTTTTAAGTCTTGGACAAGTATATAGTGTTCATCTAATATCTAACTTACATTTCCCTTTAATTTTGTCGCATTTATGAAATCACACCTTTTGAAACTGCGGTTGCGGTAAATCAAAGTATTATGTTGTTTGATTAGGTGTCAATTTTAGGTGACACTTGTTAAATGAATATATTATACGTTAAAGGAATATAATATTTTTCGGATATAATTTCATTACATATTTATACGAACTTATATTTTTTTATTACTTGAATAATGTTTAGATAGGCTAAGATTAGTTAGTAATAAAATACTTACATATATTGGATTAATTATGTTCTAGATTTAAAAAGATATAAAAATAAGTTACATTGTTTCCCTTGACACCATTAAGAGCGGAACAGTTTACGCTTAATAAGTGTAGATCACGTTTAGAAACGAAACTACCATTGTGTTTTAGATCGATTATAAATGCTAGATAATACGAAGCACTGTTAAAACTTTAATTTATTCTGTATTTTGTTATTAGGTACTATTTAACTTAAGTTTTAACATTGATTCTTAGCCTGAACCGTTTATGTATGTAAGATTTGCGTGGATATACTCTGTAATATTCTATTTATATGTTTTGTATAAGCAAAGGATATTTTTTGGATGTCGCGTAGAAATTGCTTAGTTATACGTTTTCAATAAAATGCACATTAATTATTCATCAAATGTATGTTTTACGGTTTGACAGTGAGCATTTACATAATCATATATATGAAGATTAAAAACGAAGTGAATGCAATTATTTATCAGACGGTCAAACTTATTGAGCTTATTTGTATTCAGGTCGAGAAAGCACATATCACCGTAGCCTGAACAGTCCTAGAATTGGTATATTTTTTAAATTCCTACAAACTTTGTACAGAATCGGCAAGTTCAATACCATTATACATTATCTCGTGTAAGTTAGCGGTCGCTACTCTAGACATAACTACGCTCACTACACGCGAGCTTCAAACAATGAAATCGTATTATAACTATTACGAGTTATAGCGAATATAAGAAATGATGTATTTTTGAATCGAAGGATAAATAAATCTAATCAACTCCCAGACATCAAATTTCACCTTACACACAACATTGTTATTGTTCATTTATAAAACAGCTGAACCGATTTAAATTACACCCAATTCATGGATTCATCCGTCATGAATGATAGCACAATTCAAATATTACGTAAACCAGAGATAAGCAAATATGGTAAAAACGATCCGGCAGTTGACAGTTCATGTCAATTCGTTCACTGTTAAGCGCCACGAAGTTCGCCAGGTCAAGACCTGTACTTAGGTAACATTAATTCAGTATATCGTTGTAGTTGTTGCACTCTGTCCTACTCTAATTACGTACGCGTACACTAAAGTCTGTGCCAAATACCAACTACCAACTGGCTCTGCCAAAGGCGCTGCCAAATACCAACTGGCTGCCATGGACTCAATCGAGAAACGTGCTAGGAGGCTCATTGGTGACTCACATCTAGTAGAGGCAGAGCTTCGATCACCGACGCAAGGTAGCCTCTATGGCCATCTTTTATCGGATGCATTTCGGAGAGTGTGCGATGGAATTGCACAATTTGATTCCAGCATCCCCATTCCACCTCAGGGGAACTAGACGGCGGTTGGGCTTCCACCCTTATGTTGTTGATATACCACCTATACGCACTAAGCGTTTCGCTTCTACTTTTATAACGCGCACAGCAAAGGAGTGGAATTCCCTCCCGCCGGATATTTTCCCTGATAAATACAATCTGGGGCTTTTCAAGGCAAGGTAGTGAATAGGCACTATCTGGACAGGCATGAACCATCTTCGGCCTCATCGTCACTTACCATCAGGTGAGATCGAGGCCAAATGCCTGTCAATAATACATTAAAAAAAAGTTAGAGTGAGATGTGTAGCAACCGCCATATATATAAGTTCAATTTAAAAAGTATGGCCCCATGTAGTATTAAATATGTTTTAATTAAAAATTTCTGCAACACTGGTGTCAATTAATTTTAATGCTTGATTACATCACGTATCATTCAAAGTAATTATTAAGGAATACAAACAGACGATCTATAATGAACAATTAAAAATGAAATGTATTATAGGTTATAATTTTGTTGCGTCTTATCCTCTCTATGCCCGCGGTCTAGTTTATTCGTGGGCAGCGCCCACTGCATATACTTCTATGTAGTACTTATGTTTTCCTGCGAGTGCGACATAAGGACTCGGTACCTATAGGATATTGTGCCACTATATAAACGCCAGATAACAGTGATTTGGTACACTTCGAGCCCTAGTGCCTAGAGTCAAGTACTGTGTAGATTAGACAAAACATAATATTTGGAAAATGTTCTTGAAGGTAAAATTATATTTGATAATAATGACTATACATTTAAAATAATAACTTTTATAAGAATGTGTCAAATTAATAAGAGTAACTTTTATGGAAGTTTACTGAAAGTATTAATACATTTTTCTGAAATAATAAGTGATTTTTGGATTTAGGATGAAATTGATTACATATTTACAGCAATTGTATAACATTTAACAATATATAAATGACGCAGGTACCAAAACGTATCGATTTTTAAAGTAGTATTTTATTCGCGTAAATATATCAATGTAATTGTAATTTGATACCTATAAATTTAATAATAATAGTGAATATATTCAATACATTTTCTTTAATATCCTTTTTAGGTGGCTTTCGTTTGCGGGCTCATAAGCGTAGCCAGGGGCGGTCTAATCGCAGCGCCTCACGGAGCTTTGTCATCACAAAGCATTGTTCTGGGCGCGCCCGGGCTTGCAGCGCCCGCATATGCCGCCCCATTGGGTCTAGGTTAGTTATTATCACGTTGACAACATTTTAATAATATTCAAACATGTGATTGTAAAATGTGTATAAACCAAAAATAAATAACATCAGAAATGCAAACAAAATATTCTCGCAAATAAACGTAAGCGGGACTTAAACCTGGTTTTTCCACACACCATATTGACAACCATCTGAACTATTTGCTCAACAAGCACAGTCCTTCCTAGTGGAATATTTCAACTGCATTCTAAGAGTTATTTCTTTGTCAAGACAAAATAGATTTTATTTACTGTTAATAATTTCTTTATGCTTGCTTAATATTTATTTTACACATTATTTTTAAACATTTAATCTAAAGAATAATAAAGGTAGTTAACTACTGAGGTTTTTTTGTTGCGATATAAATAGCTCTCCAAAGTCTTTTTTTAGTTTCTGATAAAAGACTCATTCCTATTCTATAGAAATTAAACTTATTGAAGTATAATATAAATATTTACTTCGCTCTTAAAAAAAATTAAGTCATATTCGAAATTTTAATAGGATTATTTTACAGCTCGTACATAAAAATAAACGAGTGCGTAATGTCAATTTCTGTATAATATGCCAAGTGCTCAAAAAGCTGTTAAATATGAAACTTATTTCAAATTTAACTATATTGATTGAGAATTTTTATTATTTATTTATTTAATTTAGAAAAAAGCATGTTTATATGAAAATAAAATGAGAATATAAACCTTCAACCCAACATTCAACAACTAACGTATTTATTATTATGACAAATAAAATACTTACAGGTCACGGCGCAGTCGTGGCCCATGCGGCGCCCGTCATTTCTGCTCCTCTTGCATCGTACGCGCACGCAGCTCCTGTGGAAGTTTATGTAAGTTTGAGAAACTAGAACTGACAAATGAACCTATCTATGAACTACAACATACATTAGCATTATTATCCCCATAACTATAATAATATTTCGTATTAGTGATTTTACATTTTATTACAAATGCTAAATAAATGTGCAGATTCTAAACAGAATATTAACTAAATAATTCTTTACCGCTTAATTTGTTAAGCCAAACTAGAGTTTGTACACTGTTAACAATGACGTATCAATATCCAACTTAGAAATCTTTACAGATTTCTTGCAAAGTGGCAAAATATTTTATTAGCATTGCGATTAAATAAATGTATATATTCATTTTATTCTTAATAAATTTTTAGTAAATCTCTTCTAACATTCGCTACAAAAATGTTTGCATTTATAATTTATAACTTCAGACTCTGATTTACAAAACTAATTCGTATATTACCCTTATTACGAGTATAATGTCAAAAAAATTATTGAATTTTATAAAGTCTTATCATTGTTACATCTTACATATCCCAAGCCATTTCACGGGTCACTAAAGCTACTACAATGTTCTTAATTCATTACTAAACCATATTCCAAACTTTTCAAATGTAAAGTTTCTTTATCAGGCTCATCCTCGCTATCAATTTAACTACGGAGTCACTGATGCTCACACCGGCGACCAGAAAAGTCAGTGGGAAGCTCGCGACGGTGACGTGGTGAAGGGTCAATACTCTCTGGTAGAACCTGATGGCACAATTCGTACTGTTGACTACACATCTGACGCTCATAATGGGTAAGTCTAGATTTTGTAACAGATTATCACTATATTAAACAATTATTATTGAGCCAGGAGCAATCCCACGAGGAGTACGGGCTCATAGGTCATAACTTACAGGAGGAGTGTTGATGCTCATAATAGGTACTGTTATGTTATATTTTTACATTTATTCTAAACAGGGGTTATCATATATCTCTTCAAAAGATGAAATCGTGGTTAAAAGTGTCTGCTTTTCTGACTATACATCCGAGGTCCGCAACCAGTAAATCTACCATTTCCATATACTTCTGTCATTATTCTACTAGACATGGTCGCTGGTAGAGCCTGATTTCAGCATGTGAACTGTTAATTCCACATTTGATGTCAAAGCCATAAGTTTACTATTATATAATATTCCCAAATTTCTTCCAAACCAGTGTTTACATCTATCAAAGTCTATCAACGACTAGTTATGTTTCATGGTTTCATCAACACAACTAGTCATTGTGTTTGATGATAAGTTGGATAAGTTTTTTTTTTATAAACAGTCCACCATTATTTCATAAAAAGTCAGTATACCTACTTGATTAAAACTGGGTAATCACAACTAGTGACTCTAAAGACTTTTTCATTATTACTCTAGAGTAATAATGAAACAATTTTCCAGGTTACAGATTCAATAATAATAATTTTGTGTCCAGATTCAATGCAGTAGTAAGCCGGCAAGGCCACGCAGCGCACCCAGCAGTTGCTCCTCGCGTTATCGCCGCCCCCGCCCTAGCGCACGGACATTTTTATGGATAAGACACAATGGACCAACCTCACCGACGACTATTTATTACTCAACACTTAGACTAAGTTAGGATCGAATGCAACTAAGAAACGAAATGCGCAATGACCTAAAATCTAATCGCATGATATAAGATTTATTTTTAGGTTACGTTTCATAAGCTTTCATAAGCTTTTCCCATAGATGCAAAAGTTAATAATGTATTAAACGAAATTATTAAAACAGGTCAACATTGCGTAGTTAGGACTGGACCACGTACCTTAAGGCCCTGCGTTTCATAATTTGTATTAAGGGATTACACGGCCCAAAGTTAGTTACTTAACTAATTCATTCACTTACATTAACGTCTCATCTAGAACGAGTTTTGTATTATATTTTCTTCTAGAATATAGGTTATTCTTTATTTTCTGTAATTTTTAATACATTTTATGAAAGGTTAGATATTATAGGGTGCTAGGCAAAGATTTTAGATTGTGACTGATACTCTATTATTATTAAAACATTTTATACAATCGGATGTGTTTTAATTTTACAACTTGAATAGATATAACCTGTAGAATTATAGTTTAATGTGGACTTTATTAGATTTTTTAACAATCAATAAATTCAGTTTTACTCCTAGGTAAGGTTGACTGTATAATAAATGACAGAGTTATCAAAACAAGCTTCTTTTTGTTAAGTTTTTACTTACTTGTAAAATGTATATTTTACAATTATATTACTTATTACTTTATAGCAAATCATAATATCCTAAATATATGAGGAAAGTAGGAATAATATGTAGTTTTTACCTTGGTAATATTTTTTTTCTTTTTTTTATATTTGTTATTCTTAATATAAAATTGCAAAATGGGGTCTAAGTGTAATGCAAAAATAATTCCCTTACATATCTGTTAAGTTATAAAAGTTTGAAGGAAAAACGTAAATTGCATAACAAAAGAATTGAATCTATAAATCATAAAAACTTTTCATCTTTTTTCACGTATTAATACCAAAAAGCGAATAAATTGTATAAATGGGTAAGTAAGATATCTAAAGAGATATATAGAAAAATATTAAACATGCTTGCCTAATTTCAACGCTGTGTGTTCTACAAATTTGCTCGAAACTAAACAGCCCAGCCAAAATTAGTTTTATATACGATTGTGTAAGAATTATTATAAAAGATTGTATAAAATACCAAGTGCAGATGATACGAAAAAAATATACCTACGGAGGGTATAAAAGCGAGTGCAAACTATTGACCCAGGCATTACTGTCCGACATTTTTACGTTTTATCGCTGACGAAAAACAGATGATGCTGCGTGTGCTATGTAGCGTAAATGCGAGTACGAGTTACTCTTTTGACAGTTTTTGTCACAAACTTTTGTGAATCCGAACGCTGTCGCAAGTGAAAAGTTCTCACAAAAGTTTTTATAGTGAGAGTCTTGTATTCTAAGGTGAGAAGTAGATCTTATTATTAAAAATAATTATGTCGGGAAGATTGTTTTTTTCGTGGAGGATGTTCGCAGCTGCAAGAGACCGAGACGACTTAATTTTTTCTATTAATAGAAATGCAAGAGCTCGGGGAAAATTAAATCCTGTGTCAGACCTTAGTGGATCTCAATTCCGACGAAGGTACCGTTTGACAAAAGAAATGTTCAAACGCTTATGCCAAGAATTAAAGCAAAAAACTAATCTTAGATCTTCTCAACGAATTTCAATCGAAATTAAAGTAAGTTTTAGCATATTTACTATCCCTAACTATTTCGTAATGTATACACGTTATGAAATTAAATGTAACTATGGTTGTACATAAAATTACATTTAATCAAATTCAAGTGTATTAATATGTAGGTTAAAATATGTACATTTGACAGGCGATAGTCTTCATTTTTAAACGCGCCGAAGTTTTAATTTTTTTACTTTAATTTGCATCGGAGCACAATTTGGTGAGGTCACCATGCCTAATAAATTACATAAAAATCAACAAGATACACAAAAGATTATAGAAAAGTTTGAGGTACTCTAAAGCCATTCCTTCGTCGACAATGATAGCAAAACTACCATTGTCTTACTGAATCGACACATGTAGGTAACAAAGTAGATTTATCAAGAGAATGTTTGAACATAAATAGGTGTGAAACATTGCATTGTGTAGTTCTGTTTCAGTACATGTAAAAATCATGTTATTATTGAATAGAACGCATTATATTGTCAATGGAATGGCTGTAAAATATATACTTACTGCTCCATAAACGTAATTAATAACTCAAATTGTGAATAACTCGTCTTCATTTTTAAACGCGCCGAAGTTTTAAATTTTTTACTAACTATCATACAAAAGATTTGACAACTGTATTATACACATAAATAAAATAGATAGCTTCTTTCGCATTCGTTTTACTAGGAAAATGATCTTCCAGATTTGGTTGGTTTATCCTAATATTATTGTCTATGGCATGAACTTTTAACTATAATGCCAACGTGAAGAAAATATTGCTCCCCTTTCACGGTGAGAAAACGCCAATCGAGTAGTATAACTCACATGTAACTCGTACTCGCATCTACTCGCTATTCGTCGCGTTTGAAGTTAACTCGATTAACGTGACGGTGAAGTCATTCACTTAATTTTGTGTAACTCGTACTAAGCACACAGAAGCTTCGTGGCGACTTCAATTCTCATTTACTTAGTCGACGACTGAACACATGTTTTTAAAATTACCCTCTATAGCTTTCTATTAAATATTAGTTGAGTTTCATTTGCATAAATTAATTCAGAGCCTTAAGCATCTAGTGTTTTGTAAAAAGTTACGTCATTCTCTTAATAATAGCGTGGATCTTCTTATAATTATGAATTTTACAATATTTGAATCATTATTATTTGAAAATATATTTTATTAACAGTCGACTCTCGTTTCTCTAAAACTATAAATGATATTACAATAATACAATATTATTTACTATGTATCATTTTATAATTCACATTAAATTATTTAAGAAATTTGATACATTATGAAGTAAACGAAAACGAGCAGACTCTGTAGCTCCATATCCGTATTTGCCATTAAGTTCCGAAGAGATTGGAAAATTTTTAGGCCACTTAACCATTAACTTTTATAACAACAATGGGAAAATATAAAAAAGTGTTACATGAGCGCCAGTGATATTCCAAAATGATCGCCTTATCTCTGATTTTTACCAGATTATGTATATAGAGTCTTGAAAATACACACAATGACTAAGAAATATTGTGGATTGATTCCAAATTAAATTTGAGTTATTTATATATCAATATTAATAAGTCGCGAGCACGTTTGTCCCCCTATAGTATAAACATAAAAAAAATAGTAAACCTGAAACATATTTGCTTTAAATTTAATCTTTGAATAGTTTGTGATTATTACAATATTCTAATACAAAACAGATTCTACACATTCCTATTTGGAATTATTTACTTAAAATTAATTAAATAACTTGACAAACTATGTTTATTAGTGTAAATTCTTTTTCATATTATTGTCCTTTTATAGGGCTTAAGAATGACTCTTGACTCTTTGACTCTTGGGGACTAAAAGTGACTTGAATTTAGAATGTTGATATTGTGACTAAAAATTTAAATCAACAAAGAGATCGATCGCAAACATTTTTGAAATAGTCACTGGCAGCATAATAAATAAGACGCACAAGTTTATTAAAATAATATCATACAACAACACAAACACAAGTATTACTTTTTTTTCCCAGACGGTGATTAAAAGCAAAGTATCAAACACCGATAAGAACACTATTATAGGTACAAGTGAAATATATACATTCAATAACGCTCTGTATTTTAAAGTAACATTTCTCCTTTGTAATAGTTTTTTACATGCTTGGTTATCTTCCTATTTACAATGATTCCTTTTTACATTGATTTTTTTAGTAGGTTATAAATCAACAAAATCACCTATCGCTACGAGTATTGTTAATTGCAATTGATGTTCTATAACATCCGCTATCAAAGCTTTATCAGTCGTATTATAATCGACACAGATTTCAACATCAGCTGTCAGTCAAGTTACGAAGAAATTATCGACATCGTAAACAAAAAGACTATCAAGTCCATAATCGGAAGGTGTAGCAAATCTCAATGATATCATCAATGTAACGCCTTACAATTTATTAAGTTCTTTTACATAACACACTGTATGCATATTCAATTGATTATTCTTCCGCATAATATAATATAGACAATTTTGTTCTTTATTTATAAAGGGGAAAATTTCATTTCATATAAATTAATTACATCATAGTACACATTTGCTTGTTCTTTGAAATTGAGACCTCTTATTACGAGTATATATTGAAAATAATACAATATACTAATAAGAGTGAATTATATATAACGTAATAAGAATCAATTATGCATATTTGAAACTATATTATAAAAATTATCACATTTAAAAGTGTAAGTAATGTGTTTGAAAATTATATTTTGGTCAGGCCCTAAGGCTGAAGATGACCGAAATATTGATGAAGACGACCATTACAAAAATTATAAAATATATATTTTCGAAAGTATTATATTAAAGTAATATTGAATAAACTTTGAAATTAAAATCAATACACATGAGGTATTAATTCTTATCTCTCAACTAGGCAAATTTGCAGCAACTATTTTTAATGTGCACTATAGAAAAAATAAATACCTAAGTGTCAGATTAATTGGACGATAACCAACAGCCGAATTATTTATTAAGAATAAATAATTCGTGGCAATATGAAAACGAATAATACTCGTAAAAGTGATATATTAACATGCGACCTATATTAAAGGGATATTTTTGATAAAATAAAATGCTTATTTAGAGAAAATTTTAAATAATTTAATTAATTTACACATTTAGTAACAATGAGAACAACTAACAATTGGCTCAGTCTTCAAACTAGCTATCAGTGTTGATGGTGGCTCTCCATATGAACTTGATGGCCGGGAGCGGTGTGCTTCACAACTGCGTTGAATCTGGAAATAATTTGATATTCAATATAATTTCTTTAACTTAATAGAGATTCTTATATTCATAATTACTGAATGACTAAATATAATGTTCATGCTATGTAAAATTAAAAAATTTAACAGAGATTTTGATAAATTTGTTCAATGTTATTTTAATATTTAAATTCAATAATTAAAAGTAGTTAAATTATTACTTTACCCATTATGTTTGTCTGATGTATACTCCACAGTTCGAATAGATCCATCGGCCTCGTGTAAGGAGTACACACCCTTAACGACATCCCCGTCGCGGTACTCGTGCTGGTACTTGTTGTCTCCGGTATGGGGATCTTCTATTTTGTACTCATACTGGTACTTCGGATAAGCCTGTAGACGGAAGAGCAAGTGAAACTAGACAACAACATTCGATTGCATTGTGAATTCATACGTGACCAAAATGGATAGGACTTATTTGAATAAAATAAGGAGAAAGTTCTAATATATGACTCCAGTTTAGGTTTAAAAAAAGGTAACTTACGAAAAAGTCAACAGGTTCATCTTTAGAGTGACTATCAGCTTGGTGATGATATGCAGGCGCCTCATGCGATTGTAGAGGGGCTTGGTGCAGACTTACAGACTCGTGGGCAACGTATTGTGGCTGACTTTTATGAGTTTGTATGTGAGCTGGGTGGTGATGGTATGAAGGAGTGTAGTGCACTTGCTGCTGTTGGTGAAGAGTCTGAAGTCCCAAGTCCTCTTCGCTTTGAGCCGAAACATATTCGTAAACAGGAGCGCCGTGTCCGTGACTTCCTTTAGAAGCTTGTTCTTGTTGGTGTAAATTTTGGGAAGAGTAGACATGAGCTAAACTCTCGGGCTCAGCTTGGTACTGGACCTCCTTAGCAGCCCCTTGTTGAAAACTGATAGGGATATGATCGTAACGTTTGTATTCCTTGGGCTGATTATGCTTGATATGAGTGTTGACAGTGTGGGAATGTTCTTCACATATGGCAATCCCCAGCGTAAGGACAAGAACTAAAACCTGAAATAAAAATATCGTTAGAGAAATTTTCACTTTCACAAAATCCAGTAAACAAGAAAACGCATTACGCACTTTAGCTAGCATTTTGGTCTTTCTCCTTTGACTTCCGCGATAGAACTGATGAATTAACATAGGTTATTAGCTCAATATATACCAGAGACGTTACGAGAGAGTATTGAATCAATTTGTTACCGCTTGGGGCGTCATGTTTGTAAGCTCCGCGCACAGTTTGTATATGACGTAACTTACGTAATCAATGTGAAGGTTGTCTATCTAAAGTAGTGCAAAGCACATTTTGAATTTGCAAATTCTTATATTAAGCTCAGGTGAAACCTTTGTTCAATATAATAAGAATCGGATTAAAACGAGAGTACTTTATGAAAGGGGTATGTTTCGTCGCTGTTCAGTTGAAATATTTATTAGTCGCCGGAGATACAAAACTAATGCACGATTAAGTGTAACTCTAACATAGTTAAACAAGCAAACTCATTAACATTTAGTGATTGCCATAGATCTACAACGCTTACAGGAACCAATAGAGTACGATGCCAACGTGTAGTATAAAAGAAGTCAAAATTTACTTACCAAAAAGTCAACTGCCTTTAGAAATAGTTTATGTAGAGGTACAAAGGCAAATTATCTCGGTACAACATCTACGTATGGTAGAAGTAATTGACATATTGAACCCAAATAATATATAATAACTACTATATATTCGATATTTTATTCATCAAATATATTAAATTAGTTTTTAATGGCAGCGATAGCTTTTAAATAGTAAAATTATACAAACATTAGGTTTGCAAATTACATTTATAATGGATTGGTATCGACAATTTGATTTAATAAA
The DNA here is from genome assembly GCA_036419045.1 of Scirpophaga incertulas. Taxonomy (NCBI): domain Eukaryota; kingdom Metazoa; phylum Arthropoda; class Insecta; order Lepidoptera; family Crambidae; genus Scirpophaga; species Scirpophaga incertulas. Next base: position 18,043,608 of record CM071639.1, on the reverse strand, counting down.
CATAATTTTTGTTAGTTGGAATATTATGTAAACATTATTTGTCTTTCTTATATAATTTATATTTTCGTTCAAGCATGAGATGTGACCTGCATATTTATAGATTTACCCAATTTCAGTAAAAGAACTTAAAATTCTTCCCTGCCTTACAAACGAGAAGAGATCAGTTGGGATCTATATTCTGATATATGATCATATTTTCGCAATCCAAATGAGAAACTAATGCAGAAATTACTCAAGCTTATCCATAAGCATACGTTAAGATTATAATAGTGTCTAGACAGTCAAGAATAAAGAAGTCGAGTCACTAAGCAAAAAAAAAACTATAGCTGCGATAGGTAGAAAGTGAAGCAGTCTATGCATCTTACCTGTTGCTGCAAACTACCCACAGTAACATCTCATATGCTCATCATCATTGACAAAACTACAGGGGGGTTTCCATTGCATCCAAGTGCCGTCGATGACATAAGGGTCTTTATTAATTGTTCTACACGTAGACACTGTTATCAACATTTTTATTGACAAAATAATGCAATATATGCTGATTTGATATACCTATAGAACATAAATAATTCATATTCGTATTCATATCTCAAAAAAATTTCAATTCATAATTTGTAACAAATTAATGTCCAACCCCCACTAATTAACGTAACCTTAATATGAACTAAGGATTTAGGCATTGCAATAATGATTATGTTATTGTTTCTTTTAAATTTTGAGTGATGATTATGTCTCAGAAGTATTCAATGATCTTTGTCGTGGCTGCAGTTAATAATAATTTAACTAAGTGAAGTTTCTGGTGAACAATAAAGCTGACATACATTATAAAGATCTACATTATAATGAAATTACAAAGTGATATGCATCAAAAGCAAATCATACTGAATTGCAACATGCCATACTTAATTTATAGACAGCATAGTACTATCCCATAAGGTTTGTATCGCTTAAAACCAACAAAAAAATATTTTTACTATGTACTTAAAATTATTAATGTTATTTTATACATTAATAATTTTAAGTACATAGTAATAATTACGGATATTTTACTATATATATCTTTTTGAACATAATTAGTGTTTTTAGTATATAATAATTATTATTATATCATAGTTATTTAAACAATACATAAACCATTTCAAGATTTCAGGTATCATATAACGCTTTAAAGACAATGGTAGCCCTTTACAAGGGAAAATTAAGTCATGCTATATTTTCAGAAGACAATACGAGCTATTAATATGGAATATTACAATATTACTATAATTACTTATTTGATAGACGGATCTTGTACATACAACACAAGTGTGATTTCTTGTTTTGTACAGATAAAATTCTTTACTTCGGCACCTGCAGTATTTTAGTATATTGATATGTTGAATTAATGTTAATACTACCATTAACTTATCAGAGAATTCGCTATAAGTTGAATTTTCAAATATATTAATACTTATAGGTAAGCAAAGATAAAACTATATATTAACAATTATCAAAGGCTACTCGTATTTTCCTCTTACACAATACCCACGTTTTCTGTCTCACTTGGTTATGTTTTGTCCAAGGGTTCGTATTAATAAAGATTTTTAAGTTTGGTTACTTAATTTGTGTTGTTCTCTTTCCATTTATAAATAAATTTATTAATAAAGATGTTAAATAATTGTACATGTCACCATGTTGTCGATGTTAATGATTAGCAGACAAGTTAACTTATTGGCTTCTGTTAATTCTGTAAAAGGTATTTATAGATCTACAACGTTAAACTCGAATATCTTTGTTTCTTGACTAAAGTTCTTAAGTGACAGGATGGTAGCTATTCAGGCTTCCTTTGAAACCTTATAATTTTCTACTATCATGGAGATTCAGACCTGTATGAACAGAACTACTACTGCGTGTGCATAACATTTTTGTTAATATAGAATGCACTCCAAATAAAATTGAAGAAACCTGTAATATGAAGCAAAAAAAGATTAAATTCCGATCTCTAGTAATGATCGTAAAACAACCTTAAAAAAACACTCCATTTAAATTGATAACGAGAGCAAAGTCAGGGACGATTAGTCACAGCACTATTCTCCTGAATACGCACAACGAAAAACTATTTGGATTTCTTTTGTCTTGATAAAGAAACTACGCATTGGAAACTTTAAGAGCCGTGAGCCATATTCACGGCCTCATAATAACTTCATAATATTTGTCCTTGGAAAATATTTCTATTATAATTATCATATTTTCTATGTCCGATTTAGTAACATTTGAATAAATGAACACAACAGCATTATTATTTTAAATCACTTCACAAGTTACACCTCATGTTAAGAACATAATTGAACAGTACAAATTATGCGATTCTCTCCTATTTACTTAACTTTTCACTCAATCGAATTTAATATTATAATCAAGCAAATTTTTCAAGACTATTGATAATTCTCTTAACAAATATTTATTTCAGTTTTTTTTTTAATATTTAATTAATATGAGCATATAATAGTCTTTACAATCCAAAATAAGAGTAAAGAAATACATACAAGTTTCAATGTGTCGCCATGTCTGAGGTCCCGGGTTCGAATCCCGATGGGGGCAGATGTTTGCGTGATGAATGCGAGCATTTATACCTTAGTCATGGTTGTAATTATATATTTCAATCAATAATATTTATATATGTATAATATATGTATGTCTGTCTGTTACCGTTAGATCCCATAACACAAGCCTTGCAGAGCTTACTTTGGGCTAGGCTGATTGGTGTGAGTGTAAGAAATATTTATTTCCATTATTCTTATTTTTTCTTCGTGTAAGCCACCAAGGATGGACTTTATGAGTAAATAATTCGTTAAAAACAAAGATTTAATAAGACGGGGAGAGAAAGCTTTTATTATAGTAATTTTCTATAACAAATGATAAACGAAAACACAATCTTACTTTCATTACAGCAAACGATGATAGTTTTGATTCAATGATTAAAATGAATTAAATCTAAAAGTAGAGATAACATTATTGAAGAAATCAAATTATTTAACAAAATTTTTGCTGTTGGTAATCAAATGTTTTGAACTAGACGAAAAATTTGTTTAACCTACTACTAATAGTCGAACAAAATCGTCAAGTTCTTGGCTTACTTCTCGTAATAAATCGGTGAACATCTAAATAGAGGAAATACATTTTAATTACTGTGTTTTGATTTAAAGTGTAACAGGTGGTGAAATTATTATGACTTCACACCAATTGGTCACATATACAGAGGTTTTTACAGATTTTGTGAATATTATAAAAACAACTATTGTCTATCGACAACTGTAGCCGCTCGACAGACAAGTTTTGTAGGTTGATTAAATATTCATCGCTCCTTAATTTCAGTGTTATTCTGTTTATGTATTTAAGTACTAGAACGTAGAAGATTATGACCAGCTATAGCGAAATTACAGTTGGAACCGGAACCAAACTTTATCAAAGCGCGTTCATCACAACATCTCTTTCGAAGTGATATTGTTTGCTGTTTAATAAAATATGCTGAACGATGTCTACATTGTTACAAACATAAGTCTGAAAATTATGTTTATAGAACACAATACTAAGAATTATTTGTATTTAGAAAATATTTCTTTTTACGACAACTACTTTAATTAAAATTAATATAGTTATAAAACTACATAAAATAAATCAATGTCTACAATGACAAGAACTCCTTGCTCCCACAAAATAAATACGAAATCAAATGATCGTGAATTTAATCAACATTACATCGTCAAAAACATTATCCATTCTCTCAAAACATCATTCGTCAATTGCATTTGTTCTCATTATGAAACATTTTAACTACTACTTTCTATGAAGAATGAGCAAAATTGTATTAGTGAAATTAATATATTGGATGAAAATATATAACATGTAAATTTGTATGTATTTGTACGTAGTTCTCTATCTTCTGGCCAATAAATTTATCTAAGATCTTATCACGTGCGCATGGAAGATTTAGAGTCATCGCTTTCTACTGCTCCAATTAAAATACTCGGCACGTCAGAGCAATCTCAACTGCTTTACATACTGTATTACGTGGGGATACTACTGTTAAGTACCCCCCCATTTACATTATTACGATTACACGTGACAAATTCGAATGATGTCTTGTTAACTTTTTACCTCACTTGTAAGGAAACACAGGAAATTGTGAAAGGATTTGATTAATTTAGTGAAATTGTTAATACTTTCCAGAAGTCTCGAATATTATCTATGCAGCAGCACTTTTACATTTTAAATGTGTATACAGATTACGAGGATGGTAATTACTAATGCAAAGTATGAATACTGACGTAATTTATCATTTTGCAGATAAACACTGCAGGCACTGTTTACTAATACATAAGTTCTGTATATGAAACACTAGCTTTCTGCCCGCGGCTTCCCCTGCGTCGAAGTTGGTTTATGGCGCGAAGGTTTTATCGCACTTCCCACTCTATCTATTAATGAAAACCGCATGAAAATCTGTGCAGTACTTTTTGAGCGAAGCCTTTATTGCGCATCCAGTGGGATCTGTCGATATTTCCGAAATAAAAAGTAGCCTATGTTACTCGGTGATAATGTAGCTTTCCAAAAGTGAAAGAATTTTTGAAATCGGTCCAGTAGTTTCGGAGCCTATTCATTACAAACAAATAAACAAATCTTTCCTCTTTATAATATAAGTATACATATAAAATCACAAGGGTAGCTTCTTAGTAATTGAGAAACTGGTATGTCCTTCTCGCTTATTTTATTTCATTCTTTATGCATTCTTTAGAGATTACAGCAATATATGTCAGATTGTTGTGCACATAAATACATAAAAACTAATAATACATTTTTGTAAGGTGCATGAGGATTATATTGACGGCCAGACATTGCACCTTTCATATTGCAATGGCGATGATAGAGCGAAATATATGGCAAGTGAACATTTTAAGGTACGATGGAGTTCAAAATATTATAACAAGCAAGAATAATTGCAAGATTCAAGTTTAATGCAAAAAAATTGTTTAAATATGGCTTTTGGATTATACTCATAACACCTGTTATTTTATTTCAGTATTTTAATAATATACCATTCTGACATTTATTCATGTTATAGGAATACTGCGCATTTCACTCACCCACAGCGCCTGATTAACCTTTAGGCTAATTAGGCTGCAGCCTAGGGCGGCCTGACTTGACTCGAATCGCTTCTTTTTAGGCCGACCGTAACACACCTGGCGGCGGGGGCGCGTTCTTACTTAGTCTTAATTAGCCTAGGGCGGTGAGAACTCTTGATCAGTCGCTGCTCACCCAGATTGTGAGTGAGCTCGATTCGCACTATCGAGTACTGTCGACCACACAGGGATCTATGACAACCTGCAAGGGATCAGATCAGACGTCAGCGATACAAAATTTGGGGCTCCATGAAATGAAAACGGGGGTCCACGATAATGGATCTCAACATACACTGATAGTACCAATACTTACATTATACTATCTTCTAATATATAGTCATAAAATTAGTTATAATATTTTGTGAGTTGTAGGATGTAGGTATTCAATATCAGGTAAGATACCCAAGGTCCACCCAAAACCGAAAAACATGGCGAAGGGTCTACGACCCAAAAAACGTTTGGGAATCTCTGTTATAATTATAAACGAACTTAACTGCATCGTCGTCACTTCGGGTCTCGTGTTGGTATTTATCCTGTGGGCGGGTTCTCTACTTTGTTTCGAACAAGTATTTAGTGTAAACCTGAGAGTAGGACAGTATATATATTTTTTTTTGTAATATTCCTATTCGATAGTTGGAAATATTTCCCCCAATACAAAACAGAGAGTTTATTTTTTAATTCAAACATATAATATATTTGCTTCATCCGTCTCTGATTCTGTTAAAAAGAATCCTTATTTGTTGACTATATTTGCATTTTAGTCGCTTTCTCAAATCACACTTAACGAAAACCTGTTATACAAATGGTTTTAAGATCCTATGATCCTATATCTCTCTTTTTAAAATATTAAGTTATTTTTTTAGAATTGATTACTTTAGAGTTCTCAAAATAATATTCTATATTTCGGTATGATGTTATAAAACTTTTGAAACATCGGGAGGATGAATTACAAATATTTTAACTTTCATGCACAAATTCACAGTAGAAGAATTAGAAGATTAAATAAATTTAGTTATTTAGTATTAGAACTCAATAATAAAAATATATTGTGAGCAATACACCGGTCACGCTATGGTTTTCGGCTTCTTGTGGTCTATGCCCCAATTGGAATGGGAAAGTCTGGAGTTCTGCCATGGATCAATATGGTTTTTGTATTTTGAATTGCAAATGTACATTTATATATAATTTTGCTATAGTGAAGGTAGGTAAACATCGTGAGTGAATGATGTGTGTGACCCCTGCGCGTCTTGTCTGGTTGTCTAGCTTCGAGATTAAATTTCTATATACTGTTTTCACAGCTGAATTATCATCTATCATACTGAACAAGTTGCCATGAATTGTTTATGATAATCTATTTTTTTTATTTATAGCTATGTTATATCTGTCATCGCTCCCTTTCTTCGCGAGTCACATAGCCAAATTCGTACACGCATCAGAATATACTTGATAGCGAGATGTTAATAAGGTGGAAGTATGATGAGGATGACAAAAAAAATGGGTTTCTATATGGTGTACTAATGTGGGAAGGTGTATTGATATATTTATTAGACGCGGTGGCTCTTTTTTTCCTTGGATGTATTAAAATGCGACTAAGGGGAGTTAGGGTTATAGACATACGTTTGCCCCTTATTTCGAGTTAATGAAAATAGGTGTAGAGTAGCCGCTTATTACACCATTTTCTAACCCTTCTGAAATAACAGTCATGAATATTTAGGGTGGATTACAAGGGTATTAGTAATAACAGATAAAAACGTTAGCCTGCACGTTAAAAGGTAACCTAAAATCTAGTAACAAAGTACTCGTAATCCATAAATTGCATGTCAATCATAACTATCTACTGGCAATTAAAATACTACTTTATTTAAAATGAAAGCCATCCATTCGAGACTTTCACATTTGGTGAGTTCTAACTTAGGAAAGACCTCTTTCGTTCTGTGACCTAAAGTAATCAAAACATATGTCGAATAAATAATATTACTTTAATACTTTTCTAAGTATCAATTTCTAATTATTTTCTAATTATTTATCCGCATCATTAACAATCAATATGTTATACACAATTATTGTGCAATAGAATAATATTTTAAGTACTAATTACGTTAATAATATTTGTAATTATAACAAAGTAAAAAGATTCTATGAATTTTCTTTATGAATTATGAGGATGTCCAAACAAACCTTTTAGAAACTTCAGTTTCACCCATATTATTACTTATTATTCCGCTATTACACAAAATCAAATCAATAAGTTGATTTTTTTTCTCTTATTTCAGAGAGGCTGAGAATCCTCACAAGGAGCACATAATGTGCCCAAGATCGCAGCGGCAAGTGCTAGACCAGCGTGATCTACCGACTAAACTTAGCTTTAGTCTTGGCCTTGGCCTACGGCTTGAATGGAGGGGAGAACTAAGTTTGAATAAGAATTAGCGTCCATCACCTGATAGTCAGCTAGCTGGGGTGTATGGGGATTACATTTAATGGAACCCAAGCGAAGCGGCCCCAAACCTCCCAGAATAATGTACATTTAGGAAAGGTCACAATGTGTGGCGTTACCGATAGCCGTGCCTATGTTGACGGACGTTGGCATAGCACCGTTATCAAAGGGTGTTAAGAATCTCTGGGCGTTACCTACGCTTACTAGTTAAGGTTTAAGATTACGACTACGATGGTAAGCGGGTTGACACCCCCTTTGCGGCGCGTTGCCGACCCTGTAAAAACCTATTTACTCTCCTTTTGAAGAACCCCTTAGTCAATGACACTGACCCAGCGCGGATAAGTCGATTTACTTTATCTTCCTTACTTTTACCTTCGAATTGGTTATTATTATACACTGGTGGACAAATAAATCGAGCCACCCTTAACCCGTAAGTTCAAATGCAATTTCCTTCAAATATATGTACATTTGATAAATAAAAATTATGTTGGCAGCAAGGGCAAGTCATATCGAATACGGAGATAATAACACAAACGCTTTCCATTAATCTTATGAGGGTAGAATGCGCGTTAAAAAAATTATCACAATTTTGCCGGTATTATCATAAAAATTTTTGTTTGTTTTGAGTGTATAAAAGTCGGTAGATTGAATTTTTTTTTGTGGCTTTTTGCGTTGTTGCTTCCTCTGTCATTAGTCTGCAGATTGCGGTTGCTTTTCTTGGTAATAATGGATACTACGCCTCAGAAAGCTGCTCAAGCTGTCGCATTACTTCAATCGGGCATTGGTCAACGTCGGGTTGCTCAAATGTTAAGAATAAGTCGTTCTTCGGTGCAGCGCGTCTATAGAAGATACCTGGAGACTGGAGCCTTCGATCGACGCCCAGGAACAGGCAGGCCACGGGCTACAACCTCCGCAGATGATCGATACATCAATTTGAATGTCCTGAGGAATCGGCGTCTGAACGCGGTACAGGTGCAACAACAGCTTCGTGACGAACGTGGAGTGGTTATAAGTGCGCGTACAGTCAGGAGAAGGTTGGCCGAACGAAATTTGACACCTCGACGGGCTGCAACAGGCCCAAAATTAACAGTAGCTCACCGCAGAGCACGCCTTCAATTTGCTCGTGAGCATAGAGAATGGACACTGGATCAATGGGCACATGTTCTTTTCTCTGACGAGACAAGGGTATGTCTTTACGGAAGTGATCGAAGACAGAGAGTCTATCGTCGCCCTGGAGAACGTTACGCTCAGTGTTGTATCGAAGAAACGGTTGCATATGGTGGTGGCTCTGTGATGGTGTGGGGCGGCATTTCTCTAACAGCACGAACAGAGCTGGTTTTCATCGAATCCAATGCTCCGTCACGTGGATTGACTGCAGAACGATATATCCGTGATATTCTTGAGGATCATGTGGTACCTTACTCAGGATATATCGAAGATGAGATGCTTCTAATGCATGATAATGCAAGACCCCATACAGCGAGAATTGTTACTCAGTATCTTAGGGACGTTGGCATTCGTGCTATGGAGTGGCCAGCACGGAGCCCTGACTTGAACCCCATCGAACATCTGTGGGACGAGTTAAAACGCAGGGTTCGAGCCAGGGTTCCGGCTCCTTCAACACTTTCTGGGCTCAAAATGGCGATAGAGGACGAATGGAACGACATCCCTCAAGACTTAATTGTTAAATTGATAAGATCAATGGGTACACGGATGCAAGCAGTTGTCCAAGCTAGAGGCGGCAATACACATTATTAAAACATTAATTTTTAATTGTTTTCCGATGTTATTTCTTTGTTTTTTTACTTTTAAAAATTAAATCTTTAAAACGTTTTACTTTTTCTTTTAATTGACTTTTCATTCTAGAGGCACGTACTCAACAAATTAAGGTGTTACCCCATACAATTTACTTTTATTGTAAAGCCTATAAAATTACTTATCTAATGATACCACTTTCATCAAAATTGTATTCATGCATTTGAAGGAAATTGCATTTGAACTCAAGAGTTAAGAGTGGCTCGATTTATTTGTCCACCAGTGTATATTTATAGCAAAAAAATATTTATATACCTTATTTATATTTACCCTAGATCCTATAACACAAGCCTTACAGAGCTTACTTTGGTCTAGGCTAATTGATGTAAGTGTGAGAAATTTTTATTTATATATTTAGTATTTTTAAGTAGATCACTATCGCAGCGATGTAAAAAAATAAATTTTAATCACATGTTTTCGGTATGACGATTAATGTTTATTTTGTTACATATTCTGATATCTAATAAGGCTTTGACTTTTAACAAAGTAAATGGTTTTATTATATATATATATATATATATATATATATATATATATATATATATATATATATATATATAAACATTCCTCTTCAATCACTCTATCTTTTAAAAATCGTCATCATCAAATCAAGCATCATCATCAATCATCAGAATCCGTTGTGCAGTTTTAAAGATTTAAGTATATATAGGGACAGAAAAAGCGACTTTGTTTTATACTATGTAGTGATTAAGATGAGTGATTAAATTTAAGATGTCAATAACAAGAAAGAGAATATTGTTCAATTCACATTCTCTCAAACAAAATTAACTTTACAAACAATAAAATTTCTTCGGATGTAAAAAGTAATAATAAATTTAACATCTCCGCATTATTACAAGCCACGTATACTTATTATGAATAACTAACTCAAATTGAAAAATCCATTGAGAAACTAAAAGGCTATTACAACTTAATGAATTTTTTGTTACTAAGCTCATTACAACACTTATCAGCAAGTATTTTTTGTCACTATCGTGCCAATACTAAGATACGAGCTTGCATAATACCTTCATAATAAACTGTAACAATGTCACACAGTGAGTGTAGGCTGTAAAAACTTTACGAAACAATTACAAACGCAGCAATCTAAGATCGAGAATGATTTTACTGCTAATAATTTAGGTGAAACTAGTATTACCTTGGCCACCCTTACGACTAGTATAAAAGTCGGGGGTAACAATAAGAACGTATCATTTGTCTCCTGAGCTTAGAAGTTAATACAGCATTAACTTATTTTAAATAAAATGTTATTTAAGGTAACAAATAAACCAAATAACAATTTAGTTAAATTTGCAATTAAATGTGAATGTGCGAAGCAGCTGTGTGAATAAGATTTGCTGAAAAAATGTCTTGTGTAGTTACATTACTTCAAGAAATTTTAAGGTGTACGTGATTTTTAGGTGGTTTGCATCGCGGCTTTCGCCACAGTAGTTGCCGCTCAATACGGCGGTCACGGCCACGACGGCCACGGCTATGGCCATGGCCACGCGTTTTCGTCGCAGCACATCTCGCGGCACGATGGACCAGCGCATCTTGTGCCAGTACATCACGGACACGATGGGCATCACGGACACGATGGACATCACGGACATGATGGACATGGTCATGGACACTATGACTACTATGTAAGTGACTACAACTATCAAATTTTAATCTTTAAGGTCTTTACAAACATTTATTGAGGGCAAAAGATATTTAAGTATAAAAACAAGGAAAAAAGTTTACACTTGTTCGAAAATTGCGAAAGCTTTCAGTAATGATTCACAATATACACAATATAGTCATTTAGATAATCCGCTACGTTTTAATAGCATTTACTCGTGATGTTTTAGATACGATCTATTTATACAAAGCCAACTCTGTGATAAATTGTAGAAACTAAATAAGATTTTTTAAGAACGAGCTGTTAGTTTATGAAGCCTGTACACTAAAACGCCTACACCACGTTTATTTTTTTATTTTATTTACATCAAACGTAAGAGATTATTTCGGAAAAAAGCTTGTATTGACTCCACACCATTATGGCCTAAGACCATGATGTAGTCTATTACTTCGATATAGTTTAGTATTATTTATGTCATTCAGCCTTTAGCCTACCCTTACACTGTATTGTGCCGCAGTCTATGGTACATTACAGAGTGTAATAATATTAGGCATCATAATTTGCAATGATTAAATTGCAATACCCTTATAGTCAAATAAAAGTAATACATACAATATTGAAAATCCACACATATAAACGATGTCAAAATTCTTGTTACATAACAATCAAGTATTTAATAACTATTGTTCATTATTATAACTCAACTGAAAAGAGAAGAACAATGAATTACATTTATTAATATAATTTAAGAAGTATTTTAATATTGATATTGACAGGCACACCCCAAGTATGAATTCGAGTACAAGGTAGAGGACCCACACACAGGTGACTTCAAGAGCCAGCACGAACACCGCGACGGAGATGTCGTGAAGGGCTACTACGCGCTGCACCAGCCCGACGGCTCCGTTAGACACGTGGACTACCACGGGGACAAGCACTCCGGGTGAGTACAATGTAACTAGGTACAATCTTACACATCAATGACTCAAAAAGTTATATTTCAGCTGCAAGTTATTGTTGGATTAGACTCAAAATATTGTTTAACGTAAACTTATGAGATTGATAATAAGACTTAAACTTACTCTTCAGTCATTATTTTTATGTAAATGACATATTTAAAGGTACTGTATTTTTAGTTTCTATTTATCGCTCTTTAAGTTTAGTAATTCTATTATAAATTCTAAATTCACAGCCTCTTATCATATTTAATAAATTTAATAAAATTCAATTTAATTTAATAAATTTCATATTTTCAGTTTTCACGCCACAGTCAAGCACAGCACCCACCATATCGTTCCTGAAAAACACTACCATCACTAAAAAATTGATGATAAAAATGTGTACATAGAAATGAACTGCAGTGTAATTATTATTTTGATATTTTTTTACCAAATAAATTATTATTTTTAAAATTGGACTAATAAATTATCCCTAAAACCAAAGACTTCGCCTTACAAAATTTTCATTTGTAACAACCGCTTTAATAATAATGCGTTATTATTTTCAAGAATTCATTTTTAAAATTATATTTTTTCATTATTTATATATAGGGCAGACGACATTTCTATTAAAATATAGGAGGAACCTTTAAGTGATAAATGCATTAGGAAAATATAATACAATATACATTGTTATAAAGTAATTAGGATAGAGTTTAAATATTAATTCAATAGGTATCTAACTATCTTACCCTCGTACGCAACCTACCCAAGAAATGCCACTCTACAACTCTAATGTTCTCTGATATATCTTTTTTTTATTATAATTATGAAAATAAAAATGGTAACACGATACAAAAAGCCAAGGACAAAATCATTATATTATGGTGTCGATGTTATAATAAATATGTTGCGGCAATAACGGGGTTCCGTGGATTCGTAAGTCTAACTGCGAAGTGTACAACAAGTTATACCCTCGAGAAAATAGAGAAAACTTGATCAAAAATACTCATCAACAACGCTGTGAGTCAGAGCTGCGCAGTAGGTCAATTATCCCAATGTTAGGGATATTTATAATAAGCAATACGTAATGACTTGGATCATCATCATCCTCTTGCCCATTTCCCATTATCTGGGGTCGGCGCAGTAGATCTTTTTCTTCCATTCCTCTCTATCAGCCGTCATTTCCATGCTTACTCCCTTCATTCTTCACACAATCGATCCAATGACGTAATGACTTGGATATTACAATCTATTATAACTGTGTATGATTTTTTTACATTAAAACCATCGGCACACTAAAAGTGTGTACCCCTTACAATAATTCAAATTGGGTCACGCAACTCACTTCACTCCTCGACACAATTACCATCAATTGCTAAACTTGCCTTGTGCTTGTTACTCACACTTTTTTTCAAAGCAATGCTCTCAACAAAGCGTGACAATGCAATGACCTGTCAGATTCGTAGGTATGTTAATTATTATATAAAAAAGAAACAACAATACGTAACCTTGACAAATTTATAATAAATTATTATTGAATGGTATGAAAGTAATTGATGAGAAATGCATGCAGTTAATTCTTGCGACAGTTATTTAACTAATTGTTTATCGGAAGGAAACTCATTATTAACAAGGTCGTTTGTTTAGATACCTTCATCTTACTTATTTCTGAGTCTGCATAAAGCGTCGCTTGCATTACTGTCTTTGGTTTTGAAGATTTGACAGTGTAATATTGGGTACCGTGACTATATAAATTTCGTCACAATTTGACCTCGTCCACGTTGGCTCTTATGGGGTTTACTTACAGGTTATGGGGATTTCAAGCAGACAATAGTATTAGACTGAAGGATTTCATTGAGAGCGTAATAAAGACAAACTACACGAGAACTTGGGGTCCTTAGCATGTTGCTGGCTGCGTTTCCACACAGACTATGGACTATCCTTTCCATACCAGACATAAGTACGGTTTGGTATGAAAACCCTAACTATTCTACGCAAACTACCCAGTCTGCGTAGAATATAGCTCTATCATTTGGAGTTGTCCACCAAGTACTTGATGATTCAGATATATTGCAGCGACACACGTTACGCATTATTGATCATGCAGATATGACTTTGAGTACGTACAATTATGCCAGGAAATTGATCATTCACTAAGCGCATTCTAAGGTTTATGCCACAGCGAGTGTTCTTAAAAGCTTTATAACCAATAGTTTTACAACAGGAAGGACAGGGAGATCCTTATCCTTCCTGTCTTAAAATAGCGTGCTGGTATTCTGCGTCACAGACGCACTTAGGTTAGTATTCCAGCGCGATCAATGAATTTTGCACAATTTACATCGCATTATCATAAAAATCTAATTATTTACCAGCACATGAGGTCTGCTTTAAAAAAGACGTGATATAGAGCACAATTGGCAAGGTGAAGGTGGCTAAAGCGTCGCGTAGTTTTCTTATACTACTAATAATACTTACCGTCAGATTTTTTTTTTTAATTTCCGTGGCCTTTGTAAATATAAAAAAGTGCTGCAAATATGACAAGAACTGCATGAACTACAAGCAACTGTAGCCACTTACCATGTTTGTTTTTCAGCATAGTTGTTTAAAAATCTTCTCGATCCTGTTTCTTACTGTATTACAATCAGCGAAGCTCAACTGGTTTAAAAAAAAGTCAACGTATAAAGAAAACTTACGCGACAATAAAATAAGTCAGATAGTTAAACACAACATCCTCTATACTACAGTTGATGGATAGTTTGTGTTTCTTTATAAAATAATGTATGTTCTCTTGCGAAGATTTGGAAAACGTATGAATGAATGTAATGAATGAATAATTATTGCATAATTTAATGAATGAAGTGCTGACCTAAAGAAGTAACAGCTCTCTCCGTTGCTCACTAGACGGTATTATCAACATTTAACAAATCACCGTGACAACAGTAAATCTAAATTTTATTTCAAACCTATATAACTTTAGCGATTTGTGACAATGGTGATGATTCGGGACCTCCAATTTCGAAGGCAGAAGTGGCTTCTGCTATTAGGAAGGCTAAGTCGAGGAAGGCAGTTGGGCCCGATGAGATTCCGGTTGAACTGCTTAAGGAGATCGAGGAATGTAACTTAGATTACTTAGTAAATCTCTTCAACCTTATTTATTATACTGGCGTTATACCGGAGGACTGGCTCAAATCGACATTTATAACCCTTCCTAAAGTAAATAATCCAAAAGAGTGTAACCAATATCGTACAGTTTCCCTAATGAGCCACGTCTGAAAGTGTTTTTCAAAATTATACACGGGCGCATATACAAAAAATGTGAGGCTATACTATCTAACAGCCAATTCAGTTTTAGGTCAGGATTGGGAACTCGCGACGCTTTATTTGGGTATCAAGTATTGGTTCAGAGGTGTCGGGATGTCAATCGAGAGTTGCATGTTGTTTTATTTTGACTACGAAAAGACATTCGACAGAGTACAGCATGCGAAACTTATTGATGTCCTAAAAAGATTGGCGTTGATTACAGAGATTTACGGCTGATAAAACATCTTTATGGCAACAGACGGCGAATGTGAAAATAGAGGGGCAACCCTCCACCTATGTAGATATAGCGCGTGGGGTCCGACAAGGATGTATTCTCTCGCCCCTGCTTTTAATATTTACGCCGAACGAATATATTTCTGAGGCCTTACAAGACGTGAGGGAGGGAATAGTTGTGAATGGTGTACTTATCAACAACATCCGATACGCAGACGACACCATTTTAGTGACGGATAGTCTGGCCGGTCTTCAGTCGCTGATCGACGCGGTTCATCATCATAGCAAGCTATTTGGTATTAATATCAACGCCAAAAAGACCAAATGTATGACTATAAGCCGCACACGAGAGATATATTCTCCGCTGACTGTTAATGGCATAGCTCTTGGAACGAGTCCACAAATATAAATATCTAGGTGCAATGGTCGACGACAATTGTGACAATGCTCTGGAAGTTAGGTGCAGAATTGAGCAGGCAAGAAACGCATTCCGGAAAATGAACAAGATCCTCTGTGACCGGAAACTTAGTTTGGCACTACGTACGCGCATCGTCCGATGTTATATATTCTCGGTATTACTCTACGGCGCCGAAGCATGGACACTCACGGAGTCTACTAGCAAGAAGCTCCAAGCCTTCGAAATGTGGGTGTATAGAAGGATGCTGAGAATTTCATGGGTACATCGTGTACGAAATACATGTGTGTTGGCTAGGATGGGTAAAGCTGCAGAGATCTTAGACGCAATTAAGACTCGCAAACTGCAATATCTGGGACACATAATGAGAAACAAAAAGTACTGCCTTCTGCAGGTGATTATTCCAGGGCAAAATCCAGGGCAAGAGACCCCCAGGTAGACGAAGAACATCATGGATGAAGAACTTACGCCAATGGTACAACAAGAGTACCCAATCTTTATTCAGAGCGGCGGCATCCAAGGTTGAGATAGCCATTATGATCGCCAACCTTCGCAAGAAGACGGCACCATAAGAAGAAGAAGATAACTTAGCGAGATCGCGCATGTAGAGGTGTCGCTGAAGATAGCTCGTAGCTCATAGATATGAACCATGAATTTGTTATTAAAAAAAGCTAGCTATATAGCAAATGAGTAACTATACGAGTATATTTATCGAAGAAGTTATGGCGACAAAGAATTACACAACCACTTTGGCCTTAGTCGGGTTAATTGACTTCTATAATTTTCATAGTAGGAGTATGTAAGTTTGTAACACTTGATGCCCGTGCAATATTTTTGTTTTCTTATACATCAATTTATTTCAGTCAATAAATGCCTGTAAAGATGCATGTTAAATAAAACTTATTTTGATTTTGATTTGATTTTTTACCTTACGTTTTTGTTCACCATAGGAGCGTCGGATTAATGTAATTAATAAAATAAATAAAAAAAAAGAAAAATACAGTGAGTAAGCAGTTTGGCATCTCAAATATCCTGATTAGAAGGCAAGTAGGTACCGAGACCTAAACCCACTGATGCTCTCCATTGCGTCTGTGTGTATTGCTCAATTATTACATGCAAAACTTATTACAAATGTCCATGACAGTTCAATATAACCAATAAGATTCCATAATTTTAAATGCGAGAATCCGGGCGTTGCCATTTATATTACATATATCTGTATAATATTTTATTAAACACTTAGAGTAAAACACATGGAGATCATCAATTTTTTTGTCAGGAGACATGACGCTGAGAATCCTCATAGATATCACCTCAACCAAGTGTCGCGGTGATCATATCAGACTTCAAACCGATCGAGGCGATTCAACAACGATGTGACTTACTAACCAAACTAAACCCGAAAACCTTAATCGTAAAGAGAGCAAAATGAGAGAGACTCGTAATGAGAGCAATCACTCCTCAGGAGAGGGTGCGGTGCGTGTATAAGAGCTGTAATGTTAGAGAATGGTTTTGCTTACTTCAAAGGCTTCAATTCGGATTTATATTTACATAAATTTGATAAAATTTTCTTCACGGATCTTAGGTTTATATACTGTCATACAATTATGCACTATTAGCGAAAGAGGTACTTTTTAAGAGTTGATGGATGGTACGGAGAATATTGAATAAATATATGATATGGTACAGACATCACTATTTTTCTATGGTAACACTTAATACCGCATTTGAATTAATCCATATTACCTGGTAGATGATTTCCAAGATTTTTTTTACATGAACATGCCGAAATTAACATTTCCCCTTTTCAACGCAATACGAACTGCGACAACTACTTCCTTCACTTTGATTCCTTAGCTCTCAGAGCATGCCAAGTGAAACACTTATGGTCACTTACGATCAGGAGACATTAATAGCAAGATCTTCTCAGTACTATGTAAATAATAAAGTTCCAATTGTAACTACGTTAAATATCTTATTATATACAAATCAAGTAACAATTATGCCGTTACCCTTATATTGGTTAAGATTATAAATATTGTGTCTGTTTACTATTGTGGTGGTAGGTGTGACATTTGCTCATCTTGGTAGCATGCACATTATCTATTGTGTTATTATTGTTTCGATCAGAGTTCAGTTCGGATGATTTTTGATGATTTCATCTTTAGCATTTCAACAGACCCATGGTCACGCGTTGTTTAAAATACTATATTAAAAAATAGCAAATTCACCATTAAGTGAATAAAAACTCGTTACTGCAGAAATTCGCAATGTTATTTTACATGTCGCATACATTTAAAGTCTCGTATTTTTATACCTTTTTTTATAAACTTGTCAATGTTTGATAACCAGGACTTTAAAAAAATCGTGGCTTCATATGACTAGGATTGTTATTATGTATCGTGAATGCAGTCACAAATATAAAATCTCACATGTACATACAAAATATCTGTCCCGTACGGGAGTCGAATCTGCGACTTGCTGCGTAGCTGCCGATCACTTGACCGCTGCGCTAAATATGTCGTCAAAATCGTATTTGCACTAAATTGAACTAACCACATTATCTAATTTCATGTAATTGTTGATAGCTAATCCAATCTATACCTGAACCGGCGTACAATAGTGAGTACCAGTAAGTATAATTAATTTGATGCCTAAACTAGATATGTTTAAGTTTCTTTTTTACATTATATATTGTAAGTAATAATAGTTATTATATTTATGATCCATATTTATCTAAGATTATCATACAGCATTAGCCCTGATTAAAGCATCTCTCGTTAATTCAATCAACATTTCTGCTACCAAAAGAAAAGCTGTGCAAAAAGTAAAGTTCGAATTAAAATGTTGAAGAAAATGTGAAAGCATAGTCCAATGTCATGTTCTATTGTCATGCTAAAGCATGTAGAACAAATATCTTTACGAAACTATTACTGCCGCTTAGTTCCAAGCTTCTAGATTATTTGTCTATGATATAAAGTGAAACCAATATTACCTTGGTTGCCCTTGTTAACAATATAAAATGGTTGAGCTACTGCTACCATGCATCAGTCAACTACTGTTCTTAGAAACACAAACAACATACTAAAAATGTTCTCAAAGGTAAAATATTTACATTTTTTATCCTGTTGAACATATAGGAAAGTACCTATACAATATTCAGTTGTCTATTTGTCCTTTAAAACATTGTCATTTTTAAAAGTACTAAACGGATAACATAGAAATAAATCCTTTATGAAGTCTGTAATAAGTGTTAGTAAATACTTTACATCACATTAAAGTCCTTAGTTATAATTATAGCTGTGTTTCTCGTTCTAGTTAGAGTATATTATTATTGTACAGGTTGTATGCATCGTCGCGCTGGTGTCCGCGGTGTCCGCCCATTATGGACACGGGCACGGACATGGGTTCTCATCCCAATTCATTTCCCGACACGACGGGCCCGCACACGTGGTGCCAGTTCACGGATACGACCATGGACATGGGCACGGACATGGACACGGACACGACGCCCACGACTACTACGTTAGTATGACTGGCCTAACAGACATTAATAATGAGTCACATGACTGTCTAGTATCCTAATGAAATACATTAACAGGGCATACATAGAAGAAACTTTAACTCTTTTACTTTTAAACATTTCTAACTTCTGAATAGTTATAACTAGAGATCGGATAATCGGATGCATATTTACCTAAAGTTAGTTTAAGACAAAGTATGGAAACGGCTTTTTATTGTTTTGTTAAATAATATTTTTCACCATTTCTGTTATTTTTATTCAATTATTTAATTGATTATTGTTTTAGTCAAACTAGCTCACTACTTTCGTATAACACTCTTCATGTAATAAATCGTACATTCATAAATCGCACGGGGAACTGAAACTAAACTTCATGTAAATACGTATGCATAGTTTTATAAATGAACCCGGAGTCTCGGTCTTTTGAAAATAAATACCACGTGTAATTTAGTAATTTTTAAACAATATCACTACGTTAAATTTGCAGTCCCGTATTTTCCCGGGATTTTTATTTAACAAAATGTATTTTAAAAAGCCGCTTCCATAATTTGTGAGCCAAAAATTAACTTTAGGTAAATATGCATCCGAATATCCGATCTCTAGTTATAACTAATGCTGTCTTTTGCATTTGGAAGTCAAATTTGAAATAGCAGAAAGAGACTAACCTGTGAAATTCCGAAGTGAGACTAAGTTTATAAGTAAGACAATAATCAGTGTCACTTAATTAGAGTGCCGTATGTATCCATTTTGGAATAAGAATAACGAAGTTAATTATTAATCGCATTTCTTTACCCTAACAGGCGTACCCTAAGTACGAGTTCGGCTACAAAGTAGAAGACCCACATACCGGTGACTTCAAGAGTCAGCACGAGCATCGCGATGGAGACGTTGTGAAGGGCTACTACGCTCTGCACCAGCCTGATGGTTCAGTAAGGCATGTTGATTATCACGGCGACAAGCACTCCGGGTAAGTACAAAAGAAGAAACGATACTTTTGCACTTGTGTAGTGTAACTATATTGTTCGTTACCTTATAGTATACATAAAAATAAGAAATGAACACTACTCAAAGTAGGTATATTAATGTTATGAATATTCAAATTCCGAATTAAATTTTCTAATTTGTAGTATAAAAGAGTGTAATAGATTCTGCATTCTTGCTGCATTCTGCATTGCATGTAAAGTTTATAACCTGAAATCATTTTATTGAATCCACACTCTTTTAGACTTCACAGAATCTGTACTGCATGAGAGCGTTGGTGGCAACGACACTGGTCTTTGAATCAGACATTGTGGAGGCCTCAGCAGCTATATGCTAATTTTTGTTCTGACGTGCAACATTGAAGGAAAATACCGCTGCATATATCTGTAACGAAATTTGAAGTTGTAATTAGTAGACCAATTTGTACTGATGTGGTTGAACAAGGCCTAATCTCCTTAACATAAGGCAAGCTGGAGTTCCTCCGTGGAGACATATACGATATATGAGCGATAATTCTCAGTGCCAACGATCCGTAAGCTCAGCTCCTATTTATATCAGTAGTCAATTACTGACAATTGCTATAACCAGTAACTATCAAATATACAGTTTCATATTTTCGGCAAGTTATACTAAAATAAGATCAATAATATTGATATGTTCGCAATCATCATAAATTCTTTTTTGTATGCTTATAAATTTGTTTCTGTTGCAGTTTCCACGCTGATGTGAAACACAGCACTCATCACATCGTTCCCCATCATCACCATTACTAAGTGATAGACTAAGCTAGCGTTAATCGCCTTAAGTTCGTAACGAAGTCTTGCTCAACTGTGATGTTATGTTTTTTTATTGTTTATACTTAATTAAAAAGTGATATCAACATAAAACGAGTTTTGTTTTTACCTTCCTTCTATCTTATTTATTTTAAGTTAAGAACTAAAATATTTTGAGGATTACAGACAACAGAGATCGTGATAGTATTGATAGACTTGCGTTTACATGAGGGTTATATTTGTTTATTTATTTCTCATCATATAACGTATAATAAAATGACATAATTTATACCATTCCTGTACATGATGGCGCCGATAATGAATAACAATTAAAGTATGGCTCTAATATGCCATACTTTACTTGCTATACAATATTAATTTATATACAACCCTAAATAATAAAATAATCACTTTTAAATATATAAAAATCGTCCATTGTGTAAAACTATTCTCTACAAGAATCGGAGCCTTATATTTTCTTAAATATGTTTCACGTATTATATATCAATATTAATATATATAGCATAACAATTTTTGAAAGCATATAACCATTTCTCAAGTTCTTGTTCTACAAATAAATTATAATTAAACTTAACATGTTTTCATAACTCGCCAATGTAGAACTTTTAGATACCGACGTATTCCTATATATCCTATATATATATCCGTTAGAATATTCAAGTCGTAAAAGAAAGGTATACAGGATATGTGCATAGTACATTGCTTATTTGCTTGTCACTTTTGACAATGTATTGTGAGTTTACTAATTTATTTCAGTATAATTAGTTGAAACTAATTTAAAGTACTTATGGATAGCTTGACGCCGTAATAATCAATAAAAGCATTACTATATATAGGGTAAAATATGTAAATTTCTACTTATAATTGAGCGTGATGTGTTGATAATTTGTAAAAATATTTTTCTTATTTTCCCGTTGAAGTCATACGAGTCGATTATCCATTAGCCACTGCAATTATATCTGCAAAAGTCCTCGAACAGAGGCTATAAGTATGCTTCTTATCAATTAAACAAGGACTTATGAAACTACATACATCCTACTCTATTTATCTTAGGAATGGTAGGCTACAATCAATTAAGGGTTAGGAGGGATCTAGCACTTACATCATATATATTTAAAATATTGAGAGGTAAGGTGCACAATCCGATTGTTTTGGGACAGGTGAGCCTGTGCGTTCCCGACAGGTACGTGTGGCGACGACGACGACCGCGTCTGCTGGTTGAGCCGCGCGGACGGACCAACATTTTAAGGGAGGCGCCGCTTACGCGGGCACTTCGCACGCTCAACCTGATTGCTGATGAGACAGACTTATTTTGTTGTACTCTGGGTGAATTCACAAGGATTGCGTTATTTATAATTAGTTATAGATGTTAGTACCTACAGTAAGTTAGTAAATAAAAACATTTGGATAAGCGCATTTATCGAATTGGGGATAAAAAAAAACCTGTAAAATAGATGTAAGAAGAAATAAATAAATAAATAAAAATAAATAAATAAATAAATTTATTACACCTCCGTCATCCCCTGGAAGAACAAGTATGTATACAATTAACATTGATATCAAATCTTTCAAGGTACTTTTGTCAGAGCTTCTGATTAGTCAAAACCGAGCCAACTGTGTGTAGGAGTGTTTTTATCTCGATGTTTTGAACAGCTTTGTAAGTAGCGATGCGCGCACGAACGTAGGTTCTCGCATAATAAAGATTACGTTCGTACTGAAGCGCTACAGTTGACCGACACGACTGGCATGAGATCAGAAACAAGACACAATAACTCTTTGGGCTGACAGCAGACAACGTTCCTTAACTTTAACAATATTTACTATTACACAACTACAACACTAAGAGAAGATGTGAATATTTATTTCGCTTCATATATTTCTACCACACACATTAATATGCATTGAAAATTTAATCACTATAACGGCTCTTATTTTAAAGTATAATAAAATTCACTTTGTTGTTTACCAGTTTGTTTCACATTTCTGTTTATTTATCTCAAATAACGATTCCACGATTGGTGGCTGAGCGGTCTGAAGCGCGTCAATTACAATGTTCAATTGTAAGAGAAATGAATATAACTAACGCGCTAAATTAAAAATAAATATAGTTAAAAAGTTTTGCCGTAATCGAAACTCAAACAAATTTATTATTTAAGAACTTCATTTTGATTCAATTTAGTAACTGTGAGTCTTCATCATCTTGGATTCATTTTATTGAATTTCTTCATTTACGTATTGTATTTTCCTGGACAATGTTAATTATACTTTCTTTAATGCAAACATTTCTGCTTTGAAATATATAGATTTTCAGTAAGTACCTTGTACCGTATACACGGACCAACTTTTTATATCGTAAACACTCGGTTTCACTCGAACATAGGATATAGGAAAGTAAAATTTCAAATTGTTGATAATTATTGTCATTTGAATCTCAACCTAGTAATATAATAACTTCTTATTTTAGATTTATTAGTAATTGCCCAAAACATTAGATTCAATGCAATGAATGAAGCTATTATTAGTTAGGGAAAGATTTAATCGTGAGCATCGTAAGCAATAATAATAAAGTTGTTATTTAAGCCTGTTTGATTTCCAAATACGGAGTATATTAAAAATAAATGCAATATTGTTTTTAAAACAAAATGCTTTATTTGGGCAGATGTTTATTATCATTGGTATTAAAAGTATTACTTCCTTCAAAGTTGGCGACACCGTTGGCGCAGCGGCAGCGGTCGAGTGATCGGCTACTGCATATACGAGTATTTTATATGACTGTAAAAATGTGTTACGGTTTGGATAAACGGACGTGATAGATTTTATGTTTGTAAAATAAAATTTGTACTAGTTTGTAGAATAAAATTCTGTTATTGGGTAGGTTTTTGTTTAAATAGTGTTGTCAAAAATTTTCGACTGTTTTTAAATCCATCACCACATTTGACTTCTATACTTGTACCTACTATATATAAGTAAATATGATTTTAGAATTCCGATGTAGACAGGTTTTATTTTTTCCTATAAACTTATTAAAAAAATAAAAGTGATATATATAATAATCTTTGTACACAGTACAAAATAATAGTAAACATGTAAATGAGAATCATATTTATTATAAATACTTCATAAAAAGTATGGTAACAAAAATCACAGTTGAGCAATATCTTAATAATAATTACGGCATTATCGAGCTTGTATCAATTTCTTCAGTAATGGTGGTGATGAGGAACGATGTGGTGTGTGCTGTGTTTCACGTCCGCATGAAAACTGAAAAAGAGAAATAATAAAATTAGCTGGCTTAGCAGGGTTCGACTCAAGTGTAGGCATCAAGATGCATCATGATCATCATGATGATGTTTTCTTCATCGCATAATCTATAATAACCAGTAGTACATATTAAATTCGAAAAAAAATTTAAAAATATTGGTATATGGCAGGATCGACCCCAGGCCTCCCGATTAAAAGATATGTATTGAGATCACAGTAATAGTGAAATCATAATTTTCTTGCATATAAAACTAGGCATGTACTCTGAACACGAAAATTCGATATATAATGTTCATTGTCACACTTACTCTCATTGTCATGCTTTTTAATGCTAGAGCAATATGTGTGACTATATCGACAAAGAATTTATTTCCTGTTCCATCCACCTCTATTATTCTTCACCTCCGTACATACATTCATTGCATTTCACATAGCAGTTATAAAAATAAAAATTTCACACATCTCTTGTTGCTGCTGTGAACTAAACCTACATGTTTCTGACGACATTAATGTTATGGAAAAATTAGAAAAAAAGGCCACATTTTCCATAATATCAAACGTAATAACTACCTTTGTAATGTCTGCATGACAACGCCCATGCTACCTCTTAGTGCTACTTTTTACTCACCCAGAGTGTTTGTCGCCGTGGTAGTCGACGTGTCTGACAGAGCCATCGGGCTGGTGCAGGGCGTAGTAGCCCTTTACCACGTCACCGTCGCGGTGCTCGTGTTGGCTCTTAATGTCACCGGTATGTGGGTCTTCTACTTTATAACCAAATTCGTATTTAGGGTATGCCTGTCAATGAAATGAGAACATTATTCGTCGTCAGTAGGAAACAAAGAATAGACGATAAAGCTTATTCAACAAAATAGATAATTCCCATTATTCGCTGAAGGACCAATTGATGTTTTACAATTTTCTTAAAGGTCCTCAAGTGGTAAGCATATGCCAGAAACTGGATCATTCCACATGACCACAGAACTCCCAAAAGTTGGATTCTAATAGCGCATGACTGTTCGGTATCATTGATATTAGGAACAATTCCATGTTTTCCAGATTATAACGTGACTCATCCTCAATATGTTCTAAACATAAGTTATACTAACGTAATAGTCATGGGCATCATGTCCATGTCCATGTCCGTGTCCGTATCCATGTCCATGGTCATATCCATGGACCGGTACTACATGTGCGTGCCCGTCGTGCCGGGAGATAAACTGGGAAGAGAAGCCATGTCCGTGCCCGTGCCCATAATGGGCGGACACCACTGACACGAGCGCGGTGATGCACACAACCTGTAATATAAACCAAAGATCAACTTGTTTAACGTTTTAATGAAACCACTAACTAGTCTTATAAGCAAAAGCTACTTTAAGTTTAAGATAAATAGTATATCACTTGATGTGTTACTACGCAATTTCAATCAAATTACCCAATCAATACCAATTGCATTTCGCGACTCAATTTGTCATTGATAAGAACATTACAAGCACTTACCTTCGAGAACATGGTTATTGTTGTTTGTGTTTCTAAGAACAGTAGCGAACTGATGCATGCTGCTGCAGCACCACGTCTTTTATATTGTTAACAAGGGCAGCCAAGGTAATGTAAGTTTCTCTTTATAGTGTAGATATTAAAATTATTCAAGAACAACACTATGATAGGGTATTATGAATGGGACCAGTAGATTGCAACGCTCCATTGGGTTTCGTAGAAAAACTCCCTAACTAGTAATGGCTTCATTCATTGCATGGGACCTAATGTTTTGGGCAATTATTAATAAATCTACAATAAGAAGTTATTACTGGGTTGAGATTTAAATGACAACAATTATTAACAATTTGAAATTTTACTTCCCTATATCCTACGTTCGAGTGACCGAGTGTTTACGATGTAAAAAGTTGGTTCGTGTTTACGGTACAAGGTATTTACTGAAAATCTATATATTTCAAAGCAGAAATGTTTGCATTAAAGAAAGTATAATAAACATTGTCCAGGAAAGAAAGTTTGATTTAATTACTGAGTTTATTACGTGACGAATTTAGAATACATGTGTCGTTGCTTCCTTCCTTCTCGTGGAAGTGTTGTCGATATTTTATTACAAATAATGTTTCCAATCTCAAAAGGCTTAATGTAGTGAACCTAGAGAATGTCTATTCACTACATTGTCCCAATCGCTGGATTGCTCCAACTATGGACGGGATATATTAATGGTTGGAAGATTTACGGTTATTTTCATACATTTGTGTTAGTAAACAAATAAAACACAAAACTGTAGTCGGTTTACTGTATTCCGGTTAGAAGATAAGAAGAGAAATTATTGGGTACCGTAAATTTAAATCTTATGTTTTAAATTGACTTTGTATACACTGTGGTTTTTGAAGGGTTTGCAGATTTACTGCCAATCTCAAAGAAACTAATTTACTGTAAGCAACTGTAATTATTTACCATCAAGTGGGTAGTCTGATTTGTCTATACAAAGTTTAAAAAAATACTGACCATATGATGTTAATTGTAAATGGACAATTGTAAGTTTTGCAACAAATCTGTAATCCAAATGTAAATAAGCAGGGCGAGACAGTATTTCACGCCGACCCACCGCCTACAACTTTACAAGGCACAGGTCAGGCCACATATGGAATACTGCTCTCACCTCTGGGCCGGAGCTCCTCAGTACCAGCTCCTTCCATTTGATCGTATCCAGTGAAGAGCGGTTCGAATTGTCGACGACCCGGTGCTCTGTGGTCGTATGGACTCATTGGCGCTGCGGAGAGATGTCGCGTCTCTTTGTGTTCTCTACCGCATATACCATGGGGAGTGCTCTGACGAGTTGTTTGGGATACTGCCGCCGACCGATTTCCTGTATCGTGCGTCACGGAGAGGACTTGCTTTCCATCCCCACCATCTTAATGGTTGGCTGTCCTCCACAGTGCGGTTTTCGCGTACGTTTTTCCCGCGAACGACAAAGTTATGGAACCAACTTTCGGCCGCGGTATTTCCGAACAGTTACGACATGGGAAGCTTCAAAAAAAGAGCGTATACTTTCATGAAAGGCCGGCAACGCGCTGATGATACCTCTGGTGTTGTTTGTGCTATGGGCGGCGGTGATCACTTACCATCAGGTGACACGTTGGCTCGTTTGCCTGCTCTAATATAAAAAAAAAATCCACGTAGGCCTAAGTGTATCTATTTAAGATATTACAAGAATATTTAATGCAAATTCATATTACAATAAACCAATAACACAATAAATTAATATTGGAATGTAGGATTTTGCCGCTATTTTTATTAATAAACATTTTAATTACGTTACTAATCAAAAAATATTATACAGTATTACAACCGTTATGTCAGCTGCGTTGATATTACTTTTTATAGAAAATGGGCTCTTGGTATCCAGGATCCCATTGTTATTACATATTTGCGCCGTTTTATGACTTCAGCTGAAACAGCGGCCAAATCAAACGTTGCCGACGATCGTAGAAGATAGTCGCCGCGCGGATATTTACTTGGATGTCGTCCTACTCAAGAGCTTTTGTGGATAAAACTATTATAACATGTTTATCACAATTAAAACTCAATAATAGAGTGATACATAATGTATTTTAATGAAATCAATAATTGATATACAAATTTTATAATAAGAATGACAAATAAAAAAAAACAAAAAATGAAATTTGAAACTTGCTATGAACCAAAGAGTTCTTAACAAGAACTACATATATAATTAATTCGTTAGAGAGTTCTGACTAGTCATTTTACATCAATAAAGGTGAACAGTATTACAAACTCAATATCAAACAATATATCAAATCTTGAAAATTTTCCCAATTACAATCCAATCCAAGAAGATTTACGGTACCCAGAAACTTCACATCATGTTCTTCAAACCATAACACAGCAATGCAAACTGCTGCTTTGAAGTAGAAATAGGCAAAAAACAGTAGAAATAGGAAAGTATTCAAACAAACGACGTAAACAGTACACAGCAATTCACCTCGAAAAAAGTCAATTTCTGCTCCTGAATAGCAAAGCCCGCACCCGATTGAGGTGAAGATTTTTATAATTTAGGTCAAATCAATATGTGAACATTAATAGGCAGATTAATCTCATATTTCTTTTCTGTTTTGAATTATTACACTCTTGTACACTTGTATGTTGATTTTGTAATTTTGTTAATATTAATTTAATTAATAATAACAATGAATTACTATAAATACACACCTTTCAGCAAACTATAGCATAACAAACACTGTTGCCAAGGTATTATAAGAAATACTCGTAAATAGTAATTAATTACCTCCAACAAAATAGAATCAAACACTCTTAAAAGCTTCTTTTCCTAGATATTCTACAACCATTATAAAAAAAATACAATAATTACTACACATCATTTTCTACTAATAGAATTTGATGTAAAAGATAAATATGTTTCGTTTGCTAAAATGTAATGCTAAAAGAAAAAATAAAGCACTGTTTTTGTGTATTGCTGCATGTGTCCAGATATTATCTAGTCGCACTATAATTGGTCGGTCTAACTAAAGTATTATCGTGCAATAGTTTATGATCAATATCACGTCGCTTTAACGTTTGTCGAGGTAATGTTCTGTAACGCCACTGATTATTACTATAAGGTACTGTCGCTGTAACGTTTCCACTACCATTGTTTATCGCAACTACGATACGGAGTCATTGCCAACTTTAATTAAGTTTAGGTATTTTGAATTATATTTCACATATTTTCACTGTGGGTTCTTTTAAAAATGTCTTTTAATCTAATCTTACGTTATAAAGAAAGATGTCTGCTCGCCTTAACTGACGCGCCACATCATAAGTGGGGGCTTTATGTCAAAAAACTTGATGCTACAATAAGTACTATATTTCAAATTTTATATGAAACTTTTTTTTGATACTAAAACTCGGTGGGATGGTTTCCTATAAAAGTGATGTAAGACTTAGACTTTGACTAGTCTGTTCCTATCATAGATTTATTATAGGTAGGTAATAATTTTATTTGAAAAAAGAAATTTTTTATATCTTAAATACATTTATATTATTCCAGCAAAATCGAACGTATCTCCACATCAAATTGGCGCATATACTGGAGTGGTTGAGTGCACGGTGAAAAGCACAATTCTAGCAATTGTACAATCCATAAATATACGTTTTGTTATAGACAAAACATAATATCAAAATAGTAGTTGTATTCGGTTGTTCAGTGTGGTGTAGTGTCCTGACATTACGCAACAGTCCCCACATTAGTGCGAAGTCAACCCAATCGAATAAGTTTTGTGTCAAGTAAAATATTACCTGCAAGAAATAATATTTTTTCAAAAGTAAATGTTATGTTTTTTTTAAACAAACAGAGGTTTCACAAATTCTGATGCTAGATCGGAGTTGAACTTATTAATTTTGAATGATCTGATTAATTCCAAGTGTGCATCAATGTACTGATGAGAGTCATGGAAGCTGGAACGTTAGCAAATGGAAAACTGTGATCTCAGCCTACCTTCATGGGAAAGAGGCATAAGTATATCTATGTATAATGATTCGATTATCAACATAAATTAGCTAATTTATACATTACCAGTCATAAGAAAGAGCAAAACGATTGATTATGAAACAATACTAATAATGATAAATTTTTGGTAATTCCTTTATTAAATTAAATAAAGTATTTTTTTTTCTCACGGGTTGAGACGGTGAATAAAGCTTCATAAGGGGTGCGCTAGACAAGGTACGTGAATGGACGCACCGGATATCACAACCGGACCTACTGGGTGGTTATGTTGGCAGAAGCCCAGCCTACCAACTAAATGCCTAATGTCTTTCGCCCGGTAGAAAGCCTTGCGGCTCTATCGACTTTAACTGATGCATCGCCATGATAAGAGATAGACAATAAAAATTCAGAATGCGTATTGCGGATTTCGCGAAAAGATGTTCGCGGGCAATAATTAGTTGACATATTTTTTTAATTTGCCCGGAAATTTTTATATTAGCCAGTACGGTTTTATTCTCTAGTGGGTTCGATATGTAATAACAAATGCACAATATTTTCTTGGTTACATTAAATAACTATTAAGATATCAATAGGTACAGATATAGCTTTTCGAATCAGATAAGAAACGACCTCCCCTTTTGTCTAAGGGGACACAATCGCACAATCAAATACTGGTGTCAATTAACCAAAATTATATTCGTAGCCGAACAAAATCGCTTAATTGGCGTTTTCTCATTATAACTATCATGGCAGCCTAAACGTGTAGATAAAGGCACTTACGAAACCATTACAATATTTACAATCATACGTTCGTGCACAATTTTTAACTGGCAATTTTGAAAGAAATCTTGCCTTGTACAGTCACTAACAGTATTATAAAAGTCTTGATTTTTTTGTCATTTGTATCAGTTCAGTATTGAGATTTGAAATAATAAGACAGAAGCAATTTTACTAAAATGTTTTCTAAGGTTTGAGTCAAAATAAATTGCTATTGTTATTTATCATAAGCTTATTATTGATCGAACTAACCAATTGAATTCAGGGTCAATTTCACATTGCACAACTTTAATATGGGGTTCTTCTAAAGGGGAGTAAATAGGTTTTCTAAGGGTCGGCAACACGCGAGGGATAACGAGTGTTGTAACTGTCCATAGGCTACGATAACCGCCGTATACAATCAGGCGGGTCGTAGGCCTGTTTGCCACCATCGTGGTATAAAAAAGCTCATTCGTTCAACGTTTTACTTAAGCAAACTTATGAAAGATTATTAATAACTCTAACTAATTATGAATACTATCTTTTCACAGGTCCTGTCTTTTGTCGTCGTCATCGCTGCAGTGGCTGCCCAATACGGTCATGACTTTCATGGTCATGGCCACGGGTACTCATCACAACATATATCCCGGCACGATGGACCGGCCGAAGTCGTCTCTATGCATGGGCACGATGGACACGATGGACACGGAATTCACCACGGACACGAAGATCATTATGATTATTACGTATGTTTTGTTATAGAATAAGTTTTAGGACTCGCACCACAATGACAGCAAAGAAACATTCTGGACTACCACTAAGACCTAGCAACCCAAATAATACTATATTTTTATCATATACTTCAATTTAAAACATTCTATCTACAATCTTTTAGCAACATAAACACATAAACATAGCAACGTAAAACTAATTATAATTACTAAACTATAACGTTGTTACCAGGCACACCCCAAGTACGAGTTCGAGTACAAGGTAGAGGACCCACACACGGGCGACTTCAAGAGCCAGCACGAACACCGCGACGGAGATGTTGTGAAGGGTTATTATGCCCTGCACCAGCCCGACGGGTCAGTAAGACACGTTGACTACCACGGTGATAAGCACTCCGGGTATGTACAAACAACCAGACATTTTATTTGCACTTATGTAATGACAATCTATTGTTTGTTACTTGTATAAAAGTGTGATTACACTCTACAGAATTTCACAATATGAAAATTTACATTATGCATTGAACATATTTTGAACATATTGACATGAACGCCGAGCCCCTATAACATGATACGAATTTAATAAAATAATTATATTCCATATATAAAATAGTAAACAGAAAGTTATTTTTAATTATTGCATAAAAAGCTGTCTATGAAAAATTAAGTACGAAAGGGAATTTATCTCACTTCACAGTAATAGACTAAAAGTCTGAAGGCAAAAATCGAAAAAAAAGGCGGAATGATTCTGTTATATAGTCATATATCATTTTTAACATAATCATTAATCTTTGTTAAAAATGTAATAACATTTTGTTAATTATATTTAAAATTACAACATTATTTCAACATTGTTAAAATTTTAACAACTTAGTTAAGACGATTATTTATTATAAGTGTTTCATTGTAAATGCCAATGGAAAACAGAAAAATGAGTTCTAAGTTTCTCATCTGTTCTTCTCGAAATGACTCCCGAATTTCGAACAGGTTTTTTTAATTCTTATACATAAACATCATTAAGTGTAAAGCCCAATTTTGAATAAATATTATTTTGATTTTGAATGGTGATTTGGTGCTAGCCAAGCAATCTTAAAAGACAATCAACCAACTTTACCTATGGGTGGCTCATAGGCGCTACGTGGCTATAGAGTGAACTCTATCCCCGGACCTCTTGATCATTAACGGTGGTCTTATTGAAGAGACCATGAAAACCGATATTGCCTATTGTCTATTAATTACTTAATTTTTCTATATTATTAGAAAACCTAACAAATTTTAAGTTGTTAATTAACATTTTTTTATACATTACAGTTTCCACGCAACTTTAAAACACGAAATACACCACGTCGTTCCCGAAAAGCATCATTATTAGATTCATTTATTTGTTATGTTGAACCTACATTAAATTCAACAAATTATATAAAATGTTGTAAATAAAAAGAATTGAAAAAGTATTTTATGTCTTATTATCACTCGGGACTCCAATAATTAATTCTACTCACCTACTTTTCATATCACCAATGTAATGCACTGTATTACTGATAAGTATATATAATTAATCGTAATTTGATTAAGAGTTATTACTCTTAATCAAATTACGATTAATTTAATTTAATATAATTAGTATGTGATGATAAACAAATTGCCAAAGACTCATTTAACATTTTTTATCCATAAAACGTAGTTTTCTTCTGAATCTAGCTTAAGGTGGTCTTAAGTCAAACGTAAAATATCGAAACAGAGAAAAACATCTTTCTTTTAACATATCATTAAAAAAATCAAAAAATTATGTATGATATTCTGCGGGACATATTTATGGTGTCCGTATATTTTAAAAAAATCCATTAACATAATCATAAAGAAAAATATACCTCAATTTTAAAACTTAAATCAATTCTCTCGATGAATATTGAAGAAAACAAACTCCTTCAAAAACAAAAGTTGAAGTTGTGGTTTTCTTAGAATTCTTCATGAAGGATTTTAATTAATTTTTTTAAATATATTTCAGTTCATGCACTGGTATCCTCTTGCAAATTCCTCTCATGCGCTTCTGCTCACATAGTCAATGGGGGACGAACAATAAAATGTCGTTGAGAACACTAATCATCTTAACAACTGTAACACGATATACATTTGTATTTTGGCAGATATTCATACTCATTCATACTCAGAAGTTCAGGCCCGAAGCAAAAACATTATGTCACGAAATTCATTGTATGCATAAGAAAATTTACAATAAAAGGGCAAAATTTGGCGGCTAATGTAATACCTTAAAAAATATTAATTAATTGTAATACCTTAAAAAATATTTTTCTAAAATGGACCTATTATCGCAAAATATTCATAATTTTCAAAATTGTAGTTAATCCCAATTCTTTGTTCTTATCTGCTACTTTATTGGAATTAGAATATTAATAAAATCTTGAAAATTCAATATCCTTCCAAAGTACAAGTTATTAGCCACCATTTTACTAAATAAGGATCGGAAATAATGATTCTAAAATATGTGATATTAATAAAAAATCTGACTTTTCTAAAAGTTATTATTAGTGCACTCTCATACTCGTGGCAGATTGAAGCTGACAATTACACAAAGAAACTTTTTTAACGTCATAACCGACCCTTAAGTAATACGTAAATTGATTCAAGGGATAGGTCTATATATCCTGTCACTCTATAGATTACAAATGTAATGCAATGACCATTACGTTGTGGGATTACCTCTGCGTTATTATTTCGGGAATGCGTGTCAATGCTCATGCAT
Organism: Scirpophaga incertulas; assembly: GCA_036419045.1. Taxonomy (NCBI): domain Eukaryota; kingdom Metazoa; phylum Arthropoda; class Insecta; order Lepidoptera; family Crambidae; genus Scirpophaga; species Scirpophaga incertulas. Next base: position 18,009,379 of record CM071639.1, on the reverse strand, counting down.
TTCGTGACCACACCTGCGCGTGTGGTGCTATATGCTCTACGATGAAATCGCGTGACCACGAACATCACTGTCACTTTCTTGAGAGTCACCAGTTTCCACGACGACAGCAAAATATTGAATTAAAATATTCATCGAAATTGCCACCTGTGTTCGAATTTAAAGGGAAGATTAATAGAGTTTCATGTAGGCTTATATCATATATGACAATTTTGCAACGAATAGTATTGTTTTTATTTCATTACTTTGCTGGCACTCTCATATCAGCCACATGTATCATTTTGCTGTCAGTACTACTAGATAGGCAGTTTACTTTCTTATCAGCAATAGTTATACAAACATAGTATATGAACTTTAGCTACTTTAGATTTTTGATATCGCGTATGATGGTTTATAAGATACATATAAATAGTATTAGATATCTCGTACACAGGGGTATATAATATAAGTCAGCTTATATTGTTTTCTGTCGGCCTCGTGGTGTATCTAGAGTTTCATCTAAATCTTTGCTGTACTATTGTTGCTCAATTCAAAGTGGCAATATCAAATACTATTTTCAAATGCAGTAATGATTAGATTATGTTAATGACCTATGTGTATGCAACGCTTGGCTAACATACTGCAAAAGATTTCTTGTTATGTTACTATAACTGGAAACTTGTGAATTACCTTTCGTTAGTTATTAAGTTGTTTAAACTAGCTAAAAGATTTCCTAATAAGATAAAATAAATATAAAATATAGAAGATACTTTTTCCTAAATATACAGCTATACCCTCATAATCAGTGAAGGCCTATTGCCAACCCCCAATATGTGCAAGCTTATAAAATTTATTTCGTTGCATTGTGAAGCAACTTGCATACATCTGGAAAGAAATACACGAATGTATGTACAGTCTACAAATCCGCACTGCCCTTTAATGGGGATGGATATAACCTGCGATGATGATTTATTGTTGACCAATTTATACAGTCAGCAGAGAGCAGCTTTTCCAACCACCAATGCCGGCAGGTCCTATGTGACTGTAACCTTGCACCTAATATTCATTATTCATAAAGATCAGTTTGCAACAATAGTTTTTAGACAATGAACAAATGGGACGTAATATTATATATAACCCAAGTTTATCGTAAAACTAATAGACCCGGCGACCTTCGTTCTGTTTATCAATCAAATAATGTACGTGAGCTGTCAATTGCAGAAAATAATTGATCAAATAGAGTTTTTATATTTTACTTTCTCCATTTTTTCTAATAAGTATTTGAAGGAAGACTGAAGGAGACGAATCCAACAAATAGGCGATTATTTGAATCAGTTCAGCCATTCTTGAGTTATAATAAGTGATGTAACTAACATGACTTTATTAATTCATTAAATAAGTATATTGTTGGATAATACTAAACGTTCAATATTCTCAATATATTATTTGTGTATATAGCGCTGTTAAACTGCTGATTTATTAAAATTCAATTAAATAATCGCCAATTATCTTCATAAACTCAATGTAACAACACTATCCGTCAGTTTTAATCAAAATTTGATAGCAACAAATATATCTACATAATTCTGGTGCTATAAAAATTTCCAAGATCAAAATTTTAAAATACATATCGAATGCAACCTAAAATTGTATTTCAGTCAAGGTTACTTTCGCTTACTTATACTTTTATTTAAATAATGATTATTATGTCACAAGTTAGGTAAAGCTGTCCGAACAAAAAGACACACCTGCCTCCGGTTTTGAGTCAGGGCAGGTAGAAAACAGGTAATTCACTTTTACTTACATACTTTAACGTTCCACTTGCTCTACTTATTGAATACTCACTGAGAATGACTGTATTTTTTAAACATCGTATAATTTCCCCTACAAAGTTTTGAAGAAAGAATAATTTTTATTAAAGAAATTAAATATCAAAGAGCTCCTTATCTCAACAACAATTCAGCTTAACTATGAAATATGATACTTCAATATAATAAACAAGTCGAAAATAACATGACATTTTATCTACCTATAGCGTCTCGATCAATGTTTGGTGACCGAATAATAAATATTTTTTTGACTCTTCCGACCTCTTAACACAAGCTATCATGCTTCTCACTCAACCATCGAACAGTACTCATACAATATACACTCAAGATTAATACCCATACCCCAGTCACCACATTAATACAAGTGTAGGAAAAACTAAAATGTATGCGTAATACTAGGCACCGTCAGGTACCTGATCACAATAAACATATGTACATTTATCTGACACTTCTACTGTGAAGAAAAACATCGTGAGGCAACCTGCGTACACCTGCAAATAAATTTAATGATGTATGTAGGCTAGTGGTGCAAGGGATCTCTGTTTTTGTTTCCGCAAGTGTGGAAGTTCCGCGCACTTTTCAACATCCGTTTATGCTCCTGTTTCCGCAATTTTTATAACGGAGATTTAAACGGAAGTTTACAACCGACGACTTTAATTTATGACGGATTATTTTTTATAAAATATAACTTGCCACTACTAAATTTTGAATGTTCAGTTGCAAAGTTGCAATATTGTTTTCTATAGTACATTTCTAGTATATCTATTTGTAATCTAGAATTGGCGATAGTATTTAATACTTAATAAAGAATTATATTTGTTTTTTTTTTCATATTATTTACACTTTCGATTCTGTATCCGTTTCCATTTCCGTTTCTGCTAAAATTTACTTTTGACATCTATTTCCGTTTCTGGTTCCGCTAAGACACTTCCGTTGCATCAATAATGTTGGCAACCAATCCGCACTGGGCCAGCGTGGTTGACTAAGGTCTAATCGCCCTAATTTAGTTTAGGGTTGACTTATGCCTACTGTGCTTGTAATAATACTTGAAATCCAATTTGAGAATAAATAAAATATTTCAGTTCCCTCATCATCATTTCAGTCGAGAAGCGCCCACTGCTGGACTTAGACTTCGCCTAAGGATTTCCACATCAATTAATACTAAATTCTTCACCAAATAGTTGGTCCGTTTTGTGTGAAGGATAAGCGATGCTCCTGTCATCATCTTGTCATTGATGTTAATGCCTTTTTTTTTTGTTCCCCTGAGGAAAATGCATTAAATTGCATACCCCGGCTGTGGCGAGCCGGGGTTATGTGGGGCTCTCCTCCCCAGAAGGGGGAGGCCTACCCACTAAAAACCTCAGGGATGGCCTTCCTCAGGCATGTAGGGAGCCCCCGGGAACACAAAGGCCACTTCCGGGAACCCCCAGCCTCCGCTCCCTCTCTAGAGGGGAGCCCTCCTCGGGGGACCTCCTCCGCTACCACCTCCCCCGGTCCCCTCCACCGACGACGCCCCCGGCCACGGAAGGGGCGTGGTCCATCCCGGGTCGCCGTAGCGGTCGCGACTTCCTCGCCGGCCGGCGACCCGCGGCGGCGCCGCAACTGTGCTACCGAGCCCGGCGCCGCCTCCTTCGAGCGGGATCGGCCATCTCCCGACCCCGCTCGGCGGCCTCCTTCTGGAGCATTACTGCTTCACAGAAGGAGGCCACAGCCCTCCAACCTCCCTCGTCCGCCAGCATTGCCGCAATCAATGCCGGCGGAGACAGATCTCGCCCGATCTCTGCGACCAAGACTCGGCGCTCGGAGGCCCACGCGGGGCACTCCGCCAGCGTGTGCTGGGCCGAGTCGAGGTCGGATGCGCAGTGGTGACAATGTGTTGATCCCTCCCGTCCTATTCGACACAGATACTCACCGAAGCAGCCGTGCCCGGTGAGTATCTGAGTCAATCGGTAGGTGACCTCCTCCTTCCCGTTGAGCCAAGCTTCTTCGTGCGCGGGTTCCAGGGCGCTCCCCCCATCGCCCCCCGGTCGACACGCCGCGACGCATACGTCGCCGCGTACATGTCGGCCAGGATGTCGAATGGGGGGGAGCGTCCCAGAACTGTCGCCGCCTCGTACGAGATTGTACGGTAGCCTCGTACGATCCGTATGGCCATTATCCGCTGCAGGCTCCGTAGCAGAGCTCTGCAGCGGGGGACCTCGCGCAGTCTTGCGACCACACGGGAGCCCCATACATGGCCACGGATCGCACGACGCCCTCGTACAGGCGGCGGACTCCATCCAGGCCACAGCCCTCCAACCTCCCTCGTCCGCCAGCATTGCCGCAATCAATGCCGGCGGAGACAGATCTCGCCCAATCTCTGCGACCAAGACTCGGATCTCGCGCTCGGAGGCCCACACGGGGCACTCCGCCAGCGTGTGCTGGGCCGAGTCAAGGTCGGATGCGCAGTGGTGGCAATGTGTCGATCCCTCCCGTCCTATTCGACACAGATACTCACCGAAGCAGCCGTGCCCGGTGAGTATCTGAGTCAATCGGTAGGTGACCTCCTCCTCCCCGTGGAGCCAAGCTTCGAGGTGCGGGAGTACGGCACCGACGGCCCGCTGGCGCGCGCAGATCCGTAATTCGAGCTGCGCACGCCAGGCCGCCACAATCCGTCGGTGCCACTCCTGATGCTAATGCCTAGTCTGCTCCAGTCTACAAGCACATGCTTTTGCATCTGTGAACAGTTTCAGCAAAATTGTCTCGATAGCATACTAAAGCTGAGTTACGGTTTTGTCGGCGGACTGACGTTGTTGCATTTTCTTATAGATACTATAACACCCTAATGTATTTTAGGTCTATATAATGCCCCTTTTTATATTTAAACACGGCCTAGTTGCAGACATATGACAATAGAAATTGTCTTGTATTCAGTCTGTTCGTCTGTCAGCTACATTTGGAAATTAACCATAAAGTATCTTAACATTCATTACTTATTTTATGATGATAAATGATAAAGCGTACGCGATGATATATATGTGATAAATGATAAAGCGATTATGATAAAGCGTGGTACTCACCAAGCACGCCTCTTAACTACATAATATAAATGTTTCAGGATATTCATTATATATCATATCCAATATACCAAAGCCCCAATATGCAGTATTAATCTTTTTTTGTCACCAAAATATGCGTCAACGCCTACTATTTGGCTCTAGCATTAACCATCCGCGACACACTTTATTGCTAGTTCTCTTTAGATTAGGAGCATATAATAAATCTTGTTCAAAAATTAATTTATCATCATCATCATCATCATCATCATCAGCCCCTCTTCGTCCACTGCTGGACATAGGCCTCTTCGAGTGTACGCCACTGAGATCTGTTTTCGGCTTCTCGCATCCAGCTCCTGCCAGCCGTCCTGCGCAAATCATCACTCCACCTTGCCTGAGGACGTCCTACACTACGTTTGCCGTTTCGCGGTATCCACTCTAGAACACGTTTGCCCCAACGGCCATCGGTTCTACGGCTAACATGGCCAGCCCACTGCCACTTCAGTTTGCTAATCCTGTGGACTATGTCGATGACTTTGGTTCTCTGACGTATCACCTCATTTCTGATGCGATCCCTCAGAGAAACGCCGAGCATAGCCCTTTCCATAGCCCGCTGAGCGACTCTGAACTTGTGGACTAGTCGTGCCGTCAGTGTCCACGTTTCGGCTCCGTAAGTCATTACGGGTAGGACGCACTGATTGAAGACTTTCGTCTTTAGGCACTGTGGGATCGACGACGTAAAGACTCGACGTAGTTTCCCAAATGCCGCCCAACCCAACTGAATCCTCCTATTCACCTCGTTCTCAAAGTTGTTTTTGCCTAACTGCAGTATTAATTTATACAATATATATTTTATATATTTATATTTTTCATTTGTATAAAATTAATTATTTTATACAAATAAAAAATATAAATTTGTGTGTTTAAATAAAAAATAACTTTATTTTATATAACTTTTTTATATAACAAACCGCAAACTAATATCTGATTATTGCTTTTAATACCTGAAATTTGATTCCACTATCCTCTATTGTTGACGAACACGATGATTGCCTGACTTTTTAATTGATTGACTAGCGTTACCTTTGCAGACAGATATTTAAACCCAAGAAACTCCAAAACGAAAGCGATAATGACTTCAGGTTGACTTATTATAACAGTAAAACACACTCAAAATTTTTTGAATATTGGCTCTTATTAAAGTCAAACAAAATTCAAACAAAATCTGCTTAACTTAGAACATTTCTTCTTTTAAAATGCCTACATTTAAAAAATATCAATTCATCTCAGGGAAGCTCTTTTTAATGCGTGTATAACCCCCGTGAAATATTATCTTACCGTTGAAATTTTAGTTCACTTTCGTGTAAAAGTACTTTCGATCCCAACAGCCTAAACAGGTTTTCTTAAAATGGGGTCTTGTTACATAATTTTATTTCGTATAACGAGACTGACCTTGACTGAGACCAGTTACAGCATACATCGATATTACCACCCACCTTTTGTTGATAGAGCTATGTTAAATTCACAGGCGCTTTGTATATTTTTTATGTGAAAGTTATATGCTAAATGATTTAACGACGACAGGATTATATAAATATGTTTTTTAAATAGCTCCTGTTTTAAATAAATGTAAATGTAATAGTATTTTTTTCAGAACCAAGGCCATTAGAGCCATTCTTTATTGAATTCTTTATTGAATTGAATATTGTCATTTTATAAATTTTTACATTTATTTCTCCTACTTTCTCTTTTCATTGTAGATTTATATTATAACACGAGATGACATCACCAAAGACCACGCGATAAAAACAAGTAATGTTTTATTTCAACAAATCACCTAACAAATATTGCCTGGGTTGTCGGTTTGTATGGAGCTAAGGTAAGGATGTAGCCTAATTTCTATATTGTTTGCTGTAAAATATAGGAAAGTCGGTTCTGTAAATTCTGTAAAAGGTGACTTTCATGTAATCATATCGAAAATGGCTACGTAGAGATATCGAGAGAGAGCCAGAGTGATGATGTGAGTTCTGACAGCTGATGGAAGGATGCCAGAAGACTAAACTTACCTTTGTCATAAGTTCCAGACACTGCGTCGGGCTCCCCTCTCTGCAACACTATGGACCTGACACCCGCACGATGACTATGGAATGCTAATAATATTCGCTTCAACTATAATATATACGAGTATATATTCAAACTGAAAAAATATTTTTGTGTTAAATTATCTTTTTATTCAAAAACACTATTATAACATCATACTTTAAACCAAAAGAAAAACAGCATTCATGAAAAAATTTTGCAATGTAGGCGTACCCGCAGGAGGCCAACTATCTAACTGTCACCAAAATTAATTCAAACTTCAATTAGGCAAAGTTAAACAAATAACCAGGAAAACAAGTCTAAAATTACGAAAGTCGCATAGTTTGTATGATATAAAAAGTGTCTTAGCTTAAGTTCTTTTAATAATTACTATTCGGAGAAAATGATTTCGAAGGTAGTAATTTTATTAATCATTTAAATTATACAATACTAGCTTTCTGCCCGCGGCTTCGCCCGCGTGGATTTCGGGATTGGGTGTATAGAGGGTTAAGGGTCATAGCTTTTGCCCACGGCTACATATACGCGGAAGTCGGTTTATGGTGCGAAGATTTTATCGCGCTTCCCGTGGGACTATCCGTTTTTCCGAGATAAAAAATGCCGCAAAACTCCTCAAGAATCACTCTATCTATTGATGAAAACCGCATAAAAATCTGTGCAGTAGTTTTTGAGCGAAGCCTTTATTGCGCATCCCGTGGGATCTGTCGATTTTTCCGGGATAAAAAGTAGCCTATGTTACTCGGGGAGAATGTAGCTTTCCAAAGGTGAAAGAATTTTTGAAATCGGTCCAGTAGTTTAAGCGTGAAGAGGTAACAAACAAACAAACAAACACACTTTCGCATTTATAATATTAGTTGGGACGAGTGTAATAATAATTATAACAGAAATATGATCTGTCTTCAGCTACTTTTAATCTTTATGTAATAAAGACAGGGGTAGAAGTGACTTCCATCTGGATTTTGCAAGAGTTCGAAAATAAATGACTTATTTTTCAAACAAATCGACAATCACATTTACATTACTTAGCACATTTGTTAAATGAATCGACACTTAAAAAGTAAATTCCGATGAACATTATTACATTTTTCTTAAGCACGATCGTCGATTACAATTGCCGATCAATCGACGGGTTATAAAATAATTATGCCTTAATATTGCCTTTTACTCTTTGTTATGTTTTAGGTAGTCTGCATATCTATTATCCTGGCTCTTGCAGCGGCGAGACCTCAACATGGTCACGGTCATGGTCAGGCTGTCTCTTCACAGAGCATAGTGCTCCACACCAACCACGGTCCCGAGTCATATGGCGAAAAGCATATACTGCAACAAGCTCCACAATATCATCAACAGGAATTTCGGCAAAATCGTCATTATGAAATCGGCCAACATCAGGATAACCATCATGATTATTACGTAATTAGAATTACTATAACTCCTCATGAAATCAAATATCAAAATAAGCTACAATATAAAATGACCTATGTATTTCAATATTCATACAAGAGAGTGGGGGATCCTTTACCAATGCATTTTTTATTTTCGAATTTGTTATGTCCATTTCTCCGATACTCCTATTTATGAAAACATTATGAGGGAACTTGCGTACCCCTGTAAGAGTAACTCAAAGGCCAATGTAAAGGTAATTAAAAACCTGAACCAGCATCGTCGACTAATGTCTATCAACTGACTCAGTATTAGCTCGTATCCCTTAGTGCGGATGACGTGTGTGTGATGATTCCAATTAATAAGTAAACTGGAACCTTATTTATTCAGTTATGGTTGTGCAGTCTTTTGGGATTGCTAGCCTCAAGTGGTGGTAATGGTGCCTTTCCGATGGATAGGTCACGATGGACATCCACATTCAGACTAGGAAGTGTGGCATATTTTTAGTACAAAAGTGAACGTAGCCTTTCTGCCATCCTAGAATTCGTCTATCAGGTTAGATTCAAAATTTGTGTTCTTGATTGTTGTTTTATTTTTTATCACAGTCTCACCCAAAATACGAGTTCGAATATAAAGTAGAGGATCCTCACACGGGTGACAAGAAGTCGCAGCATGAATCCCGTGACGGTGACACAGTGCGCGGCGTCTACAGCTTGCATGAGGCCGATGGCACCATACGCGTGGTTGAGTACTCCGCTGGCAAACATACTGGGTGAGAACGGTTACACATATTTTTGAATTTCAAAATATTATTTTTCACGATTACGCAAACGTTTTGTCTTACTGGAATTGTATCTCGTGAGCTTCTCCAATTATTAAGTTTTTGATGTTCATATGTAGGACATTCACAATTATCAACATTTGCATCACGTAAATAACCGCCAATAGGAAAAACATAATAACTGTCCCGATGTCAACATGTAATGACTGACGCGTTGCTCTGTGTACATATATTTGTATTGACAAATATATCTACACAGAGCAACGTACGTATTGACGTATTATACATATTTACGAAAAATTCTACAATACTACTACCATAGCATAAATTGTATGTTAATGTTACTTTCTAACTTTTAACGATTAATTTAAATTTTACCATTACTTAAATCTTAAATAGAGTTAAGTAATGGTAAAATTAATTAATTAATTATTTTTTTTAATTTAATTTATTTATTTTTACTTTTTAGAATTATTTCATTATTTTGTATGTCCCCTATTTTTATTTCAAATTCTCTTACACATTACTTTTTATATTACAGAATATCTAAACAATTTCAATATATTGATTAGATGTCAGCTAGTTAGGCTCTTTTTATCTAATTTGGCTCCAATTTAGTTGAATAAAATATTTCTGAATCCTATTCAGATTATGTAAGATTTTCATAAATATGTTTAATTTTTATTACAAAAATATTTACATTTCAGATTCAACGCTTTTGTCAAACATGAGGGTCACGCCCAGCATATCGTTCCAGTGCAGTCATATCAACATTGATAAATTCTAATGAGCTTATTACAATTTAGTTAATAAGTGTTAATTTGTTGGTTTTTCATAAAATAATTATTCATAAAGCATTTGATTTTATTTCTATAATGATACCTAAATTCTGAATTTACCACTTTTCTATGATGAATTTATTGCATGCTTACATCGAAGCAAATACAAAAACAAAAATATTCAAACATTTGTTAAGCTTATGATCCTGTGAATTTTTTTAATAATTAACTGAAAACTTAAACAATAATATTATACAAAACATACATAGACATAGAAGACATACAAGAACATTTTGAACAATGCGTTACATACAACATAATAATCGGCCTTATCATTAACATTTTCTGCCAGTCAACCGATTAATTTTATTAGCAATAATTAATAATCCTCTAATTTAATAAATATATATAAATAAAACAATAAAGGGATATGTTGTTTATAATATAATTTGTACGATTAGCAACACATCCAGTTTTACATTTGCGTCGCGAAAATTGTCGCTGTTATGATCTTTTCCAAGATCAATCTGACGCGTTGCACTGTGTACAAATAAATATGTCAAAAAACAAGTAAAGAAAGCACCGTGCTCGTATTTCGGCGAATCCAGTTTATGTGACATGCTTTAAATTCCAAAAGGTCTGTGGTTATAAATGAAAATCAGGTTCGACTTGCGAAACTAAAAATATTGCCATAGTATTTAAGACAATGCCTTTTTAAGAGTTCGCCAGACCACGAGTAGCCAGTAAACACTGCCAGTATTACAGCTTTTAAATAATCATTATGTTTGCAAAGGTAAGTCGTTAGCATCGGAAAATTATAAAAAGTTCGTTTTTCTTTTCTTCAATATTTTAACTAAATAGTAGATTTAATTATAACACGCGAATATATCAATAATGATTATTAATTAACAAGTTATTAATATTGGGTTGATAAGCAGTTTATTTATTTACTAGTTATTTTAAATAAATACATTAAACAATTAAAACTCCCAAACCACTTAACTGCTTAGCTTTACACCTAAATATATATATATAATATATATATATATATATATATATATATATATATATAGTATACTATCATTTCGATTATATTTTTCAGGTCCTTTGCCTCATCTTTAGCCTTGCTCTGGCTAACACTCAAAACTATCATGGACTTGGTAATGCCGCAGATTCCCAAAGTATAGTGTTCCAAACAGCTCAAGGTCATGGTACCCAAGGTCCAAATCTAGCTGATCCTCATTATCAGTTTCAGCAAGAAAATCATGTAATTAATTTTTATTTATTGAATATTTATTGTACTCATTAGATTTTAAAATATTATTATTATATTATGTAAAATTAATCAGCCAAAGGTCAATCCTATGTGTTTTTTGGGGGATCGGAGGTTATGACCTAATGTATTTTTCGAACTACTTATGTATATACATATATCTGACACCCCTATGGTAAAGAAAAACATCTTGTGGCAACCTGCATACTTGGGAAGAAATTCAAATATGAAAGAAGACGGCCAATCAACACTAGGCGTGATCGATTAAGGCCTAAACCTCCATAACATAATTAGGGTAACCTCATGCCTCTCAGTAGGAACGTATATAAGATGTATTTCAAGCAAAAATTGTAAGTTAAATACAACCTGAGTTCGATATGAGACCTTGCAATAAGTCTTATTGCTGATTTTCAACCTGATGCCAAAAAACGTCCTAGTAGTAGATAAGACTCACGGCCTAGTTTCACTTTTTTTTTATAGGATAGGGCAGCAAACGAGCAAACGGATCACCTGATGGTAAGCGATAACCGTTGCCCATGGACACCCGCAACACCAGAGGAGTCACAGATGCGTTGCCGGCCTTTTGAAAGGGAATAAGGGGGAAGGGGGGTTTGGGCCTCCGTTACCCTCACTCACTCGGCGAAACACAGCGCAAGCGCTATTTCACGCCGGTTTTCTGTGAGGCCGTGGTATCACTCCGGTCGAGCCGGCCCAATTTTTGCCGAAGCATGGCTCCCCCACGGTAAAATAAAGTCCCAACCGTTTTAACATCACTCAATTAAACATGGATAAACGATAGCTCACCCGCCCTCACTACGACACTTTTTTTCTCACTAAATAATATAAAATACATGTAATTGTTATCATATATGTTTTGTTATGTATTTCAGGGGTATCCAAAGTATGAATTTGAGTATAGAGTAGATGATCCACACACGGGCGACCACAAATCCCAGCGAGAGGCTCGCGACGGTGACGTTGTACGTGGGGTTTACAGCCTACAAGAGCCGGATGGCACAGTCCGCGTAGTTGAGTACGCTGCCGATAAACATACAGGGTGAGTACACTTTTTATATATACGTCATATGTACCATGTCAAGCTAACGTAAATTCGCGTAATATCCCTAAAGGTAAGCTAGATTGAAATACAAAAATTGAAAACAATCTTACCAAACATCAAAAACGAGAGAATGGTGATTCTCAACCTAGCAGCTTGCGAAAATGCTTTTTCACGGTCTGTTTAAAGGATTCGGAATCAAAAGATGAGGAGAATACGTGAGATAATAAAGAAATCAATATTTTAATTCGCAATAAAAAAAATAGTTTTGGTTTAAGATGGAATAATTTGCACCATCTCTGAAATCTATTGATTTTCTTTATACAAATGGAGAGAGCGGAAATAAGGAAAAACGCTTCGGAATATATTAAAGTATATTCCAAAGCGAATATTCTATATATTCGCTTTGGAATATACTTTAACAGAGGTGGTAGAAAAAAGTTTCTTTGTCAGAGGATTCTATTGAAGAAATGTGCATATAAGGTCAACTAAGCAGGACTGGGTTTGGGTGGTTAACTTATTAGATCTATTCGCCCTAACTAAGTAATGATGAGCTCGAATTGGAGATGTAAAGTGAGATGATGACGATATCATATTGAAAATTTAGTTATAAGCTGAAATTATAGCCTACATAGGCAACCAAAATACCTAGTTGCTAGTGGTATAAGGGGTTTCAAAGCCCACCTAATGGGACTGAAGCTAAAGACTCTAATGCATGCTGTGCACCCTGCCAACAAACAGATGAGACTGACGCTCCATACCAACTGGTCCAGCATGGTGGGAGACGGTCCAAAACCCCTTTTATGATGTCCAGACCGATTATAATGCCTTACATTGGGCATCCCATGACTGACATGATGATGATGGTAATGAGTAGGAATTAAAAGTATTCTAATACCTATTTAGAATGCCTATTTCCGCTATAAAACAGCAGTGGTTGCATTGCAGTGTTTCGGTTCGATAGTGAATCTTACGATCAGTAATGAAATTATTGGACTATTCACTGTTATTCTTGTGGAAGTTGCAATTTTGCAGTAAATCTCAGAGAAACCGCTATACTGTAATTAATTACTATCAGGTAATGTGCTTGTTTGTCAACATATAACTGAAAAAATGTTGCTTTTTATTTAATAAAGCTACCAATATTTGTTACAGATTCAATGCAATAGTGAGACGGCAAGGTCCCGCGAAACACGTGGTTCCAGACTATCATAATCAACATTGAAGTATTGAAATGAAATTGTTATTTACACTTAGCTATAAGTTTTGTTGTTTCGATATATTAAATATCATGTTGTTTTCTTTTTACTCATTATTTTGTTTTTCTTTTTGCGAAGCACTTTCATCTCATTTGGGTATGTCAACCCAATCATAACCTGGGTGATGTTGGTAATAAGTTTATTTATGTATTGTGGTTTTGATCCCGTTCATTTCATAAATTCTCGCCAGATTGATTAAAATGACAGTAGCAAATGGCTACTGTCTCTACCGTAGTAATCAATTTTAAACTCGAAAATAAGATTTACAGAGAAACAAATTAATTGGACTCTTTTTAAAAATATCTTAATTTCATATATATCTTAAGGACTAAGAACATTAGAAAAAAAAAACAAGATTATTGTTACTAGAGAATGCTTTTAACTACTTGGTTTCCGTTCTAAAAAGTATCAAAATTATATCTATCCAAAATAATTTTTCTATCAAAAATATAAAAAAAAATCTCTTAAAGTATTTAAAAGAACATTTCAATTAAATTAAAAATGTACCAATATAGTTTAAAAAATACATTTATTATGATATGCGTCTGTCTAGAAAATCGACGATATACAATAACGTCAAAATGTTAGACTGTTAATCTAAAGTTTTAGTAAAATTTTACTTTCCTTTTCTTTGCAACAGCTAAAATAATTGTCATTAAATCTTGTGGCTAAAATATACATTACAGACTCACGAGTTGAACGTAAATAATATGTTCATTGCAAACTTTAGTAATTCAAAAATATGTGGGCAAAATTTTAGTTCACGGCGTTTCATAGTTTCTTAATAATAAATTTTAAAACAACTCTATTTTTTCAAGGCAAAATAAACCATTTTGCCAAGTAACTGAGATAATTACTATTGTCCACCATTGGCATTGACTAGTCAAATCCAGAATCTCGACTCCAAGTATCTGATGTCCTAAAGATTTTCAAGAGTTCTAATGATTGATGATAAAGTGGAAAACCATATGCAAACCACAAAACTAAAAAGATTAGGGCTCAAAAGCTTATAAGATTACGTATCATGTTTTAGGGTTTATATCATTACTTTAAAATCACCAAATAAATAAGCAGATGCACATATTAGTATTTTACACTTTTTGACTTTTCTATGAAACACCAAGTGTTTTATTGTCTTTAATATTAATACTTATATTTAAATTTTACTATAACACTCGTAATATCATCACATCGTTAACAACCGGAAAGTTAAAGTTTCGAGTTTTAAAACTGTATGATCCATGTTATTAATCATCTTTTTTTGATGTCAAACAATCTCCAAGATTTAACCGTTTTTTTTTTTTTTTTTTTTTTTTTATAGCATAGGGCAGCAAACGAGCAAGCGGATCACCTGATGGTAAGCGATAACCGTTGCCCATGGACACCCGCAACACCAGAGGAGTCACAGATGCGTTGCCGGCCTTTTAAAAGGGAATAGGGGGAATAAGGGGAATAGAGGGGAATAAGGGGGGTTGGGCCTCCGGTACCTTCACTCACTCGGCGAAACACAGCGCAAGCGCTATTTTACGCCGGTTTTCTGTGAGGCCGTGGTATCACTCCGGTCGAGCCGGCCCAATTCGTGCCGAAGCATGGCTCTCCCACGGTAAAAATTTTATCCAATTTTCCAGAGAAAAGAGATTTTTCCAGTGGTCATTGTCCTAAGACCCTCCCTGTATCTGAAACTATCTTTTAAAATACTTACAAGTATTTAGGTAAATATCTATAATATTCAGGCAATCAGATAGACATTTAAAGTTATTTTTACCTTTTCAATATTAGTAGGAAAGTATTAAGTAGTAGGAATGTAAGATATGAAAATGTCTGCACATATTTTAAGCAACACCAGTGCTAAGAGCCTACTTGTAAATAGTTAGCAATGCGTTTACTTTTCAACATTAATGTTGACCGATACTACGCGACGTACTTAATCTAATAACATCAACAGCAAAATTAACATCGTCGGTAGATATAATGCGTCATAGTGGACAATCATAATTATATTGATATTTTCTTTTGTTTACATTAAATCGGCTTATATATAGAAATTCATAGTTTCGCTTTAAACAGTTTTGACTTTAATTATTTGTATGTTTATGTAGAGTTACATAAAATCTATATTTTTTTTTCATTCATTCTAAATTAGAGCTAGGAAATTTACTAATTATGCTTTTACACTTCTCATTTTCTAAAAGAAGTTTAACCATATTTTACTGGGCTAAATATGTTCAAAAATACAAGTAATGATTTAAATATTTTAAGACGGCAGTAATTTGTGTATCTGTGCTAGAAACAAATAGGATGCGGGACAAAAATTTAAAAAAAATGGTAAATATTTCATTTTGGAAAGTTTAAGTTTTAGGTGTTTACAGCAAAATAGGGCAACCGACTCGTATTACTAAACAAGTTATATTACTCGAAAAAATATTAAGCTAAATATATTAAAATATATTAGTAAAACTATATAAAAGCTACAAAAATTAATATAAGATCCCGCCGCCATTGGGTAATGTGTCCAAAATTCTGGTAGCATTATCTCGCTTTTTAGTTATACCTATTTGTGGAGTAAAGAAATTATTCACTGGTCACTCGTTGATTCA
Organism: Scirpophaga incertulas; assembly: GCA_036419045.1. Classification (NCBI taxonomy): domain Eukaryota; kingdom Metazoa; phylum Arthropoda; class Insecta; order Lepidoptera; family Crambidae; genus Scirpophaga; species Scirpophaga incertulas. The sequence continues at coordinate 17,993,313 of CM071639.1, read as the reverse complement.
AACAGACAAGCTGAAGTGTCTTTAAAAATTTGATGTGTCGCTAGCCCCCACACTACTACTGATTCTAGTCCTTATTCTAGACTTATATTTGAGCCTTAAGGCCTCATCGCTATATTTGCGTCTTATATTATACGATAATTCAGCCTCCACATCAGCCTTATTTTGTTTTCTGGAGAGATTAGAGATAGTTAGAAAGTTAATACAAAAATCATACCACTCTAAGTCCCAACTTCAAGAAACAAAAATCAACTTCTGTTTCAGTATAATCGCATATTTCACTAAAACTATAATCGCAAGGAATCTTTACCAGCACTTATGTTATAGGACAAACCGCGATGAAAGTACAAGTAGTTGATGGTAGTACCGCAATGACATTAGTGTGGATCATCCAGGTGAATGACTACCCCTAATTGAAAAGATTTTTGTAGAGCAGAGCTGTAACCATGGCCTTTCACTAAAACGTTTAGATATTAGATTTAATAAACAAAAGAATTACCTTTTATATTGCTCTCTAGTTCAAAATAGAAAAGCACATATGGTACCAAAAAAGGCTTCAGCGGAAAACTAACGTAGGTAAATTTGTGTACAAAGAGTCAACGTTTAATTATGGTATAAGCCAGATGGGAATTAACTTTAGCTAAACGATCCGAACCTTTATAAAATTTTGAATACTTCAAATGCTTTCCCAACCCACCAGTTTCAGTCATCCTGTAATCACGAAAGCATTCGTACGGTCGGGTTAATAAATACATGTGCGAATATGAAAATATAAAATATCCACGAGATAAATCGGAAATGTTTTTTCATTTTAATGGGATAATATACCAAAGTATATGTTTAGCAGTGTACTGTAATACTCCTCAAATGAACACAGGTTAAGTTTATATAGTCCGTTTTACTCACTTAAAACGATATTAGCATAAATTGAGTAACTAATACCAAGCTCATAAACGACATAATTTTTCATGGCGTCATTTCTGTTGTGGCTTGATACATTAGGTTCGAATTCTTGTTGGATGGCTTTCTAATGTTCTTAAACTACTTTAATAATTTAAAGAGATGGTGGCTCACTGAGTATTGTCTAAGACACTCGTTTAATATCGACATGTCTACAGAAATAAAAATTCGAGTTTCATTCTCATTCATCTTAAAGTTAAGGTTTCTGTATCACGCGATAGCCTT